>CM038681.1:217948134-218240830 GCA_021605205.1 Aegilops longissima
TGGGCCGAGGACCCCCAGGGTCGCGTACTCATGGGCCAGTCCGGACAGGTGCCGCATACAAGGAAGATTCCACAAGACTTGGTGATCAAGACAAGGACTCCTTCCCCATCGGCATATTCGGCTAGGACTCTTGTTATCCTAGGCCTCTGGTGCATTATATAAACCGAGGTCAGGCTAGTCGACACATATACAACAATCATACCATAGGCTAGCTGCTAGGATTTAGCCTCTCTAATCTCGTGGTAGATCTACTCTTGTACTACCCATATCATCAATATTAATCAAGCAGGCGTAGGGTATTACCTCCATTGAGAGGGCCCGAACCTGGGTAAAAACATCGTGCCCCTTGTCTCCTGTTACCATCCGCCTAGACGCACAGTTCGGGACCCCCTACCCTAGATCCGCCGGTTTTGACACCGACATTGGTGCTTTCATTGAGAGTCCCTCTGTGTGTTCGGCAAAAGGTCGATGGCTCGCCCGCAGATCAACTGCGACTTCGGCATATTCGTCACCAGCTCGACTGGTCACCTTGGTCGGACCAAGGACTGCGCCCTATCTCCGATCGTCATGTTCGGATGAGGGCCTTCATCAACATCAGCTCCGATCTCTATCAAGATCATGGAGGAATCATCCAGTGAGCCCGGGGGCTCAACATCAACATTGCCCTCGGGCGACCGTGCTGTTTTCCTGGACAGCGAACTTGTATCCACCGTCACCGCCTCCTCGAGCGTCGGTTCGACGATTGCTTCAGTGAAATAGTGCGGAATTGAGTCTACAACAACCCTGGAAAATTTCATCGAGTTCCGATGGAGGAATCTCTGGCAATCCACGATATACCGGAGCCCTGTCAAATCTGGACGAGAATCTGGACGAGTTTAGGGCGTGGTGTCCAGCTTCTAGCTCGGACGTCCTTTGGAAGATCCAACCGTTGATCGGCTGCGGAATTCTTATATCTACCACCCCTCCAAATTTCAGCTCGATCCGACCGTCCAAACTCCGGGAACCTTCCGATTAGTACATCACTTTTCGGATCTGTTTTCTGCGCGAAAACGAATCCGACCCGAGTTCATCTTTTTTATGAACGGGATTTCGGACATCCTTTTTGAAGGAAGTTTTGTATGGGGTATTGTGTTTTGTTTCCGAACACATCCCACTAACTTTACAATCTTTTGAACATGATCTTCAACATCATGCTGGTGTCAAACCAGTCCGGCAATATTGCTCCACGGCTGCCGACCTGCGCTAGACACGTCGTCACTTTGTTGAGCCGCGCTCAACTTCTTCGGATCATCATCTCGGCAAACCGAACAAGAGTCCGGCATCGCGAAGGATAAATCATCACCAACATCGCCGCCCCACGGATTACACGGAGCGGGCATACCGGCATCGCCGCACGGTCGCTTCATCAAGCCGGCATCGACCATGTCACGACCTGCATCGGCAGGGCCGTACTATTGCTTCTTCAAGCTGGTGTCCATCACGCCGACCTACTTCGACATCTCGGCTGGACAGGGGGCTTCGCCATCTCTTCATCAGCATACTCCGGACACTTCGGCGTCACTAGCCGACCAGCTCCGTCACGTAAGCTGGACCGAGGGCTTTGCCTCGGCGAGCCAACCTTCGCCAGCATTGCCATGCCGTCGTTTTATCGCCCATCAGGCAATGGGTGCGCGGATCGAGTCCCAATTTTGGGAATCACCTTTCTTCAGATTGCTACAAAAAATAAACTAGGTGCTATTAATCCTAGTATTTTTTGCTTGTTTGGGTTCATTTTTTCCAACTAATTATTACTCTGGTTTGTCCATCATATGTACGCAGGTCTATCAAATGGTGGCCGCATTAACGACGGTCGCATGGTGGTTCGGTCAGTTTTCGTACATAGTCCGGCGAACGCCGCATCCGGAACTCGAACCGACCTATGAATTCAGGCCTTGCCATGCCTTCACCGCATCACGCCGCCGCCCTGCATCGACATTGACTTCGGCGCCAAGCCATATTTATTTTATTACTATTATCTCTGGTCTGCACTATTTTTTGTGCACAGGAAAATGATCCAGCCGGACTATATCCTTTGACGTCACCTCGGCTGGACGGGGGGCTTCATCAACACTTCATTACCCCATGCCGGGGACTTCGGCATCACTCTGCCATCCTGCATTGACCGTGCTATGTCACCACTTCGGAGTGCTGAGCTCTTTGCTCCGCCACATCGGGACCGGCTTGGAGGATGGAACCTTGTCCCGCATCAAGCTCGGACCGCGTCATCAATACCGAACACATTAACCAGCTAAGTTGCCTTCATGCTCAAAGTTTTAAATTTTTAAACTTGTGTTCGGCTCGACCAAGCATTATACTTTTTTGGAAAAAAGTTGCTTGTAAAAATTTTCCTTGTCCAAACTTTGTTCGCACACACTTGACGCGCTACCCGCGCTCATTATACCTGGGGGCTTCTTTAACAGAAGCTTATTAATGCAGGCTTTATGCCCAAAACATGTGTCACACTTCCGCATGTACCTTTTATTCACCATTATATGCATCGATATGACTTAAGTTTTGGCCAAGCTGGGTTGCTCGGCTCTGTGCTTACCCCCACGTTCCCGATTGTTCGGCTAGGTGGTAAAGGAGCACCTCTGCGATTATTCTTGCGGGTCAGCCGGATGTGTACCTCAGACTGGGTGAAGCCGAAAGCTAGCGTTCTTAAGGGAATACTCGGTTGGTGAACTAAAAGATGATTTCTTACCTATTCATTTACCTGCCCCCAGATGTTTTTCTGCTCTTTTCGCAGTCTGGACATGCACTTTAGGGCATGCCTCCCAGGGAAAGGAACCCCTAACGGAACTATTCTCCCTGGAAGATGTTTCTTACTAACCATGTAATATAACATAACTAGTTGGGCACTTGTCTGATAAAGCACTAATGACCCCTATGCCTGGTCTCCACGCATGCCCCGGAGTTTATAACCGCGAGGGTATTCGGACACACTCCGGACTATTGGGTCCAGAGGTTGAAGCGAAAAGGTCCGCTACGACAAACGATCTACAATCCGGCTAGAAGGAATTTTACATGTCACCTTACATTATATAGTCAACTTTTACCCAAGTCACTTGGGGGCTCTTATGTTTATTTGAGCCGTTTTATACTAAGTGTTTTTCTTCTTAGTCGTTGCAAAGTTTTTATTATTTATCACTCCCTTTTTAGTGTGCGGTCACTCGGGAGCCTAATTTCTCTCTCAAAACCGCTAGAGTTTAGTTTTCTAAACTGGCCTAATGAGAAGTACTCCGCCGGGATGGGAGGCTGAAGCCGTGGCTGACCAGCTTGAAGTCTTGAGATAGGATGTGTCATGTTAAAGCATGATGAAGCACTCTTTTTCTCTAAAGTCCAATTTTCGGATTGGCACGAACACTTGATCTTGTTTGGACGTCATGTTTTACTTGACGTTTTTGGTTTTCCAAGATTTTGGCACTTTTAAACTATTTGTGTGTTTTCAGCACATTCTCATGAGGCAACGCGGACTCCTTTAGAGATTCGGCAAAAACATTCTCGGATATTGCTATATATGCATCGGTTTCAAATTGTGTCTTCGGTCAATAGTTGGGTTGCCCGGCTCCTGCACTTGCCTCCTACGTTCCGCTTTGTTCGGCTAGGTGTGCAAAGGGAGAACCACTGCGATTGTGCTTCCAGCTCGCGTGGTCAAGCACCTCAGTGGAGAAAGCCGAAAACTGACTGTCACAATAGGTGTAAACTGGTCAGCAATCCGATGGCTATATTAGATGACGGGCCATTCATCACATTGGCCAAAGTGTTTCCGGCTTGACCTCGACTGTTGCCGAACACTACCGGGGGCTAGTAACTGGCCTCCCAAACTAAATCCTCCATATTTTGCTCTTACATTAGAGCTGAGGTTTCATGATCATGCTTAGCATGACAACCCAAAGAAAGGAACCGATAGCGGGACTATTTCTTTGGAAGACATTTCCTATGTTAAAGAGCAATATAACATATCTCTCTGCGTACCTTTGTTTATAAAACCGTATGGCCAGATTGCCTTGTTTGTCGTAAATCTTTGCCCTTATAAAGGCTTTATAAAGTAGGACAAACACTCCTCGGTTACTGGCCAAGGAGGTTGAAGCCGATGGTCGGTCAACAAAGTTTTGTACAATGTGGATCTGAGCATTAATGACATAAAATACTAGGATACATAGAGTCATTACACATAGTTTGTGATTTTAGTATGGATATCAATCCTTAATTCGGCCATCCGTGCCCGCATTAAGGCTCGGGGGCTACTGGGCTTCGGGCTTATTATTTACAAATATTAAAGGGGCACATCGATCCCCTGATCTTGTGTTGCCACCCGACCAGTGTCTCGGGGCTACTTGCATTGCTGTCCAATGCAGAAAATTTTAAGTCAATCTGATCTCGAGGAGATTTTGATCCTCGGGTTGGTCGGCCGGACCCAACCTGAGTCTTGAGGATCGAAAGCACGCCGCTTTTGGTGTCCCAAGTATTCTGCCGAGCTAGGACTTGATCCTCGGGCCGATTTTGCAAATCAACCCGAGTCTCGTGATTCTTGGGATCAGCGGTCTTATGTCATCCTTCATGTGCATCTCGGTTTTAGACCGATACACACCTTGAGGGCTCTGGCTATATATCTCGTCGGAGAATAAATTGCATCAATAAAAAATATTGACCAAAAATCGGCCCACATTCGGGGTGGTGCACCACCTCGGAAGTAGTCCGGCATAAAGCTCGGGCGCTAATGGCTGGCTCCATAGAGGAAATTTCCGGCATTAAGCTCGGTTAAACTCCTTCAAACTTCTTTGAACCAAGGTGATTTACGACACCTCGGATACAGTCCGGCGTTGGAGCTTGGATACATAATCCGGTGTTGGAGCTCGGATACATTCCGGCGTTAGAGCTGGGAAGCGGTCCAGCTTTGGTGCTCGGCTGCAAAAGATACCTCGAATGGAGTCCGGCGTTGGAGCTCGGACGCAAGAGGACGCTGCCGCCCGGGAACAACTTCAAACCCGAGGTGTGGCATAAAAATAACAAGGCATTGATAAAGGCTGGAAACTTAAAGGGGCTCCTCGGATACCCGACGTATAAACTCGTCGAATGCATTTCTGCGATCCTCAAAGATGAGAAGATTTGTTGAACCAGTTTTCAAGACCGGCAACCGAAGATGAAGAACAGTTCGTAAGAATTGAGGAGTGTCCCTAACTTGAAGACCGGTTCAGGGGGCTACTGACGGTGTCCTGGACTAGGGGGTACTCACCACGTCGTCCCCCAATCGGTTAGATTGGGCCGAGGACCCCCAGGGCCGCATACTCATGGGCCAGTCCGGACAGGTGCCACATACAAGGAAGATTCCACAAGACTTGGTGAGCAAGACAAGGACTCCTCCCCCACCGGCGTATTCGGCTAGGACTCTTGTTATCCTAGGCCTCTGGTGCATTATATAAACCGAGGCCAGGCTAGTCGACACATATACAACAATCATACCATAGGCTAGCTGCTAGGGTTTAGCCTCTCTGATCTCGTGGTAGATCTACTCTTGTACTACCCATATCATCAATATTAATCAAGCAGGAGTAGGGTATTGCCTCCATCGAGAGGGCCCGAACCTGGGTAAAAACATTGTGCCCCTTGTCTCCTGTTACCATCCGCCTAGACGCACAGTTCGGGACCCCCTACCCGAGATCCGCCGGTTTTGACACCGACAACTCCCTTGTTATCGATCTCACCTTTGAGCTACATCTGCTATTGCAGGCTCCCGCAAGAAGGTTCTGATGGATCTTGGGGTGGCTTTGACGAGATGCGTTCATTGCCTTGGCTCCCAACAATAAGGTATGCACTCATGGTCCCTACCCAGGGAACTGTGCCCGGATGCCATACGATGAGGTCTGCGCTAATGGTGGTTGATCTCGTGGCGGCGTCCGTGTCGGTGTACAAAACTAGGGGCACATTTTTGTAACCCTTTACCTGTGCACGGGCAGTCAGAGCCGCGCCCACGACCACACCAAAAAGAGCGAGGGAGGTGAGCCAAGGTAAGACCGAAGCCCAAGACGAAGCAAAGCAACGACAAGGACCAAGGCCACAAAGATCAGATGGACGAAGCAGGTTTCCCCGGCAAGGACCCTTGACGGGGCAGCTCGCCCACGCCAGCCGAGCGAGCCACCCTCGAGCCCACTGTCACGCCCAATATGCGACCCTATCCAAAAGGAACTCGACGGTCCCACCAAGGATAGACCCGCATATTGAAATGCTTTTGCAAGGTGGATATCATTACATCAACATCACATAATAGATGGGGATACATACATAAGGCACAAATGCCACAAGAATACATCAACATCATATACAAGATCAACATCCGACTACGGATGAAACATAAACAGAAACTCAAACAATATCCACCCTACTAGCCCAGCTGCCGACACCGAACCTATCCCCGATCGAAGAAGCGGATGAAGAACTCCAACACAAATAAACATCGCTCTCGCGTCATGATCATCGCATAACCTGTACCTGCAATAGGTGGTGTAGTAATCTGTGAGCCACGAGGACTCAGCAATCCCATTACCATGGGTATCAAGACTAGCAAAGCTTAATGGGAAAGGAAGGGGTAAAGTGATGAGGTTGCAGCAGCGACTAAGCATATATGGTGGCTAACATATGCAAAAGAGAGCGAGAAGACAAACAAAGGAACGGTCGTCAACTAGTAATGATCAAGAAGTGATCCTGAACTCCTACTTACGTCAGACATAACCCAGAAACCGTGTTCTCCTCTCGATCAACCCGAAAAGAGACACTCACGAGTTACGCACACGGTTGGTGTATTTTAGAAGAGTTTGCTTCAAGTTTACTACAACCGGATATTAACAAATTCCCATCTCGCCACATAACCGCGGCACGACTCTCAAAAGTTTATACCTGCAGGGTGTCCCAACTTAGCCCATGATAAGCTCTCGCGATCAACGAAGGATATTCCTTCTCCCGGGAAGACCCGATCAGTCTCGGAATCCGGCTACAAGACATTTCGACAACAATAAAACAAGACCAGCAAAGCCGCCGATGTGCCGACAATCCCGATAGGAGCTGCACATATCTCGTTCTCGTGGCAACACCGGATGAGACTAGCTATGAGTAAAACCAATCCTCGGGTTGCCTCAAGGTGGCCCATTGCAGTAGCTCGGTTCGAACCAACACTTAGAGAAGCACCGCCCGGGGGGCTAAATAAAGATGACCCTCGAGAGAGCGACTCCCTAGGGAAAAGTAGGTGGTGGTGAGGCAAATGGTAAAACCAATGTTGGGCCTTCTTTGGAGGAGTCTTATTCAAAGCGAACTGTCAAGGGGTCCCATAAATCACCCGACCGCGTTAGGGACGCAAAAATCCGGGAACATAATACCGATATGACGGAAACTAGGGCGGCAAGAGTGGAACAAAACACCAGGCATAAGGCCGAGCCTTCCACCCTTTACCAAGTATATAGATGCATTAAATAAACAATAGATATTTTGATATCCCAACAAATAAACATGTTCCAACAAGGAAACAACATCTCCATGTTCCAACAAGGAACAAACTTCATCTTCACCTGCAACTAACAACGCTATAAGAAGGGCTGAGCAAAGCGGTAACATAGCTAAACAACGGTTTGCATAGTAAAGGTGTCAAAGGTTAGAGGCTGACATGGCAATTTGGGATGGCTTGATAAACAGGTAATAGGTAGCGGAGCATAGCGATAGAACGAAACAACTAGCATAGCAATGATAGTAGTGAGATCCAGGGTAGCGGTCATCTTGCCTGAAATCCCGCAAGGAAGAAGAACGAGTCCATGAAGAAGATGAAGCCACGAAGACGAACCAAGCGTAGACGAACGAATCCTCACGATCGCAGCGAAACGAGAACTAACAAGAAGAAGACAACAACATAGGTAAACACACCACACATGAACATGACATGATGCACAGCAAGCATGATGCATGACACAGATACATGAAGCTACTCATGGCAAGAGATGATGCAAACAAGAGCAGCACATCAAAACAAGTTTAAATGAGGCCGGGAACAACATAGAACAACTCCGGTAAGTCCTCGTATGCAAATTTCGAAATTGGTCCAGATCTGAATAAACCTTATGTTCAAGTTGTTAAACAGCAAGTTAAGATGCACCACTATGATCTACACGAAATTCTAGTCAAGTTACATATAAAGTTCATTAGATTCGGAGCTACGGCCTAGAAGATATGAGCAAAACAAGTTAAACATGGCATTGATGCAAAACGCATAAAAACATCAAGCAAACACCTCAAAACAAGGATGCAACATGATAATATGAAACAACAAGCAAAATCAAGCAAGTTTCATATAAAGCACACTCAAAACGGAGCAACGATTCAACACATACACACAATACAAGTTATGATAACAATCTGTCCAAAACAGCAACTAGGCATATTGCAAGCATCAAAACACCGAGCTACAACATTACAATATGAAAACAAAAGGCATGGGCATGATGTACAGGTAAAGCATGACAAAACATGAACACTGAGCTATCTCCAGAAATCACTAGAACATGCTCAAAATGACATGGCAAGATTGCAAATAATAACAGTTTTAGACTTTAGCAGAAATAACATCAGGTTGCAATGTTTAGAGCTATGAAACAACCTGCTACAGGAACTTATCAAGTCAAACTAGAGCATGGCATGAATCTACTGATTGCATAGAACAAAAGTCCCTTACTGACCATGAGCCAAAAAGGATCATAAAATATGATGGCACCCATGTAAACATGGCAAGTTATATTACAGATTCATACATGGCAGGAACAACAATAAGTAGGCATGTTGGTGAGCTTGAACCACTCATCACAGACCAATACATGGCATGGCAAGGCAACTCACAGTAAGAAGACATGGCATAGAAGCTAAACATGGCAAGAACAACATCATAGCATACACGGATCAACTACAACAACCTTGGCAAAATTGAATAACATGTAAACAACCTGCCAGGAAACATTTTATAGCAAACGTAGAGCTCGATTGACTCAAGCTATGGCACTCCATAATTGCAAACAAGGGCATGGATGGCTAGAGAATAACCATATGTTCAAAACATCCTTACTGAAGTAACTCAAAATAAGCATGGATCTCTCGGTAGCATCAAGTTAACATTGCATAAAAATATCAGCAAAACAGGGGCTGAAATCAGCAACATCCTGAAGCCTAGTTTGCATGCTTGTGCTAGTCACCACAGAGATCACAAAAATACATGGCATACACCCCTGTAAAGATGGCATGGCATAGTACAAAACACATGTAGGGCTCAAGTTCATAGGGTGCACACATCAATCATGACAAAAATGACAAAAGTGCATGTTCAGATAAGAATCTGAAACTAACATCACATAGCCGTCTTCTAATAGCATTTCGGGCAACAAGATGAGCTCAAATGAAAATGATGCAATGAGAGGAAATGATGTACTCGACGAGTCGAACAATTTGACGTATTACACGCATGAAACGGAGCTACGGATGCAGAGATATGATGCGATGAACATGCATGAAAATATGCAAAATCTGGGACTTCGGGGATTTCGGGGGGGAAGTCAACCTCTCGGCACGGATTCCGAGGCAGGGCGGATCTCGCCGAGCGGAGTGGGCGCCGGAGAGGACGAAGAAGGACGGGAAGGCGGAGGGCTCGGGACCTCCGGTCCGCGGATCCGGCCGGAGGCAGGCTCGGCCGCCGGCCGGCTTGGGCGGCGGCGAGCAGGCGCCGACGCGGCGGCGTCGGCCGGCGCTGACCACCGGTGGCGCCTGGCCCCGGAGGCGAGGAGGCGCTGCGACGAGGCCGAGGTCGCCGGAGGCGACGGTCGGGGGAGGCGGGCGGGGGGCGGGGGACGGCCGGGCGCGGGCGGAGCTCGGCGGAGGGAGGCGCGGCGGGCACGGCAGGGCGCCGGGCGTGATGGCGGCCATGGACGGCGGCAGCGGCGGATCCGGGCCCATGGCCGGATCTGAGCCACACAGGCCCTTGAGGTGGGAACGCGGTGGAGGCAGTGGCGGGCGCGGGTTGGTCATGAGGAGGCGGCGGCGCCGAGGTGGCGGGGATTGGCCGGGTGAGGTGGTGGCGGCGGTGGACACGTCCGCGGGAACGGACATGGGGCGAAGATCTAGGGGGCTAGGGTTTCATCCGCGAAAATCCGGGGAGCACATATAGGTAGAGGGAGCTAGGAGAGTCCAGATGAGGAGCGGTTTTCGGCCACGCGATCGTGATCGAACGACCGAGAGCATGGAGGGGTGTTTGCTAGGTTTTGGGCCACTTTGGAAGGGGTGTTGGGCTGCACACGAAAGAGGCTTTTGCGTTTACCCGGTTAACCGTTGGAGTACCAAACGAACTCCAAATGGCACGAAACTTGACAGGCGGTCTACCGGTGCTATACCAAGGCCGCTTGACAAACCTCGGTCCATTCCGAGACCGTTTAATACCCACACATGAAAAGAGGCAAAAAGGGGCGCCGGGAGACATAGGAGTGCCGGATTGCAAAACGGGCAACGTGGAAAATGCTCGGATGCATGAGACGAACACGTATGCAAATGCGATGCACATGACAACATGATATGAAATGCAGATGATGACATGGCAAATTGCAACACGCAAGCAAATGCCATGGCAACGACGACGAAAAACTGGCAGACACCTGGCGCATCGAATCCGGGGCGTTACAACACTCCTCCACTAACAAGAGATCTCGTCCCGAGATCTTAGGACCGAGACGGAAGGGAAAAAGGGATGAGGTGAACAAGAACTCAAGAGAAGAACCAAAGAATCTAGAGCACTCGAGAAGAAGAGAGGAAGGACGATAATGACGAGAACCGAAAGCTGACGGAATCAGATAGACTATGAAAACACTCGTTCTAACCGGAGTGGTTAGAATGAGAAAAGAAACGAATAAGGCTGAAAAGGATTTAGGTAGCACACCGGTTGAACAAGGAAAGAATAGAACATGAGCTTCAGAAGATGGAATGACACTTGACGAGATAAACAACGCAATGCCTCCGGAAGAATTGAAAGTATTTGAATAAAAAAACTTAGAAGGAAGGATTGACTGGAGTTGTTGAGAAAATCAACAACAAAAAGAATAAGCTTGTTGTGGTCTTATGGACAACAGCTCAGAAATTATGAGGTGATAACCGACCACAAACGGAAATGATTGGGTAGCTGAGAGGAACGAAGAAATGCAAAACTTCACTTCAAAAGAATACGGAGATTTAATTGCACTTCGAGATGCAAGAAGAAAAGGTACTTGAGCTCCGCCAACAAAATCTTGATGAACTCTTGAAGAAAGAATTAAATCATGAAGAACCATCGTGAAGAACTCCGGTAACAAAAGGATGATGAGATAGAAATGAAGGATGAAAAGAAATAAGATAAAAACCTTGCGATGATCCAGATGGAGGATTCCGACGAGATGGCGGAGGAAATTTGAACTCGGGAAAAGAAAAGATGAAAACACTTGGAACTAGAATTTATTCATTACGAACAAACTCCGAAGGAAGGGATTACTCACTAGGATGAAATAAGAATAAGATTTATTGTATGCTTATCCTTCATCAAATTAAATTGATGACAAACAATGGATTTTGCATACTACTTATTCTTCTTGAAAAGGATTAAGGGGAAATATGGCGCAAGACTTGAGAAAGTCTTCATGAACCACTGGTAGGATTGAAAAGAACGAATGGATTTAAAATGATAATCAAGGAAAAAGAATCTTGAACGAACCACCGTAAGAAATTCGGAAATGACTGATGAAAGAGAATGAATCACCGGGAAGAATTAGAAAAGCACGAAGATACTTGAGGGAATTTAGAGAAAAGAGATCGAAGAGATCGCGAACTGATTAACGAATGCTTGAACGCAGCACCGGAAGAATATTGAGACGAACGAAGGGGCACGGATATATAATAATTGGAGAACGACTTTGAAAACTTCGAACGAAGATATCTTCCGAAAAGATGGCCTCCGGATGATTGAGATGGAAAGTAACTCCTGAAATACTCCGGATGGATGAAAAGAATTTGCATGACTCGAAACAATTAGATAGGATAACATCGAGCTAGCACCATGAATCTCCGGGGGAACGGACAAGATTTAAGAGAAACTCTACTTCGGTCTTCAAATGACGACGATAAACATCACCAAAATTATTAAGGTACTCCGGGGTATCAAAAAGCGGAGAGGTTGAGGCAACAATGAAAATGATTTGGAATCGATCTTGAAAAGGCATCTGACTGATGAAAATCATACTTACGTCAAACTTCAAAAGGATTTGAGAATAGCTCCGGGAAAATTAAAAGAGTCAGGTAAGATCCTGGGAAAAGACCTGTGGGTTAGGGCCCACTAACAGAAAACACCGTTGGAAAGGATAGTTGAACCGATAGATGATGATGCACCGGAACAATTGAGATATTTGAATGAGGTGACAACCTCGAATTAATTCGAACACAGACGAATATCTGAGATGTCTTGAACTCCGGAATGATTAAACTGGCGAGAGGCGAACGAGCGAAGAGAACACTTCGAAGGAAAATAATATGATTAACCCGAAAAAACTTGAATTGAGTGCACCGGAAAAGAAAAGAGATGAAGAATTACGAACGAGACGAGAATTCACCAGTTGAAATGATTGAGGGAAGACTGAAGAGACTCCGTACGAATGAAATTGATGGTCGGGAGAGAGGCAAACTCCGGGAAGAAAAGGGTGGGAGGGCGGGAAAACACAGGCAACTCGGAAGGGGAAACGACGAATATCTTGAAGAGAAAAACACCGATTGAAATCATTGAGGAAAGAAAGCAACAACTTCGCACGAGTAGGATGGATACTCAATTACGGACTCCGGTTCTGAGAGGAAGAAGGGAGGGCGGGTGGGAAAAACAAGGACAACTGAGGATTGGACTTGACAAAGATGAAGAGGGTCGAATCGCCTTGACGAGAAAATGCACCGGATGAAAAGAGATGAGAACCAACGATCGAAAAACCAACTGCGTGATCCTAAAGAAAAAATTTGAAGGGGAAGAGAAGTAATTCAAAACACCTACGTCAAGATTCCTCACTAGAGCGACGAAGGGGCTGAGGAGTAAAAAGAATTCCTACTCTCCGATATAACTAGACTCCGAAAACAGTTTTCTTCTAGACACAACAACGGCCAAACTGCACGATCAATCAAGGGGGCTCCTAGGGTCGGTCGAGGCTCTGATACCAACTTGTCACGCCCAATATGCGACCCTATCCAAAAGGAACTCGACGGTCCCACCAAGGATAGACCCGCATATTGAAACGCTTTTGCAAGGTGGATATCATTACATCAACATCACATAATAGATGGGGATACATACATAAGGCACAAATGCCACAAGAATACATCAACATCATATACAAGATCAACATCCGACTACGGATGAAGCATAAACAGAAACTCAAACAATATCCACCCTGCTAACCCAGGCTGCCGACCTGGAACCTATTCCCTGATCGAAGAAGCAGATGAAGAACTCCAACACAAATAAACATCGCTCTCGCGTCATGATCATCGCATAACCTGTACCTCCAACTGGTGGTGTAGTAATCTGTGAGCCACGAGGACTCAGCAATCCCATTACCATGGGTACCAAGACTAGCAAAGCTTAATGGGAAAGGAAGGCGTAAAGTGGTGAGGTTGCAGCAGCGACTAAGCATATATGGTGGCTAACATACGCAAAAGAGAGCGAGAAGAGAAACAAAGGAACGGTCGTCAACTAGTAATGATCAAGAAGTGATCCTGAACTCCTACTTACGTCAAACATAACCCAGAAACCGTGTTCTCCTCTCGATCAACCCCGAAAAGAGACACTCACAGTTACGCACACGGTTGGTGTATTTTAGAAGAGTTTGCTTCAAGTTTACTACAACCGGATATTAACAAATTCCCATCTGCCACATAACATGGGCACGGCTCTCAAAAGTTTATACCCGCAGGGTGTCCCAACTTAGCCCATGATAAGCTCTCGCGATCAACGAAGGATATTCCTTCTCCCCGGGAAGACCCGACCAGTCTCGGAATCCCGGCTACAAGACATTTCGACAGCAATAAAAACAAGACTAGCAAAGCCGCCCGATGCGCCGACAATCCCGATAGGAGCTGCACATATCTCGTTCTCAGGGCAACACCAGATGAGACTAGCTACGAGTAAAACCAATCCTCGGGTTGCCTCAAGGTGGCCCCAGCAGTAGCTCGGTTCGAACCAACACTTAGAGAAGCACCGGCCGGGGGGCTAAATAAAGATGACCCTCGAGAGAGCGACTCCCAAGGGAAAAGTAGGTGGTGGTGAGGCAAATGGTAAAACCAATGTTGGGCCTTTTGGAGGAGTCTTATTCAAAGCGAACTGTCAAGGGGTCCCATAAATCACCCGACCGCGTTAGGGATGCAAAAATCCGGGAACATAATACCGATATGACGGAAACTAGGGCGGCAAGAGTGGAACAAAACACCAGGCATAAGGCCGAGCCTTCCACCCTTTACCAAGTATATAGATGCATTAAATAAACAATAGATATTGTGATATCCCAACAAATAAACATGTTCCAACAAGGAACAACATCTCCATGTTCCAACAAGGAACAAACTTCATCTTCAGCTGCAACTAACAACGCTATAAGAGGGGCTGAGCAAAGCGGTAACATAGCCAAACAACGGTTTGCATAGGAAAGGTGTCAAAGGTTAGAGGCTGACATGGCAATTTGGGATGGCTTGATAAACAGGTAATAGGTAGCGCAGCATAGCGATAGAACGAAACAACTAGCATAGCAATGATAGTAGTGAGATCCAGGGTAGCGGTCATCTTGCCTGAAATCCCGCAAGGAAGAAGAACGAGTCCATGAAGAAGATGAAGCCACGAAGACGAACCACGCGTAGACGAACGAATCCTCACGATTGCAACGAAACGAGAACTAACAAGAAGAAGCACACAACATAGGTAAACACACCACACATGAACATGACATGATGCACAGCAAGCATGATGCATGACAAGCTACATGAAGCTACTCATGGCAAGAGATGATGCAAACAAGAGCAGCACATCAAAACAAGTTTAAATGAGGCCGGGAACAACATAGAACAACTCCGGTAAGTCCTCGTATGCAAATTTCGAAATTGGTCCAGATCTGAATAAACCTTATGTTCAAGTTGTTAAACAGCAATTTAAGATGCACCACGATGATCTACACGAAATTCTAGTCAAGTTACAAATAAAGTTCATTAGATTCGGAGCTACGGCCTAGAAGATATGAGCAAAACAAGTTAAACATGGCATTGATCCAAAACGCATACAAACAGCAAGCAAACACCTCAAAACAAGGATGCAACATTATAATATGAAACAATATGCAAAATCAAGCAAGTTTCATATAAAGCACACTCAAAACGGAGCAACGATTCAACACATACACACAATACAAGTTATGACAACAATCTGTCCAAAACAGCAACTAGGCATATTGCAAGAATTAAAACAACAAGCTACAGCATCACAATATGAAAACAAAAGGCATGGGCATGATGTACAGGTAAAGCATGACAAAACATGAACACTGAGTGTCACGCCCAATATGCGACCCTATCCAAAAGGAACTCGACGGTCCCACCAAGGATAGACCCGCATATTGAAACGCTTTTGCAAGGTGGATATCATTACATCAACATTACATAATAGTGGGGATACATACAAAAGGCACAAATGCCACACGAATACATCAACATCATATACAAGAGATCAACATCCGACTATGGATGAACATAAACAGAAACTCAAACGACATCCACCCTGCTAGCCCAGGCTGCCGACCTGGAACCTATCCCCTGATCGAAGAAGCAGAAGAAGAACTCCAACACAAGCAAACATCGCTTTCACGTCATGTTCATCGCAAACCTGTACCTGCAACTGGTGGTGTAGTAATCTGTGAGCCACGAGGACTCAGCAATCCCATTACCATGGGTATCAAGACTAGCAAAGCTTAATGGGAAAGGAAGGGTAAAGTGGTGAGGTTGCAGCAGCGACTAAGCATATATGGTGGCTAACATACGCAAATGAGGCGAGAAGAGGAACAAAGGCGGTCGTCAACTAGCAATGATCAAGAAGTGATCCTGAACTCCTACTTACGTCAAACATAACCCGAAACCGTGTTCTCCTCTCGATCAACCCGAAAAGAGACACTCACAGTTCGCTACGGTTGGTGTATTTTAATTTGAGATCAACCGGGTTTTCTACAACGGACATTAACAAATTCCCATCTGCCACATAACATGAGCACGGCTTTCGAAAGTTCAAACCTGCAGGGTGTCCCAACAAGCCCATGATAAGCTCTCGCGATCAACGAAGGATATTCCTTCTCCCCGGGAGGACCCGATCAGTCTCGGAATCCCGGCTACAAGACATTTCACAGCAATAAAACAAGACCAGCAAGACCGCCCGATGCGCCGACAATCCCGATAGGAGCTGCACATATCTCGTTCTCAGGGCAACACCGGATGAGACAGGCTACGAGTAAAACCAACCCTCAAGTTGCCCCAAGGTGGCCCCGCAGGCGGCTCGGTTCGGGCCAGCACTTAGAGAAGCACTGGTCCGGGGGGGCTAAATAAAGATGACCCTTGGGTTAATTACTCCCAAGGGAAAATATAGGTGGTGGTGAGGCAAATGGTAAAACCAATGTTGGGCCTTCTTTGGGCGAGTCTTATTCAAAGCGAACTGTCAAGGGGTCCCATAAATCACCCGACCGCGTTAGGGACGCAAAAATCCGGGAACATAATACCGATATGGCGGAAACTAGAGGCGGCAAGAGTGGAACAAAACACCAGGCATAAGGCCGAGCCTTCCACCCTTTACCAAGTATATAGATGCATTAATTAAATAAGATATATTGTGATATCCCAACAAGTAAACATGTTCCAACAAGGAACAACATCTCCATGTTCAACGAGGAACAAACTTCATCTTCACCTGCAACTAACAACGCTATAAGAGGGTCTGAGCAAAGCGGTAACATAGCCAAACAATGGTTTGCTAGGAAGGGTGCAAAAGGTTAGAGGTGACATGGCAATTTGGGATGGCTTGAGCAGCAAGTGATAGGTATCGCAGCATAGCGAAAGAACGAAGAAACTAGCATAGCAATGATAGTAGTGAGATCCAGGGTAGCGGTCATCTTGCCTGAAATCCATAAGGAAGAAGAACGAGTCCATGAAGAAGACAAGCGGATGAAGCCGAACCAAGCGTGGACGAGCGAATCCTCACGATCATAGCAAACAGGAACTAACAATAAGAAGCACACAACATAGTAAACACACCACACATGAACAAGGCATGATGCACAAACAAGCATGATGCATGACACAGATACATGAAGCTACTCATGGCAAGAGATGATGCAAACAAGAACACCACGTCAAAGCAAGTTTAAATGAGGCCGGGAACAACATATAACAATTCCGGTAAGTCCTCATATGCAAATTTCGAAATTGGTCCAGATCTGAATAAACCTTATGTTCAAGTTGTTAAACAGTAAGATGCACCACGATGATCTACACGAAATTCTAGTCAAGTTACATATAAAGTTCATTAGATTCGGAGCTACGGCCTAGAAGATATGAGCAAAACAAGTTGAGCATGGCATTGATGCAAAATGCATACAAACATCAAGCAAACCACCTCAAAACATGGATGCAACATGATAATATGAAACTACATGCAAAATCAAGCAAGTTTCATATAGAGCACACTCAAACGGAACAACGGATCAACACATACACCCTATACAAGTCATGACAACAATCTGCCCAAAACAGCAACTAGGCATATTGCAAGCATCAAAACAACAAGCTACAGCATCTCAACATAACAACAAAAGGCATGGGCATGATGTACAGGTAAAGCATTACAAAACATGAACACTGAGCTATTTCCAGAAACAACTAGAACATGCTCAAAAACACATGGCAAGATTGCAAGTAATAACAGTTTCAGACTTTGCAGAAATTAACATCAGGTTGCAATGTTTAGAGCTATGAAACAACATGTTACAGGAGCTTATCATGGCAAACAAAAGCATGGCATGATACTACTAAATGCATAGAACAAAAGTCCTTTAGTGACCATAAGCCAAAAGGATCACAAAATATGATGGCACCCATGTAAACATGGCAAGTTATATAACAGATTTGAACATGGCAGGAACAACAATGAGTAGGCATGTTGGTGAGCTTAAATCACTCACCACAGAGCAATACATGGCATGGAAAGGCAACCAACAGTAAGAAGACATGGCATAGAAGCTATACATGGCAAGAACAACATCATAGCATGCAAGGATCAACTACAACAACCTTGGCAAAATTGAATAACATGTAAACAATCTGCCAGGAAACATTTTGTAGCAAAAGTAGAGCTCGATTGGCTCAAGCTATGACACTCCATAATTGCAAACAAGGGCATGGATGGATAGAGCAAGACATGTAGAACAAAACATCCTTACTGAAGTATCTCAAAATATGCATGGATCTCTCGGTAGCATCAAGTTAACATGGCATCAAAATATCAGCAAAACAGGGCTGAAAACAGCAACATCAAGACACCTAGTTTGCATGCTTGTGCTAGTCACCACATAGATCACAAAAATACATGGAATACACCCCTGGAAAGATGGCATGGCATATTACAAATCACATGTAGGACTCAAGTCCATAGGATGCACACATCAAACATGGCAAAAATGACAAAAGTGCATGTTCTGATAAAAATCAGAAACTAACATCACATAGCACTCTTCTAACAGCATTTCGGGCATCAAGATGAGCTCGAATGGAAATGATGCAATGAGATGAAATGATCTACTCTTCGAGGCGAACATTTTGACATATTACACGCACGAAAGCAGACTACGATGACAGAGTTCTGACATAGCGAAAATGCATGAAAATGTTAGCAGATTCGGGACTTGGTCATATTCGAAAAAAAAACAGGTGGCGCACTAAAAGTAAAAAGTCGCACGGCCGGGTTTAGACGGTGGCTCACCATGGGCGAGGCCCAGAAGGGGAAGGAGGCAGGCGGCTTGGGCTCCGCTGCAGACGAGGCCGCCCACTCGGGAGGGCGCTGCCCACGCGGGCGACGGAAGCGGTCGGTTGGGTCGGCGGCTCCTCCGCTCGACCCCTACCCAGACGGCGGCTGACTGACTGGCGAGGGCCGGCGAGGGCGGAGGAGGCCATGGGGCGGCGTCTCCGGCGGATCCGGCGGATCCGGACGCTGGCGGCTCCGTTCCGGCGACAGCGAGCCGGCCGGCGGCGGGCGGAGCTCGAAGGGCGTGCGGGACCTGCGAGGAAGGAGAGAGAGTTGAGATCTGAGAGAGAGAAAGAGGGAAGACGAAGGAGGACGGGGAGAGAGGAGGCAGGGTCGGCTGGTTTCTCGCCGCGCGACGCAGGCTGCAAGCGGCGGGTCAGACCTCCGGCTCCGCGAGGTCCTCGTGGCCGGGCGCAAGGACGAGGCGGCGGCGAGGGCATCGCTCGAGAAGTGGGCAAGGGCAGGCGCGACGGGTCAGGCCAGTCGCGGCCAGGCGGGCTCCCGTGGGCGCGGCGGTGGAGTGCTGGTTAGAGGCGGCGTGGCCGTCTCCGGTTGGAGGGAGGCGCTGGGTGGTGGCGCGACCACTCAGCGACGCCACGTGGCGAGATGAGGTGGGCGGCGGATCTGGAGAGGGAGAGGCGGCGCCCTCGAGGTGGGAGGAGGCGGTGAAAGCGAGGAGGAGAGGGAATAGGCTGCCAAAATGGAAGGGAAGGTGTATATAAAGGGTAGGGACTAGGGTTTGAAGATTTTGGAGGGTTTGAGACCTCCGATCGCGATCCGATGGACCCGATCGAGAGGGGGGGGGTTAGGCAGGCCTAGGTTGGCTGCGTGAAGAGAGAGGGCAGTCCGGCACGGGTTTCGGAGACCGAAAGCGTCCAACGAATAAGCCGACAACGGTGCCGCTACGGATGGCGGTTGGGCTATCAAGCGAGCTCGAATCGCGACGAAACTTGACAGCGGCCTGTCTACACTATAATAAGACCGCATGCCAAGTTCCGACTCATTCCGAGAACATTTTTCGCCACTCACGAAACGAGGTAAAAGGCGCCGGAGGACATGGGAGTGCGGATTGCAAAAGCGGACAACGGAAAAATGCTCGGATGCATGAGGCGAACACGTATGCAAATGCGATGCACATGATGACATGATAAAAAATGCAGATGATGACATGGCAAAGAGAGACACGCAAGCACATGACATGGCAACAACGACGAATAACTGGAAGACACCTGGCGCATCGAATCCGGGGCGTTACAACACTCCTCCACTAACAAGAGATCTCGTCCCGAGATCTTAGGACCGAGACGGAAGGGAAAAGGGATGAGTTGAAACAAGAACTCAAGAGAAGAAGCAAAGAATCGAGAGCACTCAAGAATAAGAGAGGAACGACGAGAATGACGAGAATCAAAAGTTCACGGAATCAGATAGAATATGAAAGCACTCGTTTAGAACGAGATAAGAAAACAAATAAGACTGGAAGGATTTAGGTAGCACTCCGGCTAAAAATGGAAAGAATAGAACAAGAAGTTCACAAGATGGGATGACACTTGATGAAGACATGACACAAAACCTTCGGAAAGAATTGAATTAATTGGAATGAAAAGAATTTAGAAGGAAGGATTGAACGGAGTTGTCGAGAAAGTCAACAACGAAAAGAATGAGCTTGTTATGGACTTATGGATAACATCTCAAAATCATAAGGTGATAACCGGCCACAAAGGGAAATAATTGGATAGCTGAGAGGAACAAAGAAATGCAAAACTCCACTTCAAAAGAATACGGAGAATTAATTGCGCTTCGAGAAGCAAGAAAGAAAGATACTTGAACTCCTCCAACAAAATCTTGATGAACTCCAGAAGAATGAATTAAATCATGAAGAACCACCATGAAGAACTCCGGTAACGAAAGGATGATGAGATAGAATGAAGGACGAAAGAATAAGACTAAAGCCTTGCGATGATTTAGATGGAGGTTCCGACGAGATGGTCGAGGAAATTTGAACTCCGGAAAAGAAAAGATGAGAAAACTTGGAACTAGAATTTATTCATGAAGAACAAACTCCGAAGGAAAGGATTACTCACTTGGATGAAATAAGAATAAGATTTATTGTATGCTTATCCTTCATCAAATTAAATTGATGGCAAGCAATGGATTTTGCATATTACTTATTATTCTTGACAAAGAATTGAGAAGTGACATATCACAAAATTGAGAAGGACTTCATGAATCACCGGTAGGTTGAAAAGAACGAATGGATTAATATGATAAACAAAGAAAAAGAATCTTGAACGAACCACCGTTAGAATTGAAAATGACTGATGAAAGAGACTGAATCGCCGGGAAGAATTGGAAAAGCACAAAGATACTTGAGGGAATTTAATATGCAAGAGAACGCAAAGATCGCGAACTGATTGAAGAATACTTGAATGAAGCACCGGAAGAATATTGAGACGAACGAAGGGGCACGGATATAGAATAATTGGAGAACGGCTTTGAAAACTTAGAACGAAGAAATCTTCCAAAAAGATGGCCTCCGGATGATTGAGAGAGAAAGCAACACCTGAAATACTCCGGATGGATGAAAAGAATTGCACGACTAGAAACAACTAGATAGGATAACATCGAGCTAGCACTGCGAATCTCCGGGGGAACGGACAAGATTTAAAAGAAACTCTACTTCGGTCTTCAAGGACGACGATAAACACCACCAAAATTAATGAGATACTCCGGAAGAAAGAAAAAACAGAGAGGTTGAGCCAACAATGAAATAGTTTGAAATCGATCTTGAAAGACATGTGACTGATGGGATCCATTCTTACGTCACAAATGAAAAGAATTGCGAAAAACTCCGGGGGAATTAGAAGAGTCAGTTAAGATCCTGGGAAAAGACCTGTGGGTTAGGGCCCACTAAAGGAAAGCACCGTTGGAAAGGATTGTTGAACAGATAGATGATGCACCGGAAGAACTGAAATATTTGAATGAGGTGACAACCTCGAATTAATTAGAACGCAGACGAATCTCCTGATATGTCTTCCGAACTCCGGAAGGATAAACTGGCGAGAGACGAACGAGCAAGGGGAAAACATACGAGCCGAGGAAAGAATATGATCAACCTGAATAACTTGAATTGAAACCGCCGGAAAAGAAAAGGAGATGAAGAATGACGAACGAGACGAGAATTCACCGGTTGAAATAATTGAGGGAAGACTAAAGAGGCTCCGCACGAATGAAATTGATGGTCGAGAGAGAGTCGGACTCCGGGAAGAAAAAGGGTGGAGGCGGGAAAACAAAGGTAACTTGAAGGGAAACCGGCGAATCTCTTGAAGAGAAAACACGGTTGAAATCATTGAGGAGAGAAAGCAAAGACTTCGACGAGTAGGAAGCATACTCGATCACGGACTCCGGTTCCGAGAAGAAAAGGGGTGGGTGGGTGGGAAAAAAAACAAGGACAACTTCGGACAGAGAAATAACATCGATCGAAAAGAGCTGAGGATTAATCTCGCAAAGACAAAGAGGTTCGAGTCGACATGACGAGAAATGCACCGGATGAAAAGAGCTGAGGGCCAACGATCAGAAAACCAACTACGTGATCCTAAAGAAAAAATTTGAAGGGGAAGAGGAGTAATTCAAAACACCTACGTCAAGATTCCTCACCAGAGCGACGAAGGGGCTGAAGAGTAAAAAGAATTCCTACTCTCCGATATAACTAGACTCCGAAAAACAGTTTTCTTCTAGACTCAACAACGGCCAAGCTACACGATCAATCAAGGGGCTCCTAAGGTCGGTCGAGGCTCTGATACCAACTTGTCACGCCCAATATGCGACCCTATCCAAAAGGAACTCGACGGTCCCACCAAGGATAGACCCGCATATTGAAACGCTTTTGCAAGGTGGATATCATTACATCAACATTACATAATAGTGAGGATACATACAAAAGGCACAAATGCCACAAGAATACATCAACATCATATACAAGAGATCAACATCCGACTACGGATGAAACATAAACAGAAACTCAAACGACATCCACCCTGCTAGCCCAGGCTGCCGACCTGGAACCTATCCCCTGATCGAAGAAGCAGAAGAAGAACTCCAACACAAGCAAACATCGCTCTCACGTCATGTTCATCGCAAACCTGTACCTGCAACTGGTGGTGTAGTAATCTGTGAGCCACGAGGACTCAGCAATCCCATTACCATGGGTATCAAGACTAGCAAAGCTTAATGGGAAAGGAAGGGTAAAGTGGTGAGGTTGCAGCAGCGACTAAGCATATATGGTGGCTAACATACGCAAATGAGAGCGAGAAGAGGAACAAAGGAACGGTCGTCAACTAGCAATGATCAAGAAGTGATCCTGAACTCCTACTTACGTCAAACATAACCCAGAAACCGTGTTCTCCTCTCGATCAACCCCGAAAAGAGACACTCACGAGTTCACGCTTTACGGTTGGTGTATTTTAATTTGAGATCAACCGGGTTTTCTACAACCGGACATTAACAAATTCCCATCTGCCACATAACATGGGCACGACTTTGAAAGATCAAACCCTGCAGGGGTGTCCCAACTTAGCCCATGATAAGCTCTCGCGATCAACTAAGGATATTCCTTCTCCCCGGGAGGACCCGATCAGTCTCGGAATCCCGGCTACAAGACATTTCACAACAATAAAACAAGACCAGCAAGACCGCCCGATGCGCCGACAATCCCGATAGGAGCTGCACATATCTCGTTCTCAGGGCAACACCGGATGAGACAGGCTACGAGTAAAACGAACCCTCAAGTTGCCCCAAGGTGGCCCCGCAGGCGGCTCGGTTCGGGCCAGCACTTAGAGAAGCACTGGTCCGGGAGGGGGGGCTAAATAAAGATGACCCTTGGGTTAATTACTCCCAAGGGAAAATATAGGTGGTGGTGAGGCAAATGGTAAAACCAATGTTGGGCCTTCTTTGGACGAGTCTTA
Source organism: Aegilops longissima (assembly GCA_021605205.1). NCBI lineage: Eukaryota > Viridiplantae > Streptophyta > Magnoliopsida > Poales > Poaceae > Aegilops > Aegilops longissima. The sequence continues at coordinate 217,972,252 of CM038681.1, forward strand.
TTCAAAGCGAACTGTCAAGGGGTCCCATAAATCACCCGACAGCGTTAGGGACGCAATAATCCGGGAACATAATACCGATATAGCGGAAACTAGGGCGGCAAGAGTGGAACAAAACACAGGCATAAGGCCGAGCCTTCCACCCTTTACCAAGTATATAGATGCATTAATTAAATAAGATATATTGTGATATCCCAACAAGTAAACATGTTCCAACAAGGAACAACATCTCCATGTTCAACGAGGAACAAACTTCATCTTCACCTGCAACTAGCAACGCTATAAGAGGGCTGAGCAAAGCGGTAACATAGCCAAACAATGGTTTGCTAGGAAGGGTGCAAAAGGTTAGAGGCGACATGGCAATTTGGGATGGCTTGAGCAGCAAGTGATAGGTATCGCAACATAGCGAAAGAACGAAGCAACTAGCATAGCAATGATAGTAGTGAGATCCAGGGTAGCGGTCATCTTGCCTGAAATCCGCAAGGAAGAAGAACGAGTCCATGAAGAAGACGAGCGGATGAAGCCGAACCAAGCGTGTGACGAACGAATCCTCACGATCATAGCGAAAGCAGGAACTAACAATAAGAAGCACACAACATAGTAAACACACCACACATGAACAAGGCATGATGCACAAACAAGCATGATGCATGACACAGATACATGAAGCTACTCATGGCAAGAGATGATGCAAACAAGAACACCACGTCAAAGCAAGTTTAAATGAGGCCGGGAACAACATATAACAATTCCGGCAAGTCCTCATATGCAAATTTCGAAATTGGTCCAGATCTGAATAAACCTTATGTTCAAGTTGTTAAACAGCAAGTTAAGATGCACCACGATGATCTACACGAAATTCTAGTCAAGTTACATATAAAGTTCATTAGATTGAGCTCGGCCTAGAAGATATGAGCAAAACAAGTTGAGCATGGCATTGATGCAAAATGCATACAAACATCAAGCAAACCACCTCAAAACATGGATGCAACATGATAATATGAAACTACATGCAAAATCAAGCAAGTTTCATATAGAGCACACTCCAAACGGAGCAACGGATCAACACATACACCCTATACAAGTCATGACAACAATCTGCCCAAAACAGCAACTAGGCATATTGCAAGCATCAAAACAACAAGCTACAGCATCTCAACATAACAACAAAAGGCATGGGCATGATGTACAGGTAAAGCATTACAAAACATGAACACTGAGCTATTTCCAGAAACAACTAGAACATGCTCAAAAACACATGGCAAGATTGCAAGTAATAACAGTTTCAGACTTTGCAGAAATTAACATCAGGTTGCAATGTTTAGAGCTATGAAACAACATGTTACAGGAGCTTATCATGGCAAAAAAAAGCATGGCATGATACTACTAAATGCATAGAACAAAAGTCCTTTAGTGACCATAAGCCAAAAGGATCACAAAATATGATGGCACCCATGTAAACATGGCAAGTTATATAACAGATTTGAACATGGCAGGAACAACAATGAGTAGGCATGTTGGTGAGCTTGAATCACTCACCACAGAGCAATACATGGCATGGAAAGGCAACCAATAGTAAGAAGACATGGCATTGAAGCTATACATAGCAAGAACAACATCATAGCATGCAAGGATCAACTACAACAACCTTGGCAAAATTGAATAACATGTAAACAATCTGCCAGGAAACATTTTGTAGCAAAAGTAGAGCTCGATTGACTCAAGCTATGACACTCCATAATTGCAAACAAGGGAATGGATGGATAGAGCAAGACATGTAGAACAAAACATCCTTACTGAAGTATCTCAAAATATGCATGGATCTCTCGGTAGCATCAAGTTAACATGGCATCAAAATATCAGCAAAACAGGGCTGAAAACAGCAACATCAAGACACCTAGTTTGCATGCTTGTGCTAGTCACCACATAGATCACAAAAATACATGGAATACACCCCTGGAAAGATGGCATGGCATATTACAAATCACATGTAGGACTCAAGTCCATAGGATGCACACATCAATCATGGCAAAAATAACAAAAGTGCATGTTCTGATAAAAATCAGAAACTAACATCACATAGCACTCTTCTAACAGCATTTCGGGCATCAAGATGAGCTCAAATGAAAATGATGCCATGATATGAAATGATCTACTCTTCGAGGCGAACATTTTGACATATTACACGCACGAAACGAAGCTACGATGACAGAGTTACGATGCAACGAATATGCATGAAAATGTTAGCAGATTCGGGACTTAGTCATATTTCGAAAAGAAAAAAACAGGGTGGCGCACTAAAACTAAAAGTCGCACGGCCGGGTTTAGACAGGTGGCTCACCATGGGCGAGGCCCAGAAGGGGAAGGAGGCAGGCGGCTTGGGCCGGCTGCCGAGACGAGGCCGCCCACTCGGGAGGGCGCTGCCCACGCGGGCGCGCGAGCGTCGGTTGGGTCGAGCGGCTCCTCCGCTCGAACCCTACCCAGACGGCGCGGCTGACTCGCGAGGGGCAGCGAGGGCGGAGGAGGCCATGGGGCGGCGTCTCCGGCGGATCCGGCGGATCCGACGCTGGCGGCTCCGTTCCGGCGACAGCGAGGCCAGCCCGGCGACAGGCGGAGCTTCGAAGGCGGCGAGGGACCTGCAGGAAGGGAGAGAGTTGAGATCGAGAGAGAGAAAGAGGGAAGACGAAGGAGGACGGGAGAGAGGAGGCAGGGTCGGCTGGTTGCTCGCATGGCGAGCAGGCTGCAAGGCGGCGGGTCAGACCTCCGGCTCCAGCGAGTCCTGAGTGGCGGGCGCAAGGGACGAGGCGGCGGCGAGGGCATCGCTTCGAGAAGCGGGCGAGGGGCGAGGGCCTGACGGGTCAGGCCAGTCGCGGCCAGGCGGGCTCCCGTGGGCCTCGCGGGCAGCGGTGGAGTGCTAGTTAGAGGCGGCGTGGCCGTCTCCGGTTGGAGGCGGCGCTGGGTGGCGCGCGACCACTCGGGCGCCACGTGGCGAGATGAGGTGGTGGCGGCGGATCTCGGAGAGGGAGGCGGCGCGGCCCTCGAGGTGGGAGGAGGCGGTGAAAGCGAGGAGGAGAGGGAATAGGCTGCCAAAATGGAAGGGAAGGTGTATATAAAGGGTAGGGACTAGGGTTTGAAGATTTTGGAGGGGTTTCGGAGCCTCCGATCGCGATCCGATGGACCCGATCGAGAGGGGGGGGGGTTAGGCAGGCCTAGGTTGGCTGCGTGAAGATAGAGAGGGCAGTCCGGCACGGGTTTCCGGAGACCGAAAACGTCCAAGCGAATAAGCCGACAACGGTGCCGCTACGGATGGCGGTTGGGCTATCAAGCGAGCTCGAATCGACCGAAACTTAACAGCGGCCTGTCTACACTATAATAAGACCGCATGCCAAGTTCGACTCATTCCGAGAACATTTTTCGACCACTCACGAAAGCGAGGTAAAAGAGGCGCCGGAGGACATGGGAGTGCGGATTGCAGAGCGGACAACGGGAAAAATGCTCGGATGCATGAGGCGAACACGTATGCAAATCGATGCACATGATGACATGATAAAAATGCAGATGATGACATGGCAAAAGAGACACGCAAGCACATGACATGGCAACAACGACGAATAACTGGAAGACACCTGGCGCATCGAATCCGGGGCGTTACACTGAGCTATCTCCAGAAATCACTAAAACATGCTCAAAATGACATGGCAAGATTGCAAATAATAACAGTTTCAGACTTTAGCAGAAATAACATCAGGTTGCAATGTTTAGTGCTATCAAACAACCTGCTACAGGAACTTATCAAGTGAAACTAGAGCATGGCATGAATCTACTAATTGCATAAAACAAAAGTCCCTTACTGACCATGAGCCAAAAAGGATCAGAAAATATGATGGCACCCATGTAAACATGGCAAGTTATATTACAGATTCATACATGGCAGGAACAACAATAAATAGGCATGTTGGTGAGCTTGAACCACTCACAACAGAGCAATAAATGGCATGGCAAGGCAACTAACAGTAAGAAGACATGGCATAGAAGCTAAACATGGCAAGAACAACATCATAGCATACACGGATCAACTACAACAACCTTGGCAAAATTGAATAACATGTAAACAACCTGCCAGGAAACATTTTATAGCAAAAGTAGAGCTCGATTGACTCAAGCTATGGCACTCTATAATTGCAAACAAGGGCATGGATGGCTAGATAATAACCATATGTTCAAAACATCCTTACTGAAGTAACTCAAAATAAGCATGGATCTCTCGGTAGCATCAAGTTAACATGGCATAAAAATATCAGCAAAACAGGGGCTGAAATAAGCAACATCATGAAGCCTAGTTTGCATGCTTGTGCTAGTCACCACAGAGATCACAAAAATACATGGCATACACCCCTGTAAAGATGGCATGGCATAGTACAAAACACATGTAGGGCTCAAGTTCATAGGGTGCACACATCAATCATGACAAAAATGACAAAAGTGCATGTTCAGATAAGAATCTGAAACTAACATCACATAGCCGTCTTCTAACAGCATTTCGGGCAACAAGATGAGCTCAAATGAAAATGATGCAATGAGAGGAAATGATGTACTCAACGAGTCGAACAATTTGACATATTACACGCATGAAACGGAGCTACGGATGCAGAGATATGATGCGATGAAAATGCATGAAAATATGCAAAATCTGGGACTTAGGGGATTTCGGGGGGGAAGTCAACCTCTCGGCACGGATTCCGAGGCAGGCCCGGATCTCGCCGGAGAAGGCGCGCGGCGGCCGGAGAGGACCGGAGAAGGACGGGGAAGGCGGAGGGCTCGGACCTTTAGGTCAGCGGATCCCGTCCGGGCCAGGCTCGGCCGCCGGCGAGAGGGGAAGCGGGCGGCAGCGAATGGCGGCGCCATGCCTGCCACCGTGTGGCGAGAGCCCGGAGGCCTTGAGCGCTGGCGACGAGGCCGATATCGCCGGAGAGGCAGCGATCGAGGCTGGAAGCGGCAGCGGTGGGAAGCATGAGACCGGCCGGGCGGCGCTTCGCCGGAGGAGGCAGCAGCAGCGGCGGCACGGCACGGGCGGCGGGTATGGGCGCCCATGACGCAGCGGGGCGGTGGATCCGGCCCTGGCCGGATCTGCCACACTAGCCTGCTGAGGTGGGGAACGCGGCGGAGACAGTGGCGGGCGCGGGCTGGTCATGAGGCGGCGCTGAGGTGGCGAAAGCGGGATTGGCCGGGTGAGGTGGCTGGCGGTGGTGGACACGTCCGGCGGCGGAACGGACATGTCCGGCGGGCGAGAGGAGCGGGGCTAGGGTTTCATCTGCGCGAAAATCCGGGGGGGAGCACACATATAGGTAGAGGGAGCTAGGAGAGTCCAAATGAGGAGCGGTTTTCGGCCACACGATCGTGATCGAACGACCGAAAGAATGGAGGGGAGTTTGATGGGTTTTGGGCCACTTTAGAAGGGGTGTTGGGCTGCACACGAAAGAGGCTTTTGCGGTTACCCGGTTAACCGTTGGAGTACCAAACGAACTCCAAATGGCACGAAACTTGACAGGCGGTCTACATGTGCTATACCAAGGCCGCTTGACAAACCTTGGTCCATTCCGAGAACGTTTAATACCCACACACGAAAAGAGGCAAAAAGGGGCGCCGGGAGACATAGGAGTGCCAGATTGCAAAACGGGCAACGGGGAAAATGCTCGGATGCATGAGACGAACACGTATGCAAATGCGATGCACATGACAACATGATATGAAATGCAGATGATGACATGGCAAAGTGCAACACGCAAGCAAATGACATGGCAACGACGACGAAAAACTGGGAGACACCTGGCGCATCGAATCCGGGGCGTTACACCCACCAACACTCGACAAATGCATTGGGACAGGGCTCGGGAGGCACCTCTGTGGTGGCATGCAGATCTTTGTGAAGACAAAGAATAGTCAAAATCAAATGAGGATAGGAAGCCAGCCATCCTCACCGAAGAAACCCACAAGACCCCCGGTAAGATCCTTGCCGGGGACGCCTGCGCGCCACCCGGCAAGACCCTTGATGGGCCACCCGGCAAGGCCCTCGCCAGGCGCACCAGCAGGGCCACCGTCAGGCCCGTACCAGGCAAGTCTTCGCCGCCGTTCGCATGCAGCTGCCGACCCAACCAGCTGGGCAGGCACCTGCGTGGCAACATGCAGCCCTTCGTGGAGGCTCCACCACCGCGCCACCTCAGCTGCCTGCCTGCCTACATGGCACCGCATGCATCGCTGGCCAGGGCGCGTGTCGAAGCTTGGAGGAGCGGCGACGGATGGGACGGGCCTCGCCCCGTCCCCGATAAAGTGAAGGGACACCTAAGCCTCGCATTAAATGCGCTTTATCGTGTAATACCAAAGATAACCTCGCAACACTGTTGCCTTTCCACCTCCTGTGTGCCACTGTGGCAACCCCTTTTCTATAAAAGGAGGCCCAAGGCGACGAGGGGGGGGGGATTGGGCTTTTTGGAGCTCCTTACACTCCGTAGCTAGTTCAAGAACTCAGAATACATCCACCAAAGCAGGACTAGGGTTTTACGCATCCTCGCGGCTCGAACCTGGATAAACGAACCACGTGCTCTCTGCTAGAGCCGCTCTTCTCTCAACCCCGCGCTCCGCAACCGCAGTAGGGATTCTTGTGATCCCATAGGTGTCGTTTCCCACCGACATCTTTGGAGCGCCAGGTAGGGGGCGCGTTTGTGAGAATCTGGTCTGGTAGTTAGCCTAGCGGTTCTTCGTCGCCATGGCCCCTAAGAAGAAGACGGCCACGACGATCGGCTCGTTGGGGGCCGAACGGCCCGTGCCGGTGTGGACGAGCAGTGGACCGGTCGCCAACAGGACTCAGGCCGCGGCCCGCGAACACCAGCACCACCCAGGCAGTCGGAGCCTGGCGAGCGGTGTCGTTCATGCACCAGACAATCAGCCCCACGCCGCCAGACCCAAAGACGGAGCTGCCCCCCTGCCGGCGTCGCGGGGCCCTCCGGGGGTGTCGTTGTGCCGACTCCGGGCGGCGCGGCGACCTCTAGGACGCATACACCGGCGACCACCGCGCGTTCTTCCCATGGTGTGCGCGCCGAACAGCGTCACCACGTTGGTGACCCTAGGCACCGCCGTGGGAAGAGCATTGTACGTCGTCAGCAAGGTGAAAATGGCACGCAGCCGCTGGGTCGTGACAGAGCTCCTTCTAACATAGTTAGAAGTCGAAGCGCGTCGCGATCCACTCAGCTGTCACCACCACCCACGCCAGCGGAAGCCTTGGCGCGCGCACAGTTGCTCCTCGACTTTCCTCCTGCTGCGGAGAAGCTCGATGAGTGGAGGGCCACCATCCGGAGCCTCGTCGCCGTCGCGAACAAAGACGATCCGTGACCGGCGGGGCCTTGGGTCGGCGCTCCACCAAACCACCACATGCTGGCGCTGGGAGGAGCGGGGGAGCTGCGGCCACGGTGCACTCTCCTCCTCCCCGCCAGCTGCCGCAGGCGTCGGCCCGTCGCGACGATGCTGGTGATAACATCTCCATAGCGTCGTCCGATCCACGGACCCTCCGTGACCAGCGCCAGATCCTTCGTGAGCGAGCTCACGAAGACGCTCGAACCACCGTCGAGCGCCAACGTGAAACGCGCCGCCAGTCGGACAAGCGGGCGGGACCCGCTACGGACCACCCGGCACCGGGGGGCCCCGACGGCCTACCTTACAAGGTGGGATGCCCGGCTTTTACCCATGAGCTGAGGCAGTTCCAGTGGCCATCCCACCGCATGTTCAAGCCCGACGTCGGTGAGAAGTACACTGGCAAGACCCATCCGTCTGAGTTCCTCAGCATCTACACCATCGTGATGCAGGCCGCTCGGGATCGCGACGACAAGGTGCTTGCCAACTACTTCCCGCTGGCGCTCAAGCCCAATGTAATGTCTTGGTTGATGCACTTGCGGCGTACTCCATCTCTTCTGGTCGGATCGTGCCATGAATTCGTTGGCGCCTTCACGGGGAGGCCTTTATGAACGCCCGGATTCGATGCGCCAGGTGTCCGCCAGTTATTCGCCGTTGTTGCCATGTCATTTGCTTGCGTGTTGCATTTTATCATGTCATCATGTGCATCTCATTTTTCATACGTGTTCGTCTCATGCATCTGGGCATTTTCCCCGTCGTCCATTTTGCAATCCGACACTCCTATGTCCCCCGGCGCCCCCTTTTGCCTCTTTTCGTGTGCGGGTGTTAAACGTTCTCGGAATGGACCGAGGCTTGCCAAGTGGCCTTGGTACACCACCGGTAGACCGCCTGTCAAGTTTCGTGCCATTTGGAGGTCGTTTGATACTCCAACGGTTAACCGGGTAACCGCAAAGCCCTCTTTGTCTTTGCAGCCCAACACCTTCCAAAGTGGCCCAAAACCCAGCAAACTCCCCTCCATGGTCTCGGTCGTTGGATCACGATCGCGTGGCCGAAAACCGCTCCTCATTTGGAGTCTCCTAGCTCCCTCTACCTATATATATGTGCCCCTCCCCGAAATCTCGCGCAGATGAAACCCTAGCCCCGCTCCTCCGCGCCACCGGACATGTCCGCCGCCATCCGGACGCGTCCACCGCCGCCGCCACGTCGCCCGGCCAATCGGCGCCTGCCACGTCACCTAGCGCCACCGCCCGCAGCCAATGGCCTCACGCCACCTGTCCCTGCCGCGCCTCCCACCGCTGTGGCCCGAGGGAGCCTAGATCGGGCCCTCCCCGGGCCAGATCGGGCCCGCCGCTGCCCGATAAAGCCAGCGCCGCCGCCGTCGCTCCCGGGTCGCCCGCGCGCCGCCTCCATGGGCGCCGAGTCCGCCGCCCGCTCTTCGCCGCCGCCGACCTCCGTCGCGTCCCCCGCCGCCGACCTCCTGCGCCGTCGAACTCTGCTCCTTCGTCGCGCGAGCCGCGCCCACCCTGCGAACCTCGCCCCACCACCGCGCGCCTCGCCGGCCTCCTCCCTGCGCCGCCCTCGCCGGAAGCCCGCCGCCCTCGCTGGAGTTCGGGTCCGGTCAGATCCGTCCAGGTGGGACGAGATCCACCGGGGTCTCGAACCAAACGTCGTGCCCCGTCCCGCCCCGCTCCGTCCCGGGATCTCCCCGTCCAACTTTTCCCGCGAGGTGTCCCCAGATTTCCAACTCCATGTGTGCATTTTTGCCATGCCATATCTCCGGGTATGTAGCTCCGTTTTGCGTGCATGATATATCAAAATGTTCGTTGTGAGATGCTCTTCATTTCATTCCATTGTGCCATGCTTGTTTGAGGTCATCTTGATGCCCTAATCTTCGTTGCAAGAGTGCTATGTGATGTTAATCTGCTGAAACTGTTATAACTTGATGATTTGTCATTTTTGTTGCATTTGATGTGTGCATCTTATGAGCTTGAGCCCTACATGAGTTTTGAACTACATCATGCCATCTTCACAGAGGTGCAATCCATGTATTTTTTTGAGTCTTGTACTGAGTGCATCAAGCTTGTTAAGTGGGGTACTTGCTGTTGCTGTTTTGCATGTCTGAATCTGCTATATCATGATGCTATGTTAGCCTGCTTCTACAAGTCATTCTATGCATAATCTGGAGATTTAACTAAGGATGTTTTGTTATACATGTCATGCTCTATCCATTCAGGCCCCTAGTTGCATTTATAGCCTGCTGTAACTTGTTGTAATCTTGCTCTCAAACTTGCTAAATAATGTTGCTGTCAGCCTGTTAACATTAAGTTCAGTTTTGCCATGAGCTTTGCTAGTGATACATGCACCCTATGAACTTTTTCTTGCCATGTTTAGCTTCATAAACATGTCTTCTTACTGTTGGTTGCCTTGCCATGCCATTTATTGCACTGTGGTGAGTGGTTCAAGCTCACCAACATGCCTACTTATTGTTGTTCCTGCCATGTATGAATCTGTAATATAACTTGCTATCTTTACATGGGTGCCATCATATTTTCTGTGCCTTTTTTTCTCATGGTAAGTAAGGGACATTTGTTTTATGCATTTAGTAGATTCATTACATGCCTTTGTTTGCCATGATAAGTGACGGTGTCCTGGACTAGGGGGTACTCACCACGTCGTCTCCCGATCAGTTGGATTGGGCCGAGGACCCCCATGGCCGTATACTCATGGGCCAGTCCGGACAGCTGCCGCTTACAAGGAAGAATCAACAAGACTTGGCGATCAAGACAAGGACTCCTCCCCCACCGGCGTATTCGGCTAGGACTCTTGTTATCCTAGGCCTCCGGTGCATTATATAAACCGGGGCCAGGCTAGTCGATAGAGATATACAACAACAACCCTTTACAATCATACCATAGGCTAGCTTCTAGGGTTTAGCCTCCTTGATCTCGTGGTAGATCCACTCTTGTAAACATCCACAATATCAATATCAATCAAGCAGGACGTAGGGTTTTACCTCCATTAAGAGGGCCCGAACCTGGGTAAAACATCGTGTCCCTCGTCTCCTGTTACCATCCGCCTAGACGCACAGTTCGGGACCCCCTACCCGAGATCCGCCGGTTTTGACACCGACTATAAGTTCCTGTAACATGTTGTTTGACAGCTCTAAACATTGCAACCTGATGTTATTTCTGCTAAGCCTCAAACTGTTATTATTTGCAATCTTGCCATGTCTTTTTGAGCATGTTCTAGTTGTTTCTGGAGATAGCTCAGTGTTCATGTTGCTTTACCTGTAAATCATACCCATGGCTTTTGTTTTCACGTTGAGGTGCTGTAGCATGTTGTTTTGATGCTTGCAATATGCCTAGTTGCTGTTTTGGACAACTTGTCCTTTAAACTTGTATAGTGTATGTGCTGAACCGTTGCTCCGTTTTGAGTGTGCTCTATATGAAACTTGCTTAGAATTGCATGTAGTTTCATATTATCATGTTGCATCATTGTTTTGAGAGTGTTTGCTTGATGTTTGTATGCATTTTGCATCAATGCCATGTTTAACTTGTTTTGCTCATATCTTTTAGGCCGTAGCTCCGAATTAATGAACTTTATATGTAACTTGACTAGAATTTCGTGTAGATTCTCTTGGTGCATCTTAACTAGATGTTTAACAACTTGAACATAAGGTTTATTCAGATCTGGACAAATTTCGAAATTTGCATATGAGGACTTACCAGAATTGTTATATGTTGTTTCCGGCCTCATTTAGGCTGTGTTTGGTTCAGCTTTTTTTACCAACTTCTGCTTTGAAAAGCCAAAAGCTAACCAAAGGGGTAAATGTTCAAAGCAGCTTTTGAGAATCTGTAGCTTCTTCCTAGTGTAAATTTCAAAGCTGGGGGTACCCCAACTTTTCAGCTTCCAGCTTTTTCACAGCAGCTTTTCCACAGCAGCTTTTTCATAGAAGCTTTTTTAGAATCTGCAGCTCAACCAAACACAACCTTAAACTTGCTTTGATGTGTTGTTCTTGTTTGCATCATCTCTTGCCATGAGTAGCTTCATGTAGCCGTCATGCACCATGCTTGGTTGAGCATCATGTCTTGTCTATGTGTGGTGTGTTTACTTTGTTGTGTGCTTCTTCTCGATAGTTCCCGTTTCGTTGCGATCGTGAGGATTCGTTCGTCTATGCTTGGTTCGTCTTTGTGGCTTCATCTTCTTCATGGAATCGTTCTTCTTCCTTGCGGGATTTCATGCAAGATGACCGTCACCTTGGATCTCATTACTATCATTGCTATGCTAGTTGCTTCGTTCTATCGCTATGCTGCGTTACCTACCACTTGCTGCTCAAGCCTCCCAAATTGCATGAACCTCTAACCTTTGTTACCCTTCCTAGCAAACCGTTGTTTGGCTATGTTACCGCTTTGCTCAGCCCTCTTATAGCGTTGCTAGTTGCAGGTGAAGATGAAGATTGCTCCATGTTGGATTATGTTTATGTTGGGATATCACAATATCTCTTATATTATTAATGCATCTATATACTTGGTAAAGGGTGGAAGGCTCGGCCTTATGCCTGGTGTTTTGTTCCACTCTTGCCGCCCTAGTTTCCGTCATATCGGTATTATGTTCCCGGATTTTGCGTCCCTAACGCGGTTGGTTGATTTATGGGACCCCCTTGACAGTTCGCTTTGAATAAGACTCCTCCAGCAAGGCCCAACCTTGGTTTTACCATTTGCCTCACCACCACCTACCTTTCCCTTGGGTCGGCCAGCCCGAGGGTCATCTTTATTTTAGCCCCCCGGGGCCAGTGCTTCTCTAAGTGCTGGTCCAAACCGAGCGATGTCCGGCGCCCCACAGGCAATCAGGGTCTATGCCAACCCGACGTCTTGCTCATCCGGTGTGCCACGAGCGAGATATGTGCAGCTCCTATCGGGATTTGTCGGCTGTGGCGGTCTTCTGGTCTTGTTTTATTATTGTCGAAATGTCTTGTAGCGGATTCCGAGACTGATCAGGTCTTCCGGGAGAAGGAATATCCTTCGTTGATCGCGAGAGCTTATAATGGGCTAAGTTGGGACACCCTGCGGGGTATAAACTTTCAAGAGCCATGCCCGGTTATGTGGCAGATGGGAATTTGTTAATGTCCGGTTGTAGTAAACTTGAAGTAAACTCTTCTAAAATACACCAACCGTGCGCGTAACCGTGAGTGTCTCTTTTCGGGGTTGAAAGAGAGGAGAACACGGTTTTTGGGTTATGTCTGACGTAAGTAGGAGTTCAGGATCACTTCTTGATCATTACTAGTTGTCGACCGTTCCGTTTGCTCTCTTCTCGCTCTTATTTGCGTATGTTAGCCACCATATATGCTTAGTCGCTGCTGCAACCTCACCACTTTACCCCTTCCTTTCCCTTTAAGCTTTGCTAGTCTTGATACCCATGGTAATGGGATTGCTGAGTCCTCATGGCTCCTGATTACTACAACAACGATTCTTGAGTACAGGTTTTGCGATGATCATGGCCGAGGCGATGTTTGCTTGTTTGGAGTCCTTCTTCTGCTTCTTCTTTGATCAGGGGATAGGTTCCAGGTCGGCAGCCTGGGCTAGCAGGGTGGATATTGTTTGAGTTTCTGTTTATGTTTCATCCGTAGTCGGATGTTGATCTTATGTATGTTGTATTATTGTATTCATGTGACATTGTATGTCTTGGATGTATCCCCACTATTATGTAATGTTGATGTAATGATATCCACCTTGCAAAAGCGTCTTCAAGATGCGCTTATATCCTTGGTGGGACCTTCGAGTTCCTTTAGGATAGGGTCGCATCTTGGGCGTGACAAGTTGGTATCAGAGCCTCGACCGACCTTAGGAGCCCCTTGATTGATCGTGTAGTTTGGCCGTTGTTGAGTCTAGAAGAAAACTATTTTCGGGGTCTAGTTATATCGGAGAGTAGGATTTCTTTTTACTCCTCAGCCCCTTCGTCGCTCTGGTCAGGAATCGTGATGTAGGTGTTTTGAACTACTCCTCTTCCCCTTCAAATTTTTCTTAGGGTCACGCAGTTGGTTTTCCGATCGTTGGTTCTTAGCTCTTTGCATCCGGTGCATTTCTCGTCAAGTTGACTCGTGCCTCTTCATCGATGCCAAGTTCAATCCTCAGTTGTTTTCTTTTCCCACCCGCCCACCCCCTTTTCTTCTCGGAGCCGGAGTCCGGAATCGAGTGTCCATCCTACTCGTGCGAAGCATTTGCATTCTTTCAACCGGTGTTCTCTCTTCAAGTTATTCATCGGTTTTCCCCTTCCAAGTTGCCTTTGTTTTCCCGCCCTCCCACCCTCTTCTTCCCGGAGTCTGAGTCTGTTTCGAGCATAAATGTCATTCGTGTGGAGCCTCTTCAGTCTTTTGTAAATTATCTCAACCGGCGAATTCTCATTTTGTTCGACATTCTTCATCTCTCTTTCTTCTCCGGTGGACTCAATTCAAGTTTTTCGGGTTGATAACATTCTTTTCCTTGGATCAAGTGTTCTCCTCGCTCGTTTGCCTCTCGCCATTCAATCATTCCGGAGTTCAGAAGACATCCCAGGAGATTCGTCTGTGTTCCAATTAATTCAAGGTTGTCACCTCATCCAAATATTTCAATTGTTCCGGTGCATCATCTAGCTGTTCAACAATCCTTTCCAACGGTGTTTTCTTTAGTGGGCCTTAACCCACAGGTCCTTTCCCAGGATCTTACCTGACTCTTCTAATTATTTCGGAGCTATTCTCTAATTCTTTTTGGAGTTTGACGTAAGAATGAATTTCATCAGTCAGATGCCAGCTCCAAGATCGTTTTCAAATTCTTTTCATTGTTGGCTCAAACTCTTCGCTTTTCATTCTCCCGGAGTACCTTAGTAATTTTGGTGGTGTTTCTCGTCGTCATTTGAAGACCGAAGAAGAGTTTTTCCTCTAAATCTTGTCTGTTCTCTCGAAGATTCGCGGTTCTAGTTTCTTGTTATCCTCTTCTAATTATTCCATGTGCGAGATATTCTTTTCTTACCCATCCGGAGTATGTCAGAAGTTGTTTTTCCATTTCTTTTCATCGGAGGCCATCGTTCCAGAAGAATTCTTTGTCCCCACATTTCAGCTACCATTATCCAATTATCCCGGTGCTTCGTTCAAGTATTCTTCAATCAGTTCGCGATCTCTTCGCTCTTTTGCATCTAAATACCCTCGAGCTTATTGGTTCTTCTAATTCTTCCCGGTGATTCATTCTCTTTCATCAGTCATTTCCAAATTATTACGGTGGTTCGTTCAAGATTCTTTAACCTTGATTATCATTTAAATCCATTCGTTCTTTCAAATCCTACCGGTGGTTCAAGAAGACTTTCTCAAGTTTTGTGCTATACCCCCCTTAATCCTTTTCAAGAAGAATAAGTAGTATGCAAAATCCATTGCTTGTCATAAATTTAATTTGATGAAGGTTAAGCATACAATAAATCTTATTCTTATTTCATCCAAGTGATTAATCCCTTCCTTCGGAGTTTGTTCTTGAGGAATAAATTCTAGTTCCAAGTGCTTTCATCTTTTCTTTTCCGGAGTTCAAATTTTCTCGGCCATTTCGTCGGAACCTCCATCTAAATCAACGCAAGGCTTTAGTCTTATTCTTTCTTCCTTCATTCTATCTCATCATCCTTTTGTCACCGGAGTTCTTCAGTGTGGTTCTTCATGACTTAATTCATTCTTCAAGAGTTCATCAAGATTCTTGTTGGTGGAGTTTAAGTATCTTTCTTCTCGAGTCTCGAAGTGCAATTAAATCCCCGTATTCTTTTGTAGTGGAGTTTTGCATTTCTTCGTTCTTCTAAGCTATCCAAGCATTTCCGTTTGTGGCCGGTTATCACCTTATGATCTTGAGATGTTACCTATATGACCACAACAAGTTTATTATTTTCGTTCTTGATTTTCTCAACAACTCCGTCTAAACCTCCCTTCTAAAGATGCTTTCAATCTCATTCGTGGCACAAGTGTCATTGTCTTCTCCGTTCTTTTGATTCAACTCTTTCAATTCTTTCCGGAGGTTTTGTGTCATATCTTCATCAAGTATCATTCCATCCTCTCAAGCTCGTGTTCTATTCCTCCATGTTTCAGCCGGAGTGCTGCCCAAATCCTTTCAGTCGTATTCGTTTCTTATCTCGTTCTAACCAGAGTGGTTTCATAGTCTATCTGATTCCGTGAGCTTTCGATTCTCGTCATTCTCGTCGTTCCTCTCTTATTTCCAAGTGCTCTTGATTCCTTGCTTCTTCTCTGGAGTTTTTGTTTCACCTCATCCCTTTTCCTCCCCGTCTCGGTCCTAAGATCTCGGGACGAGATCTCTTGTTAGTGGAGGAGTGTTGTAAAGCCCCGGATTCGATGCGCCAGGTGTCAGCCAGTTATTCGCCGTTGTTGCCATGTCATTTGCTTGCATGTTGCATTTTATCATGTCATCATGTGCATCTCATTTTGCATACGTGTTTGTCTCATGCATCTGGGCATTTTCCCCGTTGTCCGTTTTGCAATGCGACACTCCTATGTCTCCCGGCGCCCCCTTTTGCCTCTTTTCGTGTGCGGGTGTTAAACGTTCTCGGAATGGATCGAGGCTTGCCAAGTGGCCTTGGTACACCACCGGTAGACCGCCTGTCAAGTTTCGTGCCATTTGGATGTCGTTTGATACTCCAACGGTTAACCGGGTAACCGCAAAGCCCTCTTTGTCTTTGCATCCCAACACCTCTCCAAAGTGGCCCAAACCCCAGCAAACTCCCCTCCATGCTCTCGGTCGTTCGATCATGATCGCGTGGCCGAAAACCGCTCTTCATTTGGAATCTCCTAGCTCCCTCTACCTATATATATGTGCCCCTCCCCGAAATCTCGCGCAGATGAAACCCTAGCCCCGCTCCTCCGCGCCACCGGACATGTCCGCCGCCGTCCGGACGCGTCCACCGCCGCCACCACATCGCCCGGCCAATCGGCGGCTGCCACGTCACCCAGCGCCGCCGCCCGCAGCTAATGGCCTCGCACCACCTGTCCCGCGCGCCTCCACCGCTTGCGGCCCAAAGGGAACCTAGATCGGGCCCTCCGGGCCAGATCAGCCCGCCGCCGCCGCCGATAAAGCCAGCGCGCCGCCGTCGCTCCCGGGTCGCCCGCGCCGCCGCCTCCATGGCGCGAGCCCGCCGCCCGACTCTTCGCCGCCGCCGACCTCCCTGCGTCCCGCCGCCTCCATGCCCTGCGCCGTCGAAGCTCTGCTCCTTGCATGCTTGCCCGCGCCCACCCGCCCGGACCTCGCCCCACCACGCGCGCCTCGCCCGGCCTCCTCCTGCGCCGCCCTCGCCGGAACCCGCCCGCCCTCGCGGAGTTTGGTCGGTCAGATCCGTCCAGGTGGGACGAGATCCACCGGGGTCCCGAACTAAACGTCGTGCCCCGTCCCGCTCCGCTCCGTCCCGGGATCTCCCCGTCCAACTTCTCCCGCGAGGTGAATTTGGCTAAGTCCCCAGATTTCCAACTCCATGTGTGCATTTTTGCCATGCCATATCTCCGGGTATGTAGCTCCGTTTTGCATGCATGATATATCAAAATGTTCGCTGTGAGATGATCTTCATTTTATTCCATTGTGCCATGCTTGTTTGAGGTCATCTTGATGCCCTAATCTTCGTTGCAAGAGTGCTATGTGATGTTAATCTGCTGAAACTGTTATAACTTGATGATTTGTCATTTTTGTTGCATTTGATGTGTGCATCTTATGAGCTTGAGCCCTACATGAGTTTTGAACTAAATCATGCCATCTTCACATGGGGCCATCCATGTAGTTTTGTGAGTCTTGTACTGAGCGCATCAAGCTTGTTAAGTGGGGTACTTGCTGTTGCTGTTTTGCATGTTTGAATCTGCTATATCATGATGCTATGTTAGCCTGCTTCTACAAGTCATTCTATGTATAATCTGGAGATGTTCACTAAGGATGTTTTGTTATAAATGTCATGCTCTATCTATTCATGCCCCTGGTTGCATTTATAGCCTGCTGTAACTTGTTGTAATCTTGCTCTCATACTTGCTAAATAATGTTGCTGTCAGCCTGTTAACATTAAGTTCAGTTTTGCCATGAGCTTTGCTAGTGATCCATGCACCGTATGAACTTGTTCTTGCCATGTTTAGCTTCATAAACATGTCTTATTACTGTTGGTTGCCTTGAAATGCCATTTATTGCTCTGTGGTGAGTGGTTTAAGCTCACCAACATGCCTACTTATTGTTCTTCCTGCCATGTATGAATCTGTAATATAACTTGCTATCTTTACATGGGTGCCATCATATTTTATGTGCCATTTTGGCTCATGGTCAGTAAGGGACATTTGTTCTGTGCATTTAGTAGATTCATTCCATGCCTTTTTACCATGATAAGTTCCTGTAACATGTTGTTTGATAGCTCTAAACATTGCAACTTTGATGTTATTTACTGCTAAACTGGCTGTTATTATTTGCAATCTTGCCATGTCTTTTTGAGCATGTTCTATTTGTTTCTGGAGATAGCTCAGTGTTCATGTTTTGTCATGCTTTACCTGTACATCATGCCCTTGCCTCTAGTTTTCACGTTGAGGTGTTGTATCATGTTGTTTTGATGCTTGCAATATGCTTAGTTGCTGTTTTGAACAGCTTGTACTTTAAGCTTGTAGAGTGTATGTGTTGAACCGTTGCTCCGTTTCGAGTGTGCTCTATATGAAACTTTCTTAGAATTGCATTTAGTTTCATATTATCATGTTGCATAATTGTTTTGAGAGTGTTTGCTTGATGTTTGTATGCATTTTGCATCGATGCCATGTTTAACTTGTTTTGCTCATATCTTCTAGGCCGTAGCTTCGAATTAAATGAACTTTATATGTAACTTGACTAGAATTTCGTGTAGATTCTCTTGGTGCATCTTAACTTGCTGTTTAACAACTTGAACATAAGGTTTATTCAGATATGGACCAATTTTGAAATTTGCATATGAGGACTTACGGAATTGTTATATGTTGTTTCCGGCCTTATTTAAACTTGCTTTGATGTGTTGTTCTTGTTTGCATCATCTCTTGCCATGAGTAGCTTCATGTAGCCTTTGTCATGCACCATGCTTGGTTGAGCATCATGTCTTGTCTATGTGTGGTGTGTTTACTTTGTTGTGTGCTTCTTCTCGATAGTTCCCATTTCGTTGCGATCGTGAGGATTCGTTCGTCTACGCTTGGTTCGTCTTCGTGGCTTCATCTTCTTCGTGGAATCATTCTTCTTCCTTGCGGGATTTCATGCAAGATGACCGTCACCTTGGATCTCATTACTATCATTGCTATGCTAGTTGCTTCGTTCTATCGCTATGCTGCGTTACCTACCACTTGCTGCTCAAGCCTCCCAAATTGCATGAACCTCTAACCTTTGTTACCCTTCCTAGCAAACCGTTGTTTGGCTATGTTACCGCTTTGCTCAGCCCCTATTATAGCGTTGCTAGTTGCAGGTGAAGATGAAGATTGCTCCATGTTGGATTATGTTTATGTTGGGATATCACAATATCTCTTATATTATTAATGCATCTATATACTTGGTAAAGGGTGGAAGGCTCGGCCTTATGCCTAGTGTTTTGTTCCACTCTTGCCGCCCTAGTTTTCGTCATATCGGTATTATGTTCCCGGATTTTGCGTCCGTAACGCGGTTGGGTGATTTATGGGACCCACTTGACAGTTCGCTTTGAATAAGACTCCTCCAGCAAGGCCCAACCTTGGTTTTACCATTTGCCTCACCACCACCTACCTTTCCCTTGGGTCGGCCAGCCCGAGGGTCATCTTTATTTTAGCCCCCCGGGCCAGTGCTTCTCTAAGTGCTGGTCCAAACCGAGCGATGTCTGGCGCCCCCTGGGCAATCAGGGTCTATGCCAACCCGACGTCTTGCTCATCCGGTGTGCCCTGAGAACGCGATATGTGCAGCTCCTATCGGGATTTGTCGGCTGGTGGCGGTCTTCTGGTCTTGTTTTATTATTGTCGAAATGTCTTGTGGCGGGATTCGAGACTGATCGGGTCTTCCGGGAGAAGAATATCCTTCGTTGATCGTGAGAGCTTATAATGGGCTAAGTTGGGACACCCTGCAGGGTATAAACTTTCGAGAGCCGTGCCGCGGTTATGTGGCAGATGGAATTTGTTAATATCCGGTTGTAGTAAACTTGAAGTAAACTCTTCTAAAATACACCAACCGTGTGCGTAACCGTGAGTGTCTCTTTTCGGGGTTGATCGAGAGGAGAACACGGTTTCTGGGTTATGTCTGACGTAAGTAGGAGTTCAGGATCACTTCTTGATCATCACTAGTTGTCGACCGTTCCGTTTGCTCTCTTCTCGCTCTTATTTGCGTATGTTAGCCACCATATATGCTTAGTCGCTGCTGCAACCTCACCACTTTACCCCTTCCTTTCCCTTTAAGATTTGCTAGTCTTGATACCCATCGTAATGGGATTGCTGAGTCCTCGTGGCTCACAGATTACTACAACAACAGTTGCAGATACAGGTTTTGCGATGATCATGACGCGAGAGCGACGTTTGCTTGTTTGGAGTCCTTCTTCTGCTTCTTCTTTGATCAGGGGATAGGTTCCAGGTCGGCAGCCTGGGCTAGCAGGGTGGATATTGTTTGAGTTTCTGTTTATGTTTCATCCGTAGTCGGATGTTGATCTTACTTATGTTGTATTATTGTATTCATGTGACATTGTATGTCTTGGATGTATCCCCACTATTATGTAATGTTGATGTAATGATATCCACCTTGCAAAAGCGTCTTCAAGATGCGCTTCTATCCTTGGTGGGACCTTCGAGTTCCTTTATGATAGGGTCGCATCTTGGGCGTGACAGCCACCAAGCTCATGGCCAGGCCAGTGATCTGCATATCATTCCCCAGAAGGAAGGAAGACCCTGCACAAGTACATCGAGAGATTCAGCGGGTGCGGTACAACATCCCGGCGTTCATCCCTTGCTGTGATTAGCGTTCCATCGAACGTCTTAATCGCAAGATCTTGTGAGGAGCTGGCGATGACCAAGGTTAAGGATGTGGCTGAGCTCTACGTTCTGGCCGACAGGTGCGCCCGGGCTGAAGAGGGAAGGAAGTACCCCGGAGAAGACGCCGGCACGGAAACCGACTCTACCGATGAGGACGCCGCTGCCCCAATGAAGAAGGGCTGGCATCGCAACAGGAAACACAAAGGCAAGGCTGTGCTTGCCATTGAGGGATCTGACGATACCGGTGCCGGCAAGAAGGTCAAGGCAGACACCCCCGGCAAGGAGATTGCCGGGTGCGTCGTCTGCCGGACCTTGGCGGCTACAGACAAGCCAGGAAGCTCCGGCAAGCAATACTGCAAGATCCACCGCACCAAGGGCCACGATCTCCAGAACTGCCAACAAGTCGAGCTGCTTGCTGAGAAGCAAAAGGCTGAGTATGAAAGGCGGGACAAGGAGAAGGACCAGGATGGTCTTGAGGATCCAAAGAAGCGTGAAGCGGCCAGGAGAGCCGCCGGAAAGGAAAACCAGCAAGAGAGGCCGCCGGGCCGCGACAAAAACAAGAAGATGATGATCATGGCGAGGACGGCGAGTCCGGTGAGCAAGGGTTCGAAGGCTCACGGAGGCCATGTGCGTCGGCGGCGGCGCCTTGCTGCATGCCTCTCACCGCCAGCTCAAGCGGTGGGTGCGAGATGTTCAGCAACAAAGCCGTCGTTCGGCGCTCGAAGCCACTAAAGTGGTCCAGCCGCCCATCATCTTTGGCCGAGGACCACCCCGATCGCACTTCGCGGTCGGTGTTTGCCGTTGTTGGTTTACGCCAACAATAAGCAACCTCATAGTGAACAAGATGTTGGTTTGGCGGGGCGGCCTGAACCTGATCTCGCTGTCGTGATCGAAGGTTGCAAATCCACAGCGGAGACCTCGAGAAGCGGGCGCGTTTGAGGGGTCAATCCGGGAGAAGTCAGCCAAAGGAAAGGTCACACTGCCCGTGACATTTGGAGGAGAGTTGAACTACCGGACGGAGAGGATCGTTTTGACGTGGCCGAGATCCCCTTGACCTACAACGGGAACCTCGGCCGCCCGACACTAGCCAAGTTCATGGCGGCATCACACTATGCCTACAACATGCTAAAGATGCCCGGGCCGTTGACCATCATCTCCGTCCCCTCTGACAAGAAGGACACGCTGATTTGCGCCGACCAACTCTACCGGGAAGCAGTTGCAGCAGCTGCCGTCAAGGCACCTGCTCCTGCCGCCGAAGGCCCGGGAGGAAAGAAGGAGTCCAGCAATACCTCTCGCACCCACTCCGGCAAGCGCACCTCCTCGGGGTGTTGTTCTACCGTTGAGGACGTGCCAGAGAGCTCTGGCGACAAGAGCAAGAGGTCCAGAGCCGAGCCGCCGCAGACCAAGAAGGTGCCCGTCGCGGAGGACGGCACGGGAGGAACCTTCATCATAAACCGCCCTTAACAGCAAATAGGAAGGCGAGCTCGTCACCTTCCTACGGGAAAATGTCGACGTGTTTGCATGGCGAGCGTCCGACATCCCCGGTGTTCCCAGGGAGGTGATTGAGCACCACCTAGCTGTCTGCCCCCACGCGCGGCCCGTCAAGGAGAAGGTCAGAAAGCAAGCTCTAGAGAGGCAGGGGTTCATCACAAAGGAGATCAGGAAGTTAGAAGCGGCAGGTTTGGTGAGAGGGGTGCTCCATCCGACATGGTTGGCCAATCCGGTAGTGGTGCGCAAGGCGAATGGGAAGTGGAGGCTGTGTATTGATTACACAGATATCAATAAGGCTTGTCCTAAGGACCCCTTCCCATTGTCGCGCATCGACCAGATTGTTGACTCCACGGCCGGGTGTGATCTGTTATCATTCCTCGATGCCTACTCAGGCTACCACCAAATCTTCATGACAAGAGAAGATGAAGAGAAGACAACATTCATCACCCCATGTGGTACATATTGCTTTTTACGGATGCCTTTCGGGTTGAAGAGTGCTGGCTCAACGTTTGCAAGAGCAGTCCAAATTGGTTTTAAACCTCAGCTCCATAGAAATATGGAAGCCTACATGGATGACATAGTGGTCAAAACCAAGGACGGGCCGACTCTTTTGCAAGATCTAGAAGAGATATTTGCCAACCTGCGCAAGATCAAGCTCAAGTTGAACGTGCGTCTTCGGCGTCCCGTCCGGCAAGCTTCTCGGGTTCTTCGTGTCACAGCGCGTGATCGAGGCAAACCCAGACAAGATCAAGGATATTGAGCAGATCAAGGCGCCCAAGCGGATCAAGGATGTGCGTCGGCTCATCAGCTGCGTTGCCGCCATGAGCCGGTTCATCTCCAAGTCCGCCGAGCGCGCCCTTCCCTTTTTCAAGATCTTGAAAAAGGCGGGCCCAATAGAGTGGACCCCAGAAGCCGAGGCCGCACTACAGGACCTGAAGAAATACCTTTCCTCCACGCCAATACTAGTTGCACCTAAACCACAAGAGCCGTTACTGCTGTATCTGGCGGCGACGAATCAAGTGGTCAGCGCCGCACTAGTGGCGAGGAGGTCGACGAGGAGGCAGCAATGGCGGCAGGACGGTGGATGGCAAGCGAAGATTCCCCGGCAGAACTGGTGCCGACAAGCGCGGCCCCGGCAGATCTAGTGCCACCAAGGCGATGCCAGCGGTCGAGTGAAGTGGTGCCCAAGAAAAAGATGATGCAGCACCCGGTTTACTTTGTCAGCTCCCTCTTGCAGGGGGCTAGGTCAAGGTATTCCGGTGTGCAAAAATTGTTCTTCGGCCTCCTTATGGTCTTGAGGAAGTTGCGTCACTACTTCCAGGCCCACGAGATCACTATCGTCACCCGCATCCCGTTGCAACGGATACTGCACAACTCGGACGCAACCGGAAGGATTGTGGAATGGGCCTTGGAGTTGTCAAGCTTCGGCTTAAAGTTTGAGATTACCTCGACAATTCAGAGCAGAGTCTTGGCGGAGTTCATCGCGGAATGACCTCGACGACTGACGAAGAAATTCAGGAGACTACTCTCCCCGGCAAGGAAGCAGACCACAACTGGATCATGTACTTTGATGGAGCCTTCTCGCTACAAGGCGCCGGTGCCGGTGTGCTGCTCGTCGCATACCGGAGAGCACCTCAAATCGTAATCAGATGCACTTCCCCAGGGAGATGTCCACCAATAACACCGCTGAATACGAGGGATTGCTTGCCGGTCTCAGGATCGCGGCAGACCTCGGGGTTAAGAAGCTCATCGTCAGGGGTGACTCGCAGCTCGTTGTTAGGCAAGTCAACAAAGATTATCAGAGCCCATTGATGGAAGCATATGTAGATGAGGTGAGGAAGCTGGAGGAGCGCTTTGGCGGTATCTAGGCGAACCGTCCCCGGCGGAGAAACGACATCGCCGATTACTGTCAAAGCGTGCGCATTCAAGCTACACTGTGGAACCGGTACCTTTTGCTCGGTTAACTCAACCATCCGTCGATCCATCAGCGAGGCGAGCAAGTGGAGAAAATCAGGTCACGGCAAGTACTTTCCTACCGAGCCCGGGGCTGCGGCAAAAAGTCTTCTGCGGACGCTGAGCCTGCCTAAAGCGGTGGCTTGGCGGGGTGTCGAGCCTGGCCGTAGAGACAACCGCTCCCATGGCGGAAGAGATGCCTTTGGTCCTTGCCGTCGAGCCTCAGGCTCTGGCATGGGCGCAGCATACCGTCCAATTCCTCCAAACAGGGGAGCTTTCTGAGGAGCAGGAAGAAGCGGAGAAAGTAGATCGTTGGTCCGCCCTCTACCAGTTCGTGGATGATGTCCTGTACCGGAGAAGGCCGAACGGTGTGGAACTCAAGTGCATCCCCCGGGAGGCAGGACTAGAGCTGTTGGCAGAGATACATGGAGGCATATGTGGCTCCCACATAGGGTCAAGGGCCCTTGCCGG
This sequence comes from Aegilops longissima, assembly GCA_021605205.1. Lineage (NCBI taxonomy): Eukaryota > Viridiplantae > Streptophyta > Magnoliopsida > Poales > Poaceae > Aegilops > Aegilops longissima. The sequence continues at coordinate 217,996,541 of CM038681.1, forward strand.
GAAGGCGTTCCGGCAAGCTTTCTTGTGGCCCACCGCCCTCCAGGATGCGACGACACTAGTCACCAAGTGTGAAGCGTGCTAGTTCCATTCAAAGAAGCTTCATCAACCAGCTCAAGCCCTTCAAACAATCCCTGTCTCCTGGCCATTCTCGGTCTAGGGGCTCGATATACTGGGCCCTTTCCCCCGCGCTGTCGGGGGATTTGAGTACTTGTACGTTGTAATCGACAAGTTCACAAAGTGGCCAGAGGTGGAAGCAGTGAGGAAGGTGACTGCTCAGTCAGCCGTCATATTCTTCAAAGGACTGGTCTGCCGTTTTGGTGTGCCAAACAGAGTCATCACCGACAACGGCACGCAGTTCACAAGCCACACCTTCATGCAGTACATCCGAGACCTCGGCAGCAAGGTCTGTTTTGCTTCCGTGGCACATCCACGGAGCAATGGCCAAACGGAGAGGGAAAATGCTGAAGTGTTGTGAGGCTTGAGAACAAAGACCTTTGATAAGCTGCACAAGAGTGGAATGCGCTGGATTGATGAGTTGCCGGCGGTTCTTTGGTCGATCAGGACGACGCCAAATCGAGCCACCGGCCGGACACCTTTGCCACAGTAAGCGGGCGAAGCAGTTCTCCCAAGGAACTCATACGGGTCACCTCAAGTGCTCGCCTATGGCGAGCTTGAGTAAAACCGTTCGCCAAGATGACGCGACGCTCCTTGAGGAAGATCGTCTTGGGCGGTGTGAGGCGCACGCTACCGGCAAGCCTTGCGCCGCTACCATAACCGCAAGGTTCATGCCCGAAGCTTTGAGTAAAGCGACCTTGTTCTTGGCGCGTTCGATCGGCCAAGAATTCCAACAAGTTGGCCTTGAAGTGGGAAGGCCCTTATTGGGTATCTGAGTCACCAGGCACGGCACAGTCCGCTTTGAAGACCGAGGATGCCGTACTAGTGAAAACTCCTGGAACATCTAGCATCTTCGCATAAGTTTTACCCATAAATGCGGCTTGCAGAGCCTCGGCAAGCCCCCTTTATCTGACTTTCTTGACAAGGCATGTGACCCTCTGTACAAAGCCAGGCGCAGACCCTAAGCATAAATAAACGAAGCGCTGGCGCCCCTAAGTTATAGCATGTTGGGGAACGTTGCAGAAAATAAAAAAAATTCTACGGTTTCACCAAGATCTATCTATGAGTTCATCTAGCAACGAGAGAAAGGAGTGCATCTACATACCCTTGTAGATCGCAAGCGGAAGCGTTCAAGAGAACGGGGTTGAGGGAGTCGTACTCGTCGTGATCCAAATCACCGAAGATCCTAGCGCCGAACGGACGACACCTCCACGTTCAACACACGTACGGTCAGCGAGACGTCTCCTCCTTCTTGATCCAGCAAGGGGGAAGGAGAGGTTGATGAAGATCCAGCAGCACGACGGCGTGGTGGTGGATGCAGCAGGGATCCGGCTGGGCTTCACTAAGCGTCTGCGGGAGGGAGAGGTGTATCAAGGGGGAAGGGAGGCGCCAGGTGCAAGGGTGCGGCTGCCCTCCCTCCCCCCCTCTATATAGGGTCCCTGGGGCGCGGCCCTAGGAGATTGAATCTCCAAGGGGCGGCCAAAGTGCCTTGCCTCAAGGTAAGTGGGCGCCCCACCCCTAGGGTTCCCAACCCTAGGCGCGGGGGCCCAAAGGGGGGCACCAGCCTACCGGGGCTGGTTCCTCCCACTTCAGCCCATGGGGCCCTCCGGGATAGGTGGCCCCACCGGTGGACCCAGGACCCTTAGGTGGTCCCGGTACAATCTTATTGACCCCAAAACTTTCCCAATGGCCGAAACTCGACTTCCCATATATAATTCTTTACCTCTGGACCATTCCAGAACTCCTCATGACGTCCGGGATCTCATCCGGGACTCCGAACAACTTTCGGTTTTCTGCATACTCATATCTCTACAACCCTAGCGTCTCCGAACCTTAAGTGTGTAGACCCTACGGGTTCGGAGACATCTTGAGACATGACCGAGATGCCTCTCCGGTCAATAACCAGCAGTGGGATCTGGATACCCATGTTGGCTCCCACATACTCTCGATGATCTCATCGGATGAACCACGATGTCGAGGATTCAATCAATCCGTATACAATTCCCTTTGTCAATCGATGCGTTACTTGCGAGACTCGATCGTCGGTATCCCAATACCTCGTTCAATCTCGTTACGGCAAGTCACTTTACTCGTGCCGTAATGCATGATCCCGTGACCATACACTTGGTCACATTGAGCTCATTATGATGATGCATTACCGAGTGGGCCAGAGATACCTCTCCGTCACACGGAGTGAAAAATCGATCTCGATTCATGCCAACCAATGCAGACACTTTCGGAGATACCGTAGTGCACCTTTATAGTCACCCGATTCGTTGTGGCGTTTGGTACACCAAAGCACTCCTACGGTATCCGGAGTTGCACAATCTCATGGTCTAAGGAAATGATACTTGACATTTGGAAAAGCTCTAGCGAAGCGAACTACGATCTTTGTGCTATGCTTAGTATTGGGTCTTGTCCATCACATCATTCTCCTAATGATGTGATCCGTTATCAATGACATCCAATGCCCATAGTCGGAAACCATGAATATCTGTTGATCAACGAGCTAGTCAACTAGAGGCTTACTAGGGACATGTTGTGGTCTATGTATTCACCGTGTATTACGATTTCCGGATAACACGGTTATAGCATGAATAACGGACAATTATCATGAACAAAGAAATATAATAATAACCATTTTATTATTGCCTCTAGGGCATATTTCCAATAGTCTCCCACTTGCACTAGAGTCAATATTCTAGTTACATTGTGATGAATCGAACACTCATAGCGTTACGGTGTTGATCATGTTTTGCTCTAGGGAGAGGTTTAGTCAGCGGATCTGCCACATTCAGATCCGTATGTACTTACAAATATCTATGTCTCCATCTTGAACATTTTCACGTATGGAGTTGAGCGGCGCTTGATGTGCCTGGTCTTCTTGTGAAACCTGGGCTCCTTGGCAAGTGCAATAAGCGCCCGGTGTTGTCACAGAAGAGTGCGATCGGCCCGACGCATTGGGTATGACTCCTAGGTTGGTGATGAACTCCTTCACCCAGATTGCTTCATCGCTGACTCCGAGGCTGCCATGTACTCCGCTTCACATGTAGATCCGCCACCACGCTCGCTTGCAACTCGCACCAGCTTCTGCCCCACCATTCAAGATATACCGTATCCGGTTTGTGACTTAGAGTCATCCAGATCTGTGTCGAAGCTAAGCGTCGGCGTAACCCTTCTGACGAGCTCTTCGTCACCTCCATAAACGAGAAATATATCCTTAGTCCTTTTCAGGTACTTCAGGATGTTCTTGACCGCTGTCCAGTGTTCCTTGCCGGGATTACTTTGGTACCTTGCTACCAAACTTACGGCAAGGTTTACATCAGGTCTGGGGTACACAACATGGCATACATAATAGACCCTATGGCTGAGGCATAGGGGATGACACTCATCTCTTCTTTATCTTCTGCCGTGGTCGGGCATTGAGCCGAGCTCAATCTCACACCTTGCAATACAGGCAAGAACCCTTTCTTGGGCTGATTCATATTGAACTTATTCAATATCTTATCAAGGTATGTGCTTTGTGAAGACCTATGAGGCATCTCGATCTATCCCTATAGATCTTGATGCCTAATATGTAAGCAGCTTCTCCAAGGTCCTTCATTGAAAAACACTCATTCAAGTAGGCCTTAATGCTGTCCAAAAGTTCTATATCATTTCCCATCAAAAGTATGTCATCTACATATAATATGAGAAATGCTACAGAGCTCCCACTCACTTTCTTGTAAACGCAGGCTTCTCCATAAGTCTGCGTGAACCCAAACGCTTTGATCATCTCAGCGAATGTTCCAACTCCGAGATGCTTGCACCAGCCCATAAATGGATGGCTGGAGCTTGCATACCTTGTTAGCACTCTTAGGGTCGACAAAACCTTCCGGCTGCATCATATACAGTTCTTCCTTAAGATGACCGTTAAGGAATGCCGTTTTGACGTCCATTTGCCATATCTCATAATCATAGTATGCGGCAATTGCTAACATGATTCGGACGGACTTCAGCTTCGCTACGGGAGAGAATGTCTCATCGTAGTCAATCCCTTGAACTTGTCGATAACCCTTAGCGACAAGTCGAGCTTTATATATGGTAACATTACCATCCGCGTCCGTCTGAGTTCCTCAGCATCTACACCATCGCGATGCAAGCCGCTCGGGCTCGCGACGACAAGGTGCTTGCCAACTACTTCCCGCTGGCGCTCAAGCCCAATGTAATGTCTTGGTTGATGCACTTGCCGTCGTACTCCATCTCTTCCTGGTCAGATCAGTTCCATGAATTCGTTGGCGCCTTCACAGGAGGCCACTGTAACGCCCCGGATTCGATGCGCCAGGTGTCCGCCAGTTATTCGCCGTTGTTGCCATGTCATTTGCTTGCGTGTTGCATTTTATCATGTCATCATGTGCATCTCATTTTTCATACGTGTTCGTCTCATGCATCTGGGCATTTTCCCCGTTGTCCGTTTTGCAATCCGACACTCCTATGTCTCCCGGCGCCCCCTTTTGCCTCTTTTCGTGTGCGGGTGTTAAACGTTCTCGGAATGGACCGAGGCTTGCCAAGTGGCCTTGGTACACCACGGTGAACCGCTTTGTCAAGTTTCGTGCCATTTGGAGGTCGTTTGATACTCCAACGGTTAACCAGGTAACCGCAAAGCCCTCTTTGTCTTTGCAGCCCAACACCTCTCCAAAGTGGCCCAAAACCCAGCAAACTCCCCTCCATGCTCTCGGTCGTTGGATCACGATCGCGTGGCCGAAAACCGCTCCTCAGTTGGAGTCTCCTAGCTCCCTCTACCTATATATATGTGCCCCTCCCCGAAATCTCACGCTGATGAAACCCTAGCCCCGCTCCTCCGCGCCACCGGACATGTCCGCCGCCGTCCGGACGCGTCCACCGCCGCCGCCACGTCGCCCGGCCAATCGGCGGCTGCCATGTCACCCAGCGCCGCCGCCCGCAGCCAATGGCCTCGCGCCACCTGTCCTTGCCGCGCCTCCCACCGCCGCAGCCCGAGGGAGCCTAGATCGGGCCCTCCCCGGGCCAGATCGGGTCCGCCGCCGCCCGATGAAGCCCGCGCCGCCGCCGTCGCTCCCGGGTCGCCGCGCCGCATAATATGAGTTTTGAACTACATCATGACATCTTCACAGTGGTGCCATCCATGTATTTTTGTGAGTCTTGTACTGAGCGCATCAAGCTTGTTAAGTGGGGTACTTGCTGTTGCTGTTTTACATGTCTGAATCTGCTATATCATGATGCTATGTTAGCCTGCTTCTACAAGTCATTCTATGCATAATATGGAGATGTTCACTAAGGATGTTTTGTTATAAATGTCATGCTCTATCCATTCATGCCCCAGGTTGCATTTATAGCCTGCTGTAACTTGTTGTAATCTTGCTCTCAAACTTGCTAAATAATGTTGCCGTCAGCCTGTTAACATTAAGTTCAGTTTTGCCATGAGCTTTGCTAGTGATCCATGCACCCTATGAACTTGTTCTTGCCATGTTTAGCTTCATAAACATGTCTTATTACTGTTGGTTGCCTTGACATGCCATTTATTGCTCTGTGGTGAGTGGTTCAAGCTCACCAACATGCCTACTTATTGTTGTTCCTGCCATGTATGAATCTGTAATATAACTTGCTATCTTTACATGGGTGCCATCATATTTTCTATGCCTTTTTGGCTCATGGTCAGTAAGGGACATTTGTTCTATGCATTTAGTACATTAATTCCATGCCTTTGTTTTCCATGATAAGTTCCTGTAACATGTCGTTTGATAGCTCTAAACATTGCAACCTGATGTTATTTCTGCTAAGCCTGAAACTGTTATTATTTGCAATTTTGCCATGTCTTTTTGAGCATGTTCTAGTTCTTTCTGGAGATAGCTCAGTGTTCATGTTTTGTCATGCTTTACCTTTACATCATGCCCATGCCTTTTGTTTTCACGTTGAGGGGCTGTATCATGTTGTTTTGATGCTTGCAATATCCTTAGTTGCTGTTTTGGACAGCTTGTCCTTTAAACTTGTATAGAGTGTATGTGTTGAACCGTTGCTCCGTTTTGAGTGTGCTCTATATGAAACTTTCTTAGAATTGCATGTAGTTTCATATTATCATGTTGCATAATTGTTTTGAGAGTGTTTTCTTGATGTTTGTATGCATTTTGCATTAGTGCCATGTTTAACTTGTTTTGCTCATATCTTCTAGGCCGTAGCTCCGAATTAAATGAACTTTATATGTAACTTGACTAGAATTTCGTGTAGATTCTCTTGGTGCATCTTAACTTGCTGTTTAACAAATTGAACATAAGGTTTATTCAGATCTGGACCAATTTCGAAATTTGCATATGAGGACTTACCGGAATTGTTATATGTTGTTTCCGGTCTCATTTAAACTTGCTTTGATGTGTTGTTCTTGTTTGCATCATCTCTTGCCATGAGTAGCTTCATGTAGCCTTTTTCATGCACCATGCTTGGTTGAGCATCATGTCTTGTCTATGTGTGGTGTGTTTACTTTGTTGTGTGCTTCTTCTCGATAGTTCCCGTTTCGTTGCGATCGTGAGGATTCGTTCATCTACGTTTGTTTCGTCTTCGTGGCTTCATCTTCTTCATGGAATCGTTCTTCTTCCTTGCGGGATTTCATGCAAGATGACCGTCACCTTGGATCTCATTACTATCATTGCTATGCTAGTTGCTTCGTTCTATCGCTATGCTGCGTTACCTACCACTTGCTGCTCAAGCCTCCCAAATTGCATGAACCTCTAACCTTTGTTACCCTTCCTAGCAAACCGTTGTTTGGCTATGTTAACGCTTTGCTCAGCCCCTCTTATAGCGTTGCTAGTTGCAGGTGAAGATGAAGATTGCTCCATGTTGGATTATGTTTATGTTGGGATATCACAATATCTCTTATATTATTAATGCATCTATAAACTTTGTAAATGGTGGAAGGCTCGGCCTTATGTGTAACGCCCCGGGACCGATGCTCCAGGCGGTTTCCATGTTTTTTTCGTCGTTGTCATGTGTTTCGCTTGTTTGTTGCATTCATCATGTCATCATTTGCATTGCATCGGCACTCGTTGCCGTCATTGTTTTTTAAAACTTGCATCCGCTTGTAGTTGTCGCGTCCCCCCTTGCTTTTGTTGACCGTTCCGAGACCAACCTTGTTCTTCGTTTACCCTCTTGCCTAAACCGGAGTCTCTCTGTAAAGTGCACAGACCCCCTCATGCGCGCGTCCGAAACTCCCTCGAACCCGAACCCTCAGTGACCATTGGATCCGGATCATCCCCGAACATCTTTAAAGCATCTCCGTTTTCTTATTTGGACCCCCTAGCCTTTATTTTTTTCGGTCGTCCGATTATAATTGTAGGGACGAGATAGCCCGACCCTAATACCTATCTATATAAATAGTCCATCCCTAGTCCATTTCACCTAAAGTTTTGCCTAAGGATTGTTGCTATTTATGGTGCTTATAAATGACCCAAGTTCTTCATTTGTCCTCTCGGTGAAATAAGTTTCTCGTCTCCTTGTTGATATCAATCCAATAGTTTGTTTCCGTTGGTGGCAGAAGCTCACCTCATAATGTTGAGATGTTTCCATAAGTCCACTACAAGGTTATTCTTTTCGTTGTTGGTTTCCAACAACTCCGTTCTATCCTTCTTTTTAAGGGTGCTTTCCAAACTCATTTGTGGTAGAAGTTATCATTTTCTTCTCCATTCCTTTATTCCAATGATCTATCTTCAATTTTTCTTCTGGAGGCATTGTGATGCTGCTCTCTTCGACCCATCATCTTGTTTTGTCAAGACCATGTCCTTTCCTTGCTTATCGATTTAACCAGAGTGTTGTGTCTATCGTTCCTCTTTTAACCAGAGTCTCATCCAGGTGCTTTCATTTTGCCAAGTTCATGATTCTAATTCCTTCCATTTTCGATTGAGTGCTGCCCAAATTATATCATTCTTATTCCTTCTCTATCTTGTTTTAACCGGAGTGGTGTCAATATCTATCTTGTCACTTAACCTCATGGTTCTCATTGTATCCCATATTCTTCTTATCTTACGGAGTGTTTGCAATCTCTTCATCTCCATTGTATTTTTTTTCTTTCAATTTTGTCAACCTCTCAAGGTTCGTTGGTTTCACTCTTTTGTCAAAGAATCAACTTAGTTTTACCTCTTTCTTCTTCCGTTTTTCTATCCGTTGCCATCCTAGATCTCGGGACGAGATCCTCTTGTAGTGGTGGAGTGTTGTAACGCCCCGAGACCGACGCTCCAGGCGGTTTCCATGTTTTTTTCGTCGTTGTCATGTGTTTCGCTTGTTTGTTGCATTCATCATGTCATCATTTGCATTGCATCGGCACTCGTTGCCGTCATTGTTTTTAAAACTTGCATCCGCTTGTAGTTGTCGCGTCCCCCCTTGCTTTTGTTGACCGTTCCGAGACCAACCTTGTTCTTCGTTTTCCCTCTTGCCTAAACCGGAGTCTCTCTGTAAAGTGCACAGACCCCCTCATGCGCGCGTCCGAAACTCCCTCGAACCCGAACCCTCAATCGTGACCATTGGATCTGGATCATCCCCGAACATCTTTAAAGCATCTCCGTTTTCTTATTTGGACCCCCTAGCCTTTATTTTTTTCGGTCGTCCGATTATAATTGTAGGGACGAGATAGCCCTACCCTAATCCCTATCTATATAAATAGTCCATCCCTAGTCCATTTCTAGACAAAACCCTAACTTCTAGGGACTTGTCCCATCCCTCTGCCCGCCACCAGCCCACTGTCTCCTCCTCCTTGGGATCCCCTCCTGATCCAAACCACCAACCGAAGCCGCCACCTTCCTCGTTTTCCAGATCGGGCCAACTGCAACCTTCCAATCGATCGATCCCCATCCAACCACCTGCCCGAGCTCCTCCGTTCGAAGCCACCAGAGAGCCTCCGTGCTGGCTGGATGTGGGAACGAGAGGGAGCTCCTCCCGTTTGCTCCTCCCTCCATGGAGTCGACGCCATCGGCGCACCCAGCCACCTGGACCTCGCCCCGTCTTCCTCGTCGACCAGGACCGGCCTCGTCCCTCTCTCTCCCTTCGTTCTCCTCCTTCTGTCTCTCCCGCGCTCTCAATTTCTCTTTCTCTCGCCAGGTACAGGAGTAACAGGAGCTCTCCACCATGGCCGTTGAGAGGAGCTCGCGTCCCCGTGCCCAGATGCTCCTCCGCCGCTGCTGTTCCGCCGGAGCACCAGTGGCCTCGGATCCGCCCCCTCGCCCACCTGTCGTCCCCATCTCCGGGGCTCCCCCTGCAACTTCTGCTACCGCCGTTTCCTTACGTGCGAGACGAACGAGTGCTTCGTCCGCCTCCCCAAGCCGCCGCCCTGGCCTCGGATCCGGCCGGTTCCCGTGCGCCCTCGCCCTGCCAAGTCCCTCTTCAGCCTCCTGCGGACCTGCTGCTGCCGCCAAGTTCCCCTGCCTACATCGCCTGAAGCCGTCGCGCCCCCTGCTTCCTCTGCTTTGGGGACGAGCCACGCGCTCGCGTTGACCGACTCCAGATCGACTGCGCCCTCCCCATCGATCGTCATGGGCCGCGACCCCACAAGGCCGACCGCTCCTGCGTCCAGCGCCAAGTCCCGCAGCGCCCGATGACTGCATCGTTGCCTCCAGGTCCGGCCCAGCCAGCGCCCTCTCCACCGACCGGCCCATGAGGCCTGGTGAGCAGCCCCCGCCCCCTGTGCATTGTTGGGCCAGCCTCTGTTGCGGCCCGTTCATGTTTTTTCCTAGTTATGCGAATTTGTCTAATTTCCAGAGTTTACAGTTTTACAGAAAAACCCTCAACTTCATGCATATAATAACTCATGAACCATGCATCATATTAAAATGTTTTCAACATGTAAAATGCTTAGAATTTCATCTAGTTTCATAATATTCCACTTTCATCCATGGTTAAATGCTTAAACTGGTTGTTTGCATTAATTTGCATAAATGCCATGTTAAAATGATTTATTTCATAACTAAATAACCGTAGCTCCAAATTTATTAAACTTTATATGTAAATGGGGTAGAAAAATGCCTAGTTTAACATGGTGGAATTAATTTGCATGTTTAGCAACTCTAAAATTGTGTTCAGGGCAGATCAGTTCCAAATCTAAAATATGCATATGGGGTTTTACCGGAATTGTTGTTCGTTGTTTCCGGCCTCATTTAAACTTGACTAGATGTGTAGTTTACTGTTGCTTCACCTCTTGCCATGTTTAACAACATTTAATATTGTTGTGTTCCTAAACGAGAGAGAACTAAATAATTGATGTGGTGTTTCGTCAATATGCAACCCGTTGCATATTGAGCTCCACTTAATTTGTAGGATTGCTTGTGCTCTTTTGCCATGCCATGCTCATTAAATCGGACATGCATCATATTTGGTTGTGCATCATGCCATGTTTGTTCTTGTTGGTTTACCATGTTGTTTGTTTGTTTCCGGGTTGCTTCTCTCATTAGCTTCGGTTTCGTTCCGGAGTTGTGAGGATTCGTTCGACTTCGTCCGTTTGACTTCTTCATGGACTCGTTCTTCTTCCTTGCGGGATTTCAGGCAAGATGACCATACCCTCGAAATCACTTCTATCTTTGCTTGCTAGATGCTCGATCTTTTGCTATGCCTATGCTACGATGCCTACCACTTGCTATATCATGCCTCCCATGTTGCCATGTCAAGCCTCTAACCATCCTTTCCTAGCAAACCGTTGTTTGGCTATGTTACCGCTTTGCTCAGCCCCTCTTATAGCGTTGTTAGTTGCGGTGAAGATGAAGTTTGTTCCTTGTTGGAACATGGAGATGTTGTTCCTTGTTGGAACATGTTTACTTGTTGGGATATCACAATATATCTTATTTAATTAATGCATCTATATACTTGGTAAAGGGTGGAAGGCTCGGCCTTATGCCGGTGTTTTGTTCCACTCTTGCCGCCCTAGTTTCCGTCATATCGGTATTATGTTCATGATTTTGCGTTCCTTACGGTTGGGTGATTTATGGGACCCCTTGACAGATCGCTTTGAATAAGACTCCAAAGCAAGGCCCAACATTGGTTTTACCATTTGCCACCTAAGCCTTTTCCCTTGGGTTCTGCAGACTCAAGGGTCATCTTTATTTTAACCCGGGCGGTGCTCCTTCGAGTGTTGGTCCAAGCGTCGACCGCCGGTGTACCGGGGGCAACTCTGGGCTCGCCTCATTGGAAGTTTGGACAATCCGGTGTGCCACGAGAACGAGGTACGTGCGACTCCTATCTGGATTTGTCGGCACATCGGGTGACTTTGCTGGTCTTGTTTGACCATTGTCGAAATGTCTTGTAGCCGGGATTCCGAGACTGTTCGGGTCTTCCTGGTAGAAGGAATATCCTTCGTTGACCGTGAGAGCTTATAATGGGCTAAGTTGGGGCACCCCTGCAGGTATTATCGTCAAAGCCGTGCCCATGTTACTGAGGCAGATGGGAATTTGTTAATGTCCGGTTGTAGAAAACCGAAGTTGATCTTAATTAAAATACACCAACGCGTGTGTAACGTGATGGTATCTTCTCGGGAGTCCGGAAGTGAACACGGTGTTGGAGTTATGCTTGGCGTAAGTAGTTTCAGGATCACTTCTTGATCATAGTTGTTCGACCGTGCTTTGCTTCTCTTCTCGCTCTCTTTTGCGTATGTTAGCCACCATATATGCTAGTAAACTTGCTGCAGCTCCACCTCACTACCCTGTCCTACCTTTAATCTTAAATAGTCTTGATCTCGTGGTGTGAGATTGCTGAGTCCCGTGACTCACAGATACTTCAAACCAGTTTGCGGTGCCGATGAAACCGTGCAGGTGGCGCATCCGAGCTCAAGGAGTAGCTCGATGAAGATCTTGTTCTTTGTGTTGTTTTGTTTTAGTTGATCGTAGTGGAGCCCAGTTGGGACGATCGGGATCTGTGTAGCATTTGGGGTAGTCTTCTTTTATTTTGGTACCGTAGTCGGACCTTGATTGTATCTGTATGATGTCTTGCTTTACTCATGTATTGTGTGAAGTGGCGATTGTAAGCCAACTATGTATCTCTTTCCTTATGTATTACATGGGCTGTGTGAAGATTACCTCACTTGCGACATTGCTTTCAATGCGGTTATGCCTCTAAGTCGTGCCCGACCGTGGGAGATATAGCCGCATCGAGGGCGTTACAAGTTGGTAATCAGAGCCATCCCCGACTTAGGAGCCCCCTGCTTGATTGTTTGCTGGCGTTGTTGAGTCTAGAACAAAAATGTTTTGAGTCTTAGGATTATATATCGGAGAGTAGGATTCTTTTTACTCCTTAGTCCCTTCGTCGCTCTGGTGAGGTCTCCTGACGTAGAAGTTTTGGCTCTTCTCTCCTCAAATTTCACTAAAAATTTTTTAGGATCACGCGGGTATCTTGGAATTGTTCCGATTGTTTTGTGACGAGAACATTGTTATTGGTGCCTCCTGACATTTAGGGGTTGTGGCAGTGTCCCGGGGAGTTGAGCTCCGAGGTGTTGTCGTCACAATTTTATCGTTGCAGTTCTGGAATACCTGAGCTTCGCCGACATCGAAAATCTCTTTTATGCAGTTGTTGGTGAGATAACCTCGATAACCCAGTACTGGGGTGAGCTCGAGAGTATTTCCATAACTCGTATAACGGATGCTTTTCGAAGGTTGAGGTACACGATTTCCGGAGTTTTCTTGGTTAGGTGTTGAAGGATGGATACAGCTGGATCTAGGTATTGTTAGTTTGGGTGATATATTTTGTGTCCCCTGTATCCCCAACACCAGATTGCATAACCAGAAAGTTTCGGGAGTTTATAGGTGGGAATTCAAGTAGCTCCTAGAATATCTTTCCTACAGATGCATGATATGGGATTGGGTAAATCTCTATCATATGTATTTGTTTTCGGCTTATTCCACAAGCCAAATCCTTTGTTTTTGTTCCGTTTTGTGGTATTCGAGTTGCTTCAATGTCAAGTGTTGATTCCATACCTTTCCTAAATGGTGTTCTCGTATTTCTATGTGAATACTAATCCTTCTTGATCATCGAGTTTGTCATCTCAATTTCTTCTCACCGTGCGCTTCTCTTCAAGATGATCCCATCATTCTCCCCATTCGAGATCAATTCTCAGTTCTTTGCAACGGTGCTTGCTTCATCCGTCCTGTGTTGTCTTTGTTTTCCCGCCCTCCACCCTTTTCGTCAAGGACTCATATATCCCTAACCAAGTACCCATTTTATTGCTGTGAAGTCTCTTCATTCTTTTCCTCAATGCTCTTATCCGGTGATTCTCATGAAGATGCTAAAGGAAGCTTCGAGTTTATTATTCTTCGTTCTTTTCTTCTCCGGTGGACTCAAGTCAAGTTTTCGGCGTTGATCATATTCCCTTCCTCGTTTCAAATGTTTTCTCATGCCGGTGCACCTCTTAATTTTTCACTTCTTGTTATTCATTTGTTTCCGGAGTGCTAAAGATTATCTCAGAAGATTCGTGTTTTCATTCCTAATCCGTGCAAGATTTCTCGTAGTTGTTATCCCTTTTGAGCCATTTAATTCAACCGGTGCAATCTCTCTTTTCAAACAATTGTTCAACGGTGGTTCTTTTGAGTGGGCCCTAACCCACATGTCTTTTTCCAGGATCTTACCTGACTCTTCTAATTTTCCCGGAGCTATTCCCAAATTCTTTTCAAAGTTTGACGTAAGAATAAATTATCATTAGTCATATTCCTTCTCCAAGATCTTTCAAATTCTTTTCATCGTTGGTTCAACCTTTTCAATTTTCATTCCGGAGTGTCTCAACAATTCATGCTGGTGTTTCTCATCGTCATTCTCAACATTTGAAGACTGAAGAAGAGTTTCTCTTAAATCTTGCTCCATTCTCTTCAAGATTCATGGTTCTAGCTTGATGCCATCCTCTCATAATTATTTTCGATTGTGAGAATTCTTTTAACCCACCCGGAGCATTTCAGAGTCTTTTCAGTTTGATTCTCGGAGCCCATCATCTCGAATTATTCATTCAAGCGTTCAACTCTTGTTTTCCAAATCTCACCGGTGCATCGTCGAAATATCCTCTAATCAGTTCATGATCTCTTCGTTCTAATGTATCTAAATTCTGTCAAGCATCTTTATTCGTTTTATAATTCTTCACGGTGAATTGTGCCTTTGCTACTTTCATTTTCAATTCTTACGGTGGTTCGTTCAAGAGTTCTCTTCCTTCGTTATTATATAGATTCATTCGTTCTTCCCAAATCCTACCGGCGGATCGTTGAAGACCTTCCCAAGTTGAGCAATATCTCTCTTCAATCCTTTTTCAACGAGAATAAGTAGTATGCCTAATCCGTTGCTTGTCATCAATCTAAATTGGTGAAGGATACACATAACATAATTCTTGTTCTTGTTTCATCCAAGTGATTGATTCATTCTTCCGGAGTTCGTAATGGTATCAATTTCTCAGTTCTAAGTTGTTCATCTCTTCTTTCCGGAGTTTGTTCATCATATCACATTCTCGGTCCGAGATGCTTCATCTTTTCTTTCCGGAGTTCAAAGTTTTCTCGGATATATCATTTCAAAGCTTCATCTTATCACTGCAAGGCTTCACCTTGTGTTTTCAACTTCTCTTTCTTTTATCATCCTTTTCTTACCGGAGTTCTTCATGGAGGCTCTACATGGTGCTTCGTCAAGGATTCTTTTCATTCTTCAATTGTTCATCAAGATTTCTCTGGAGTTAAGATCCGTCAAGCCATACTTCAAAATAAACATGGTGCTCAACACATGTTTTGTTTTGAGGAGTTCAAGCATTCTTCATCTTGCATTCCGAAGTGCAATTCTTTCGACCTTATCTTTTGAGGTGGTGTTATGTCATTTTGACAGTTTCATTCATGTTTCATGATTCACTTGTTGTCAAGAATGAGATATTTAAATCCATCAATCTCTTCATTGGAGTTATCTTGGGTTATATTTCACCTAAAGTTTTCCCTAAGGATTGTTGCTATTTATGGTGCTTATAAATGACCCAAGTTCTTCATTTGTCCTCTCGGTGAAATAAGTTTCTCGTCTCCTTGTTGATATCAATCCAATCGTTTGTTTCCGTTGGTGGCAGAAGCTCACCTCATAATGTTGAGATGTTTCCATAAGTCCACTACAAGGTTATTTTTTTCGTTGTTGGTTTTCCAACAACTCCGTTCTATCCTTCTTTTTAAGGGTGCTTTCCAAACTCATTTGTGGTAGAAGTTATCATTTTCTTCTCCATTCCTTTATTCCAATGATCTATCTTCAATTTTTCTTCCGGAGGCATTGTGATGCTGCTCTCTTCGACCCATCATCTTGTTTTGTCAAGACCATGTCCTTTTCCTTGCTTATCGATTTAACCGGAGTGTTGTGTCTATCGTTCCTCTTTTAACCGAAGTCTCATCCAGGTGCTTTCATTTTGCCAAGTTCATGATTCTAATTCCTTCCATTTTCAGTCGGAGTGCTGCCCAAATTATATCATTCTTATTCCTTCTCTATCTTGTTTTAACCGGAGTGGTGTCAATATCTATCTTGTCACTTAACCTCATGGTTCTCATTGTATCCCATGTTCTTCTTATCTTACGGAGTGTTTGCAATCTCGTCATCTTCATTGTATTTTTTTTGTTTCAATTTTGTCAACCTCTCAAGGTTCGTTGGTTTCACTCTTTTGTCAAAGAAGCAACTTAGTTTTACCTCTTTCTTCTTCCGTTTTTCTATCCGGTGCCATCCTAGATCTCGGGACGAGATCCTCTTGTAGTGGTGGAGTGTTGTAACGCCCCGAGACCGACGCTCCAGGCGGTTTCCATGTTTTTTCGTCGTTGTCATGTGTTTCGCTTGTTTGTTGCATTCATCATGTCATCATTTGCATTGCATCGGCACTCATTGCCGTCATTGTTTTTAAAACTTGCATCCGCTTGTAGTTGTCGCGTCCCCCCTTGCTTTTGTTGACCGTTCCAAGACCAACCTTGTTCTTCGTTTTCCCTCTTGCCTAAACCGGAGTCTCTCTGTAAAGTGCACAGACCCCCTCATGCGCGCGTCCGAAACTCCCTCGAACTCGAACCCTCAATCATGACCATTAGATCCGGATCATCCCCGAACATCTTTAAAGCATCTCCGTTTTCTTATTTGGACCCCCTAGCCTTTATTTTTTTCGGTCGTCCGATTATAATTGTAGGGACGAGATAGCCCTACCCTAATCCCTATCTATATAAATAGTCCATCCCTAGTCCATTTCTAGACCAAACCATAACTTGTAGGGACTTGTCCCATCCCTCTGCCCGCCGCCAGCCCACTGTCTCCTCCTCCTTGGGATCCCCTCCTGATCCAAACAACCAACGGAAGACGCCACCTTCCTCGTTTTCCAGATCGGGCCAACCGCAACCTTCCAATCCATCGATCCCCATCCAACCACCTGCCCGAGCTCCTCCGTTCGAAGCCACCAGAGAGCCTCCGTGCTGGCTGGATGTGGGAACGAGAGGGAGCTCCTCCCGTTTGCTCCTCCCTCCATGGAGTCGTCGCCATCGGCGCACCCAGCCACCTGGACCTCGCCCCGTCTTCCTCGTCGACCAGGACCGGCCTCGTCCCTCTCTCTCTCCGTTCGTTCTCCTCCTTCTGTCTCTCCCACGCTCTCAATTTCTCTTTCTCTCGCCAGGTACAGGAGTAACAGGAGCTCTCCGCCATGGCCGTTGAGAGGAGCTCGCGTCCCCGTGCCCAGATGCTCCTCCGCCGCTGCTGTTCCGCCGGAGCACCAGTGGCCTCGGATCCGCCCCCTCGCTCACTGTCGTCCCCATCTCAGGGCTCCCGCAACTCTGCTGCCGCCGTTTCCGTTAAATGCGTCTGACGCAGTGCTTCGTCCACCTCCCCAAGCCGCCGCCCTGGCCTCGGATCCGGCCGGTTCCCGTGCGCCCTCGCCCCGCCAAGTCCCTCTTCAGCCTCCTGCGGACCTGCTGCTGCCGCCAAGTTCCCCTGCCTACATCGCCTAAAGCCGTCGCGCCCCCTGCTTCCTCTGCTTCGGGGACGAGCCACGCGCTCGCGTTGACCGACTCAAGATCGACCGCGCCCTCCCCATCGATCGTCATGGGCCGCGACCCCACAAGGCCGACCGCTCCTGCGTCCAGCGCCAAGTCCCGCAGGCGCCCGATGATCTGATCGTTGCCTCCGAGTCCGCCCAGCCAGCGCCCTCTCCACCGACCGCCCATGAGGCCTGGTGAGCAACCCCCCCTGTGCATTGTTGGGCCAGCCTCATTGCGGCCCGTTCATGTTTTTTTCCAGATTGCGAATTTGTCTAATTTCCGAGTTTCTGCTTTCTGAAAAACCCTCAACTTCATGCATATAATAACTCATGAACCATGCATCATATTAAAATGTTTTCAACATGTAAAATGCTTAGAATTTCATCTAGTTTCATAATATTCCACTTTCATCCATGGTTAAATGCTTAAACTGGTTGTTTGCATTAATTTGCATAAATGCCATGTTAAAATGATTTATTTCATAAGTAAATAACCGTAGCTCCAAATTTATTAAACTTTATATGTAAATGGGGTAGAAAAATGCCTAGTTTAACATGGTGGAATTAATTTGCATGTTTAGAAACTCTAAAATTGTGTTCAGGGCAGATCAGTTCCAAATCTAAAATATGCATATGGGGTTTTACTGGAATTGTTGTTCGTTGTTTCCGGCCTCATTTAAACTTGACTAGATGTGTAGTTTACTGTTGCTTCACCTCTTGCCATGTTTAACAACATTTAATATTGTTGTGTTCCTAAACGAGAGAGAACTAAATAATTGATGTGGTGTTTCGTCACTATGCAGCCCGTTGCATATTGAGCTCCACTTAATTTGTAGGATTGCTTGTGCTCTTTTGCCATGCCATGCTCATTAAATCGGACATGCATCATATTTGGTTGTGCATCATGCCATGTTTGTTCTTGTTGGTTTACCATGTTGTTTGTTTGTTTCCGGGTTGCTTCTCTCGTTAGCTTCGGTTTCGTTCCGGAGTTGTGAGGATTCGTTCGAATTCGTCCGTTTGACTTCTTCATGGACTCGTTCTTCTTCCTTGCGGGATTTCAGGCAAGATGACCATACCCTCGAAATCACTTCTATCTTTGCTTGCTAGATGCTCGCTCTTTTGCTATGCCTATGCTACGATGCCTACCACTTGCTATATCATGCCTCCCATGTTGCCATGTCAAGCCCCTAACCATCCTTTCCTAGCAAACCGTTGTTTGGCTATGTTACCGCTTTGCTCAGCCCCTCTTATAGCGTTGTTAGTTGCGGTGAAGATGAAGTTTGGTCCTTGTTGGAACAAGGAGATGTTGTTCCTTGTTGGAACATGTTTACTTGTTGGGATATCACAATATATCTTATTTAATTAATGCATCTATATACTTGGTAAAGGGTGGAAGGCTCGGCCTTATGCTGGTGTTTTGTTCCACTCTTGCCGCCCTAGTTTCCGTCATATCGGTATTATGTTCCCGGATTTTGCGTTCCTTACGGTTGGGTGATTTATGGGACCCCTTGACAGTTCGCTTTGAATAAGACTCCTCCGGCAAGGCCCAACATTGGTTTTACCATTTGCCACCTAAGCCTTTTTCCCTTGGGTTCTGCAGACTCAAGGGTCATCTTTATTTTAACCCCGGGCGGTGCTCCTTCGAGTGTTGGTCCAAGCGTCGACCGCCGGTGTACCAGGGGCAACTCTGGGCTCGCCTACTAGAAGTTTGGACAATCCGGTGTGCCCTGAGAACGAGGTACGTGCGACTCCTATCGGGATTTGTCGGCACATCGGGCGGCTTTGCTGGTCGTGTTTTACCATTGTCGAAATGTCTTGTAGCCGGGATTCCGAGACTGATCGGGTCTTCCCGGTAGAAGGAATATCCTTCGTTGACCGTGAGAGCTTATAATGGGCTAAGTTGGGACACCCTGCAGGTATTATCTTTCAAAGCCGTGCCCGCGGTTATGAGGCAGATGGGAATTTGTTAATGTACGGTTGTAGAAAACCGAAGTTGATCTTAATTAAAATACACCAACCGTGTGTAACCATGATGGTCTCTTCTCGGCGGAGTCCGGAAGTGAACACGATGTTGGAGTTATGCTTGGCGTAAGTAGTTTCAGGATCACTTCTTGATCATAGTTGTTCGACCGTGCTTTGCTTCTCTTCTCGCTCTCTTTTGCGTATGTTAGCCACCATATATGCTAGTCGCTTGCTGCAGCTCCACCTCACTACCCTGTCCTACCTTTAAGCTTAAATAGTCTTGATCTCGCGGGTGTGAGATTGCTGAGTCCCGTGACTCACAGATACTTCAAACCAGTTTGCGGTGCCGATGAAACCGTGCAAGTGGCGCATCCGAGCTCAAGGAGTAGCTCGATGAAGATCTTGTTCTTTGTGTTGTTTTGTTTTAGTTGATCAGTAGTGGAGCCCAGTTGGGACGATCGGGGATCTGTGTAGCATTTGGGGTAGTCTTCTTTTATTTTGGTACCGTAGTCGGACCTTGATTGTATCTGTATGATGTACTGCTTTACTCATGTATTGTGTGAAGTGGCGATTGTAAGCCAACTATGTATCTCTTTCCCTTATGTATTACATGGGTTGTGTGAAGATTACCTCACTTGCGACATTGCTTTCAATGCGGTTATGCCTCTAAGTCGTGCTTCGACACGTGGGAGATATAGCCGCATCGAGGGCGTTACATTATGCCTGGTGTTTTGTTCCACTCTTGCCGCCCTAGTTTCCGTCATATCGGTATTATGTTCCCGGATTTTGCGTCCCTAACGCGGTTGGGTCATTTATGGGACCCCCTTGACAGTTCGCTTTGAATAAGACTCCTCCAGCAAGGCCCAACCTTGGTTTTACCATTTGCCTCACCCTCACCTACCTTTCCCTTGGGTCGGCCAGCCCGAGGGTCATCTTTATTTTAGCCCCCCCAGGCCAGTGCTTCTCTAAGTGCTGGTCCAAACCGAGCGATGTCCGGCGCCCCCTGGGCAATCACGGTCTATGCCAACCCGACGTCTTGCTCATCCGGTGTGCCCTGAGAACGAGACATGTGCAGCTCCTATCGGGATTTGTCGGCACAGCGGGCGGTCTTGCTGGTCTTGTTTTATTATTGTCGAAATGTCTTGTAGCCGGGATTCCGAGACTGATCGGGTCTTCCCGGGGAGAAGGAATATCCTTCGTTGATTGCGAGAGCTTATAATGGGCTAAGTTGGGACACCCCTGCAGGGTATAAACTTTCGAGAGCCGTGCCAGCGGTTATGTGGCAGATGGGAATTTGTTAATGTCTGGTTGTAGTAAACTGGAAGTAAACTCTTCTAAAATACACCAACCGTGTGCGTAACCGTGAGTGTCTCTTTTCGGGGTTGATCGAGAGGAGAACACGGTTTCTGGGTTATGGCTGACGTAAGTAGGTGTTCAGGATCACTTCTTGATCATTACTAGTTGTTGACCGTTCCGTTTGCTCTCTTCTCGCTCTTATTTGCGTATGTTAGCCACCATATATGCTTAGTTGCTGCTGCAACCTCACCACTTTACCCCTTCCTTTCCCTTTAAGCTTTGCTAGTCTTGATGCCCATGGTAATGGGATTGCTGAGTCCTCGTGGCTCACAGATTACTACTACAACAGTTGCAGGTACAGGTTTTGCGATGATCATGACGCGAGAGCGATGTTTGCTTGTTTGGAGTCCTTCTTACGCTTCTTCTTGATCGGGGATAGGTTCGGTCGGCAGCCTGGGATAGCAGAGGTGGATATTGTTTGAGTTTTGTTTACATTTCATCCGTAGTCGGATGTTGATCTTATGTATGTTATATTATTGTATTCATGTGACATTGTATGTCTTGGATGTATCCCCACTATTATGTAATGTTGATGTAATGATATCCACCTTACAAAAGCGTCTTCAAGATGCGCTTCTATCCTTGGTGGGACCTTCGAGTTCCTTTATGATAGGGTCGCATCTTGGGCGTGACAGCCACCAAGCTCATGGCCAGGCCAGTGATCTGCATATCATTCCCCAGAAGGAAGGGAAGACCCTGCACAAGTACATCCAGAGATTCAGCCGGGTGCAGTACAACATCCCCGACGTTCATCCCGCCGCTGTGATTAGCGCGTTCCATCAGAACGTGCGCAATCGCAAGATGCGCGAGGAGCTGGCAATGACCAAGGTTAAGGATGTGGCCGAGCTCTACGTTCTGGCCGACAGGTGCCCCCGGGCTGAAGAGGGAAGGAAGTACCCCGGCGAAGACGCCAGCACGGAAACCGACTCTACCGATGAGGACGCCGCCGCCCCGATGAAGAAGGGCCGGCGTCGCAACAGGAAACGCAAAGGCAAGGCTGTGCTTGCCGTTGAGGGATCTGACGATACCGGTGCCGACAAGAAGGTCAAGGCAGACACCCCCGGCAAGGAGATTGCCGGGTGCGTCGTCTGCCGGGCTTTGGCGGCTATAGACAAGCCAGGAAGCTCCGGCAAGCAATACTGCAAGATCCACCGCACCAAGGGCCACGATCTCCAGAACTGCCAACAAGTGGAGCTGCTTGCTGAGAAGCAAAAGGCTGAGTACGAAAGGCGGGACAAGGAGAAGGACCAGGATGGTGCTGAGGGATCCAGCAAGAAGCGTAGCGGCCAAGGAGGCCGCCCCGGCAAGGACAACCAGCAAGAGAGGCCCGCCCGGGGCCGCGACAAGAAACAAGAAGATGATGATCATGATGAGGACGACGAGTCCGGTGAGCAAGGGTTCCAGAAGGCTACGGAGGCCATGTGCGTTGACGGCGGCGCCTTGCTCCATGCCTCTCACCGCCAGCTCAAGCAGTGGGTGCGAGATGTTACAGCAACAAAGCCGTCGTTCGACGCTCAGAAGCCACTAAAGTGGTCCAGCACGCCCATCATCTTTGACGCCGAGGACCACCAAGATCGCACTACTACGGTCGGGTGTTTGCCGTTGTTGGTTTCGCCAACAATACGCAACCTCAGAGTGAACAAGATGTTGGTTGACGGCGGGGCCGGCCTGAACCTGATCTCGCCTGTCGTGATCGAAAGGTTGCAAATCCCTGACGGAGACCTCGAGGAAACGGGGACGTTTCAGGGGGTCAATCCGGGGAGAAGTCAGCCAAAGGGAAAGGTCACACTGCCCGTGACATTTGGAGGAGAGTTGAACTACCGAACGGAGAGGATCGTCTTCGATGTGGCCGAGATCCCCTTGACCTACAACGGGAACCTCGGCCGCCCGACACTAGCCAAGTTCATGGCGGCATCACACTACGCCTACAACATGCTAAAGATGCCCGGGCCATTGACCATCATCTCCGTCCCCTCTGACAAGAAGGACGCGCTGATCTGCGCCGACCAACTCTACCGGGAAGCAGTTGCAGCAGCTGCCGTCAAGGCACCTGCTCCTACCGCTGAAGGCCCGAGAGGAAAGAAGGAGTCCAGCAAGACCTCTCGCACCCACTCCGGCAAGCGCACCTCCTCGGGGTGTTGTGCTACCGCTGAGGACGTGCCAGAGAGCTCTGGCGACAAGAGCAAGAGGTCCAGAGCAGAGCCGCC
The DNA here is from genome assembly GCA_021605205.1 of Aegilops longissima. Taxonomy (NCBI): domain Eukaryota; kingdom Viridiplantae; phylum Streptophyta; class Magnoliopsida; order Poales; family Poaceae; genus Aegilops; species Aegilops longissima. Next base: position 218,019,155 of record CM038681.1, read on the forward strand.
GCAGACCAAGAAGGTGCCCGTCGCGGAGGACGGCATGGGATGGGCCTTCATCATAGGCTCCACCCTTAACAACAAATAGGAAGGCGAGCTCGTCACCTTCCTGCGGGCAAATGTTGACGTGTTTGCATGGCAAGCGTCCGACATCCCCGGTGTTCCCAGGGAGGTGATTGAGCACCACCTAGCTGTCTGCCCCCACGCGCGGCCCGTCAAGGAGAAGGTCAGAAAGCAAGCTCTGGAGAGGCAGGGGTTCATCACAGAGGAGATCGGGAAGTTAGAAGCGGCAGGTTTGGTGAGAGGGGTGCTCCATCCGATATGGTTGGCCAATCCGGTAGTGGTGCGCAAGGCGAATGGGAAGTGGAGGCTGTGTATTGATTACACAGATATCAATAAGGCTTGTCCTAAGGACCCCTTCCCATTGTCGCGCATCGAACAGATTGTTGACTCCACGGCCGGGTGTGATCTGTTATCATTCCTCGATGCCTACTGAGGCTACCACCAAATCTTCATGACAAGAGAAGATGAAGAGAAGACAACATTCATGAACCCATGTGGTACATATTGCTTTTTACGGATGCCTTTCGGGTTGAAGAGTGCTGGCTCAACGTTTGCAAGAGCAGTCCAAATTGGTTTTGAACCTCAGCTCCATAGAAATATGCAAGCCTACATGGATGACATAGTGGTCAAAACCAAGGACGGGCCGACTCTTGTGCAAGATCTAGAAGAGATATTTGCCAACCTGCGCAAGATCAACCTCAAGTTGAACCCTGAGAAGTGCGTCTTCGGCGTCCCGTCCGGCAAGCTTCTTGGGTTCTTCGTGTCACAGCGCGGGATCGAGGCAAACCCAGACAAGATCAAGGCTATTGAGCAGATCGAGGCGCCCAAGCGGATCAAGGATGTGTGTCGGCTCACCGGCTGCGTTGCCGCCATGAGCCGGTTCTTCTCCAAGTCCGCCGAGCGCGCCCTTCCCTTTTTCAACATCTTGAAAAAGGCGGGCCCAATAGAGTGGACCCCAGAAGCCGAGGCCGCACTACAGGACCTGAAGAAATACCTTTCCTCCACGCCAATACTAGTTGCGCCTAAACCACAAGAGCCGTTACTGCTGTATCTGGCGGCGACGAATCAAGTGGTCTGCGCCGCACTAGTGGCACAGAGGGAGGTCGACAAGGAGGCAGCAATGGCGGCAGGACCAGCGGATGGCAAGCCGAAGATTCCCCCGGCAGGGCCTGGTGCCGACAAGGCGCGGCCCCCGGCAGAGTCTGGTGCCACCAAGGCGATGCCCGAGCGGTCGAGTGAAGTGGTGCCCAAGAAAAAGATGATGTAGCACCCGGTTTACTTTGTCAGCTCCCTCTTGCAGGGGGCTAGGTCAAGGTATTCCGGTGTGCAAAAATTGCTCTTCGGCCTCCTTATGGCCTCGAGGAAGATGCGTCACTACTTCCAGGCCCACGAGATCACTATCGTCACCCGCATCCCGTTGCAACGGATACTGCACAACTCGGACGCAACCGGAAGGATTGTGGAATGGGCCTTGGAGTTGTCAAGCTTCGGCTTAAAGTTTGAGATTACCTCGACAATTCAGAGCAGAGTCTTGGTGGAGTTCATCGCGGAATGACCTCGACGACTGACGAAGAAATTCAAGAGACTACTCTCCCCGGCAAGGAAGCAGACCACAACTAGATCATGTACTTTGATGGAGCCTTCTCGCTACAAGGCGCCGGTGCCGGTGTGCTGCTCGTCGCGCCCACCGGAGATCACCTCAAGTACGTAATCCAGATGCACTTCCCCAGGGAGATGTCCACCAATAACACCGCCGAATACGAGGGATTGCTTGCCGGTCTCAGGATCGCGGCAGACCTCGGGGTTAAGAAGCTCATCGTCAGGGGTGACTCGCAGCTCGTTGTCAGGCAAGTCAACAAAGATTATCAGAGCCCATTGATGGAAGCATATGTAGATGAGGCGAGGAAGCTAGAGGAACGCTTTGACAGTATCTAGGCGGAGCACGTCCCCCGAGTGGAGAACGACATCGCTGATTCCTGTATCGGAGAAGGCCGAACAATGTGAAACTCAAGTGCATCCCCCGGGAGGCAGGACTAGAGCAGTTGGCAGAGATATACGGAGTCATATGTGGCTCCCACATAGGGTCAAGGGCCCTTGCCGGGAAGGATTTATGGCAAGCTTTCTTGTGGCCCACCGCCCTCCAGGATGTGACGACACTAGTCACCAAGTGTGAAGCGTGCCAGTTCCATTCAAAGAAGCTTCATCAACCAGCTCAAGCCCTTCAAACAATCCCTGTCTCCTGGCCATTCTCGGTCTGGGGGCTCGATATACTGGGCCCTTTCTCCCGTGCTGTCGGGGGATATGAGTACTTGTACGTTGTAATCGACAAGTTCACAAACTGGCCAGAGGTGGAAGCAGTGAGGAAGGTGACTGCTCAGTCAGCCATCAAATTCTTCAAAGGACTGGTCTGCCATTTTGGTGTGCCAAACAGAGTCATCACCGACAACGGCACGCAGTTCACAAGCCACACCTTCATGCAGTACATCCGAGACCTCGGCTGCAAGGTCTGTTTTGCTTCCGTGGCACATCCACGGAGCAATGGCCAAACGGAGAGGGCAAATGATGAAGTGTTGTGAGGCTTGAGAACAAAGACCTTTGATAAGCTGCACAAGAGTGGAAGGCGCTGGATTGATGAGTTGCCGGCGGTTCTTTGGTCGATCAGGACGACGCCAAATCGAGCCACTGGCCAGACACCTTTTGCCCTGGTATATGGGGCAGAAGCAGTTCTCCCCACGGAACTTATACACGGGTCACCTTGAGTGCTCGCCTATGACGAGCTTGAGCAAGAGCCGTTGCGCCAAGATGACGCGCCGCTCCTTGAGGAAGATCGTCTTCGGACGGCTGTGAGAGCGGCATGCTACTAGCAAGCCTTGCGCCGCTACCATAGCCGCAAGGTTCATGCCCGAAGCTTTGAGTAAGGCGACCTTGTTCTTCGGCGCGTTCAGTCGGCCAAGAATTCCAACAAGTTGACGCCAAAGTGGGAAGGCCCTTATTGGGTAATACGAGTCACCAGGCCTGGCGCAGTCCGCCTGGAGACTGATGATGCCGTACCAGTGAGAAACTCCTGGAACATCTAGCATCTTCGCAAGTTTTACCCATAAGGAGCGGGTTGCCGGGCCTCCCGGCAAGCCCCCTTTTGTACGAGCTTTGCCGACAATGCATGTGACCCTCTGTACAAAGCCAGGCGCAGACCCTAAGCATAAATAAACGAAGCGCTGGCGCCCCTAAGTTATAGCATGTTGGGGAACGTTGCAGAAAATAAAAAAATTCTACGGTTTCACCAAGATCTAACTATGAGTTCATCTAGCAACGAGAGAAAGGAGTGCATCTACATACCCTTGTAGATCACAAGCGGAAGCGTTCAAGAGGACGGGGTTGAGGGAGTCGTACTCGTCGTGATCCAAATCACCGAAGATCCTAGCGCCGAACGGACGATACCTCCGCGTTCAACACATGTACGGTCAGCGAGACGTCTCCTCCTTCTTGATCCAGCAAGGGGGAAGGAGAGGTTGATGAAGATCCAGCACACGACGGCGTGGTGGTGGATGCAGCGAGGATCGGCGGCAGGCTTCACCAAGCGTCTGCGGGAGGGAGAGGTGTAGCAAGGGGGAAGGGAGGCGCCAGGTGCAAGGGTGCGGCTGCCCTCCCTCCCCCCTCTATATATAGGGTCCCCAGGGGGGCGCCGGCCCTAGGAGATTGAATCTCCAAGGGGGGGCGGCGGCCAAGGGGGTGCCTTGCCCCCCAAGGTAAGTGGAGGCGCCCCCACCCCTAGGGTTCCCAACCCTAGGCGCAGGGGGGCCCAAAGGGGGGGGGGGCGCACCAGCCCACCAGGGGCTGGTTCCCTCCCCACTTCAGCCCATGGGGCCCTTCGGGATAGGTGGCCCCACCCGGTGGACCCCCGGGACCCTTCCGGTGGTCCCGGTACAATACTGGTGACCCCCGAAACTTTCCCGATGGCCGAAACTCGACTTCCCATATATAATTCTTTACCTCCGGACCATTCCGGAACTCCTCGTGACGTCCGGGATCTCATCCGGGACTCCGAACAACTTTCGGTTTTCTGCATACTCATATCTCTACAACCCTAGCGTCTCCGAACCTTAAGTGTGTAGACCCTACGGGTTCGGGAGACATGCAGACATGACCGAGATGCCTCTCCGGTCAATAACCAACAGCGGGATCTGGATACCCATGTTGGCTCCCACATACTCCTCGATGATCTCATCGGATGAACCACGATGTCGAGGATTCAATCAATCCCGTATATAATTCGCTTTGTCAATCGGTACGTTACTTGCCCGAGACTCGATCGTCGGTATCCCAATACCTCGTTCAATCTCGTTACCGGCAAGTCACTTTACTCGTACCGTAATGCATCATCCTGTGACCATACACTTGGTCACATTGAGCTCATTATGATGATGCATTACCGAGTGGGCCCAGAGATACCTCTCCGTCACACGGAGTGACAAATCCCAGGATCGATTCGTGTCAACCCAACAGACACTTTCGGAGATACCCGTAGTGCACCTTTATAGTCACCCGATTCGTTGTGACATTTGGTACACCAAAGCACTCCTACGGTATCCGGAGTTGCACAATCTCATGGTCTAAGGAAATGATACTTGACATTTGGAAAAGCTCTAGCGAAGCGAACTACGATCTTTGTGCTATGCTTAGTATTGGGTCTTGTCCATCACATCATTCTCCTAATGATGTGATCCCGTTATCAATGACATCCAATGCCCATAGTCAGGAAACCATGACTATCTGTTGATCAACGAGCTAGTCAACTAGAGGCTTACTAGGGACATGTTGTGGTCTATGTATTCACACGTGTATTACGATTTCCGGATAACACAGTTATAGCATGAATAACAGACAATTATCATGAACAAAGAAATATAATAATAACCATTTTATTATTGCCTCTAGGGCATATTTCCAATAGTCTCCCACTTGCACTAGAGTCAATATTCTAGTTACATTGTGATGAATCGAACACCCATAGCGTTCTGGTGTTGATCATGTTTTGCTCTAGGGAGAGGTTTAGTCAACGGATCTGCCACATTCAGATCCGTATGTACTTTACAAATATCTATGTCTCCATCTTGAACATTTTCACGTATGGAGTTGAAGCGACGCTTGATGTGCCTGGTCTTCTTGTGAAACCTAGGCTCCTTGGCAAGTGCAATAGCTCCAGTGTTATCACAGAAGAGTGCGATCGGCCCCGACGCATTGGGTATGACTCCTAGGTCGGTGATGAACTCCTTCACCCAGATTGCTTCATGCGCTGCCTCCGAGGCTGCCATGTACTCTGCTTCACATGTAGATCCCGCCACCATGCTCTGCTTGCAACTGCACCAGCTTACTGCCCCACCATTCAAGATATACACGTATCCGGTTTGTGACTTAGAGTCATCCAGATCTGTGCGAAGCTAGCGTCGTTGTAACCCTTTACGACGAGCTCTTCGTCACCTCCATAAACGAGAAACATATCCTTAGTCCTTTTCAGGTACTTCAGGATGTTCTTGACCGCTGTCCAGTGTTCCTTGCCGGGATTACTTTGGTACCTTCCTACCAAACTTACGGCAAGGTTTACATCAGGTCTGGTACACAGCATGGCATACATAATAGACCCTATGGCTGAGGCATAGGGATGACACTCATCTCTTCTTTATCTTCGCGTGGTGGGGCATTGAGCGAGCTCAATCTCACACCATGCAATCTGAGCAAGAACCCTTTCTTTGACTGATTCATATTGAACTTCTTCAATATCTTATCAAGGTATGTGCTTTGTGAAGGACCTATGAGGCGTCTCGATCTATCCCTATAGATCTTGATGCCTAATATAAGCAGCTTCTCCAAGGTCCTTCATTGAAAAACACTTATTCAAGTAGGCCTTAATGCTGTCCAAAAGTTCTATATCATTTCCCATCAAAAGTATGTCATCTACATATAATATGAGAAATGCTCTGAGCTCCCACTCACTTTCTTGTAAACGCAGGCTTCTCCATAAGTCTGCGTGAACAAACGCTTTGATCATCTCGTGAATGTTCCAACTCCGAGATGCTTGCACCAGCCCATAAATGGATGGCTGGAGCTTGCATACCTTATTAGCATTCTGTGGTCGACAAAACCTTCCGGCTGCATCATATACAGTTCTTCCTTAAGATGACCGTTAAGGAATGCCGTTTTGATGTCCATTTGCCATATCTCATAATCATAGTATGCGGCAATTGCTAAGATGATTCAAACGGACTTCAGCTTCGCTACGGGAGAGAATGTCTCATCGTAGTCAATCCCTTGAATTTGTCGATCACCCTTAGCGACAAGTCGAGCTTTATATATGGTAACATTACCATCCGCGTCCGTCTTCTTTTTAAAGATCCATTTGTTTTCTATTGCTCGCCGATCATCGGGCAATTCTGTCAAAGTCCATACTTTGTTTTCATACATGGATCCTATCTCGGATTGCATGGTGTCACGCCCAAGATGCGACCCTATCCAAAAGGAACTCGAAGGTCCCACCAAGGATAGAAGCGCATCTTAAAGACGCTTTTGGAAGGTGGATATCATTACATCAACATTACATAATAGGTAGGGATACATACATAAGGCACAAATGCCACAAGAATACATCAACATCATATACAAGAGATCAACATCCGACTACGGATGAAACATAAACAGAAACTCAAACGACATCCACCACGCTAGCCCAGGCTGCCGACTGGAACCTATCCCCGATCGAAGAAGAAGCGGAAGAAGAACTCCAACACAAGCAAACATCGGTCTCGCGTCATGATCATCGCAAACCTGTACCTGCAACTGTTGGTGTAGTAATCTGTGAGCCACGAGGACTCAGCAATCCCATTACCATGGGTATCAAGACTAGCAAAGCTTAATGGGAAAGGAAGGGGTAAAGTGGTGAGGTTGCAGCAGCGACTAAGCATGTATGGTGGCTAACATACGCAAATGAGAGCGAGAGGAGAAACAAAGGAACGGTCGTCAACTAGTAATGATCAAGAAGTGATCCACGAACTCCTACTTCGTCGACATAACCCAAGAACCGTGTTCTCCTCTCGATCAACCCGAAAAGAGACACCACAGTTACGCTTTACGGTTGGTGTATTTTAGAAGAGTTTGCTTCAAGTTTACTACAACCGGATATTAACAAATTCCCATCGCCACATAACCATGGCACGGCTCTCGAAAGTTTATACCTGCGGGGTGTCCCAACTTAGCCCATGATAAGCTCTCGCGATCAACGAAGGATATTCCTTCTCCCGGGAAGACCCGATCAGTCTCGGAATCCGGCTACAAGACATTTCGACAACAATAAAACAAGACCAGCAAAGCCGCCCGATCGCCGACAATCCCGATAGGAGCTGCACATATCTCGTTCTCGAGGCAACACCGGATGAGACATCCTCTGAGTAAACCAAACCTCGAGTTGCCACGAGGGGCCCCATGATCTACTCGGTTCGGGCCAACACTTAGACAAGCATTGGCCCGGGGGGGGGGGGGTGCTAAATAAAGATGACCCTCGAGAGAGCGACTCCCAAGGGAAAAGTAGGTAGTGGTGAGGCAAATGGTAAAACCAATGTTGGGCCTTCTTTGGAAAAGTCTTATTCAAAGCGAACTGTCAAGGGGTCCCATAAATCACCCGACGCGTTAGGGATGCAAAATCCGGGAACATAATACCGATATGACGGAAACTAGGGCGGCAAGAGTGGAACAAAACACCAGGCATAAGGCCGAGCCTTCCACCCTTTACCAAGTATATAGATGCATTAAATAAATAAGATATATTGTGATATCCCAACAAGTAAACATGTTCCAACAAGGAACAACATCTCCATGTTCCAACAAGGAACAAAATTCATCTTCACCTGCAACTAACAACGCTATAAGAGGGGCTGAGCAAAGCGATAACATAGCCAAACAACGGTTTGCATAGGAAGGGTGCAAAAGGTTAGAGGCTGACATGGCAATTTGGGAGGCTTGAGCAGCAAGTGATAGGTAACGCAGCATAGCGATAGGACGAAGCAACTAGCATAGCAATGATAGTAGTGAGATCCAGGGTGGCGGTCATCTTGCCTGAAATCCCGCTAGGAAGAAGAACGAGTCCATGAAGAAGACGAACGGATGAAGCCGAACCAAGCGTAGACGAACGAATCCTCACGATCGCAACGAAACATGAACTAACAAGAAGAAGCACACAACCAAGTAAACACATCACCCATGAACAAGGCATGATGCACAACAAGCATGATGCATGACAAAGCTACATGAAGCTACTCATGGCAAGAGATGATGCAAACAAGAACAACACATCAAAGCAAGTTTAAATGAGGCCGGGGACAACATAGAACAATTCCGGTAAGTCCTCATATGCAAATTTCGAAATTGGTCCAGATCTGAATAAACCTTATGTTCAAGGTTGTTAAACAGCAAGTTAAGATGCACCACGATGATCTACACGAAATTCTAGTCAAGTTACATATAAAGTTCATTAGATTCGGAGCTACGGTCTAGAAGATATGAGCAATACAAGTTAAACATGGCATTGATGCAAAATGCATACAAACATCAAGCAAACACCTCCAAACAAGGATGCAACATGATAATATGAAGCTACATGCAAAATCAAGCAAGTTTCATATAGATCACACTCAAAACGGAGCAACGGTTGAACACATACACACTATACAAGTTATGACAACAATCTGTCCAAAACAGCAACTAGGCATATAGCAAGCACGAAAACAACATGCTACAGGACCTCAAAACGAAAACAAAATGCATGGGGATGATGTACAGGTAAAGCATGACAAAAGATGAGCACTGAGCTATCTCCAGAAATCACTAGAACATGCTCAAAAACACATGGCAAGATTGCAAAAAATAACAGTTTCAGACTTTAGCAGAAATAACATCAGGTTGCAATGTTTAGAGCTATCAAACAACATGCTACAGGAACTGAACATGGCAAAAAAAGGCATGGCATGATACTACTAAAAGCATAGAACAAAAGTCCCTTACTGACCATAAGCCAAAAAGGATCATAAAATATGATGACACCCACGTAAACATAGCAAGTTATATTACAGATTTAAACATGGCAGGAACAACGATAAGTAGGCATGTTGATGAGCTTGAACCACTCACCACAGAGCAATACATGGCATGAAAAGGAAACCAACAGTAAGAAGACATGGCATAGAAGCTATACATGGCAAGAACAACATCATACCATACACGGATCAACTACAACAACCTTGGCAAAATTGAATAACATGTAAACAACCTGCCAAGAAACATTTCATAGCAAAAGTAGAGCTCGATAGACTCAAGCTATCGCACTCCATAATTGCAAATAAGGGCATGGATGGATAGAGAATAACCATATGTTCAAAACATCCTTACTGAAGTATCTCAAAATAAGCATGGATCGCTCGGTAGCATCAAGTTTACATGGCATAAAAATATCAGCAGAACAGGGGCTGAAATCAGCAACATCATGAAGCCTAATTTGCATGCTTGTGCTAGTCACCACAGAGATCACAAAAATACATGGAATACACCCCTGTAAAGATGGCATGGCATATTACAAAACACATGTAGGACTCAAGTTCATAGGCTGCACACATCAATCATGGCAAAAATGACAAAAGTGCATGTTCTGATAAGAATCTGAAACTAACATCACATAGCACTCTTCTAACAGCATTTCGGACATCAAGATGAGCTCAAATGAAAATGATGCAATGTAATGAAATGATCTACTCTTCGAGACGAACATTTTGACATATTACACGCGCAAAACGGAGCTACAGATGCAGAGATATGATGGCATGAACATGGCATGAAAATTACTGAATCTGGGGACTTAGTGGAAAATGCAGCGAGCGTCAAATAACTAAATCGTGCACGGGCGGGCTTTAGAGGTTGGCTCACCACTGGGCTCGGCCCAGGACGTAGAGGGGGCAGCTGGGCCTTGGATCGAGGTGCCGATGGGCCTCGTGGGGGGTGCGGCCCACGGGGGCTGGAGACGTCGTCCTCCTCGATCCAGAGGGGATCGAGGGAAGGCAGGGGGCGGCGGCCGCAGCGCGACGCCGGCAAGGTCCGGCGCCAGGGAGGCCAAGAGGAGGCCGGAGCTGGCGGGATCCGGCCGGTGCTGTGCCAGATCCGCCGCGGGAGGAGGCCGGAGGGGCTCCGGCGACGAGAACCGAGCAGCGGCGGAGAGCTCCTGCGAGATCCCTGCGGGAGAGAGAGGGTAAGATGGAGAGAGAGAGAGGAAGGAAGAGAAGGGCAGGGGCGGCGCGACCTGGCTAGGGCGCTCGCCGGCGGCGGGGCTCCGTTGGCCGGCGGGTGAAGGGCGGCGCGAAGCGGCGCTCTGATCCCTTCGGGATCGGAAGCGAGGGAGCGGGCGCTGGGGAGCGAGGCAGACGGGCTGCTCGGGGCCGGTCGCGGCCGGGCGGGCTCCCGCTGGCTTCAAGGGCCACGGCTGGCGGGAGCTGGTTGGGGGCGACGTGGCGCATCCGGGTTGGCCGCGGGCGCGTCTGGGCGGCGAGGTGGCGGCACGGGAGGAGGCCAAGTGTCGCGCAGGGGCTGGAGAGGCGCGGAAATGGAGGGGAGCGGCGGCTGGCGGCTGCGGGGATCCCGAGGAGGAGGCTAGAGGTAGGTGGAGGGGGGTTAGGGTTCCAAAATGGAAGGGGAAGGAGATTGTATAGGGAAAGGGGACTAGAGGAGGGGGGTTATCATCCATTTTCGGGCATCGGATCTCGATTGGACGGCTCCGGACAGAGGAGGAACTAGGTGGACTGAGAAGAGAGGCCTCGAGCTGAGAGGGGAGAAGAGAAGTGAGGCCCGACGACTGTTCCGGAGACCGAAACGACCGGCGAAAATACCGGCAACGGTGCGGCTGAAACTTTAACGGTTGGGCTTTCAAACGGACTCCGAATGCGACGAAATTTGACAGGCGGTCTGTCTACACTATAATAAGACCACATGACAAGTTTCATCCCATTCCGAGAACATTTTTCGGCCACTTATAAAATAATATTTCGGAGGTGCCGCGGGCGCGTGCGAGTGTGCCTGGAGTCCGAACGGACAATGAAGAGAACCGGGAGGACCCGAACGGATGCAAGTTTTGAAAAACATGCAGATGAAATGCAGATGATGACATGGCAAAATGCAACACGCAAGCAAATGACAAGGCAACAACGACGAATAACTGGCGGGCACCTGGCGCATCGAATCCGGGGCGTTACACATGGCTTCAAGCCATTTGTTGGAATCTGTGCCCACCATCGCTTCTTCATAGTTCGAAGGTTCACCGTTGTCTAACAACATGATTTCCAAGACAGGGTTGCCGTACCACTCTGGTGGGGAACGTGTCCTTGTGGACCTTCGAAGTTCAGTAGGAGCTTGATCCGAAGTATCTTGATCATCATCGTTAACCTCCTCTCTTGTCGGTGCGGGCACCACGGAACATCTTCTGAAAGGCGCTACTTTCTGTTTCAAGAGGTAGTACTTCATCAAGCTCTACTTTCCTCCCACTTAATTCTTTCGAGAGAAACTCTTTCTCTAGAAAGGACCCGTTCTTGACAACAAAGATCTTTCCTTCAGATCTTAAGTAGAAGGTATACCCAATGGTTTCCTTAGGGTATCCTATGAAGACGCATTTTCCGACTTGGGTTCGAGCTTTTCAGGTTGGAGTTTCTTGACATAAGCATCGCATCCCCAAACTTTTAGAAACGACAGCTTAGGTTTCTTTCCAAACCATAATTCATACGGTGTCGTCTCAGCGGATTTAGGCGATGCCCTATTTAAAGTGAATGTAGCTGTCTCTAGGCGTATCCCCAAAATGATAGCGGTAAATCGGTAAGAGACATCATAGATCGCACCATATCCAATAGAGTGCGATTCGACGTTCGGACACACCATTTATTTGAGGTGTTCCAGCGGCGTGAGTTGTGAAACGATTCCACATTTCCTTAAGTGCGTACCAAATTCGTGACTTAAATATTCTCCCCACGATCGATCGAAGAACTTTATTTTTTCGGTCACGTTGATTCTCTACCTCATTCTGAAATTCCTTGAACTTTACAAAGGTCTCGGACTTGTGTTTCATCAAGTAGACATACCCATATCTACTTAAGTCATCGTTAGTGTGAGAACATAACCATATCCTCCATGAGCCTTAACGCTCATTGGACCGCTTTTACATCGGTATGTATGATTTCCAATAAGTTGGTTGCTCGCTCCATTGTTCGGAGAACGGAGTCTTGGTCATTTGCCCATGAGGCATGGTTCGCATGTGTCAAATGATTCATAATCGAGAGACTCTAAAGTCCATCGGGATGGAGCTTCTTCATGCGTTTGACACCAATGTGACCAAGGCGGCGATTGCCACAAGTATGTGGGACTATCGTTATCAACTTTACATCTTTTGGTATTCACACTATGAACATGTGTAACATCACGTTCGAGATTCATTAAGAATAAACCATTGACCATCGGGGCATGACCATAAAACATATCTCTCATATAATTAGAACAACCATTATTCTCGGATTTAAATGAGTAGCCATCTCGTATTAAACGAGATCCAGATACAATGTTCATGATCAAAGCTGGTACTAAATAACAATTATTGAGGTTTAAAACTAATCCCGTAGGTAAATGTAGAGGCAGCGTGCCGGCGGCGATCACATCGACCTTGGAACCATTACCGACGCGCATCGTCACCTCGCCCTTCGCCAGTCTCCGCTTATTCCGCAGCTCCTGCTTTTAGTTACAAATATGAGCAACCGCACCGGTATCAAATACCCAAGAGATACTACGAGTACTGGTAAGGTACACATCAATTACATGTATATCACATATACCTTTGGTTTTGCCGGCCTTCTTGTCCGCTAAGTACTTGGGGCAGTTCCGCTTCCAGTGACCACTTCCCTTGCAATAAAAGCACTCAGTTTCAGGCTTGGGTCCATTGCTTGACTTCTTCCCGGCAACTGGCTTACCGGGCGCGGCAACTCCCTTGCCGTCCTTCTTGAAGTTCTTCTTACCCTTGGCTTTCTTGAACTTATTGGTTTTATTCACCATCAACACTTGATGTTCCTTTTTGATCTCTACCTCCGCTGATTTCAGCATTGAATATACCTCGGGAATGGTCTTTTCCATCCCCTGCATATTGAAGTTCATCACAAAGCTCTTGTAGCTCGGTGGAAGCGGCGGAGGATTCATCAATGACCGCGTCATCCGGAGATTAACTCCCGGCTGAGTCAGCGGTTGTGCAACCCGGACATCTTGAGTATGTGCTCACCGACAGAACTATTTTCCTCCATCTTACAGCTGAAGAATTTGTCGGAGACTTCATATCTCTCGACCCGTGCATGAGCTTGGAAAACCATTTTTAGCTCCTTGAACATCTCATATGCTCCGTGTTGCTCAAAACGCTTTTGGAGCCCCGGTTCTAAGCTATAAAGCATGCCACATTGAGCGAGGGTAATCATCAACACGAGACTGCCAAGCGTTCATAATGTCTTGGTTCTCTGGGATTGGTGCTTCACCTAGCGGTGCTTCTAGGACACAATCTTTCTTGGCAGCTATGAGGATGATCCTCGGTTACGGACCCAGTCCGTATAGTTGCTGCCATCATCTTTCAGCTTGGTTTTCTCTAGGGCAGCGTTGAAGTTGAGGGTAACGTGGGCCATTTGATCTACAAGACATATTGTAAAGATTTTAGACTAAGTTCATGATAATTAAGTTCATCTAATCAAATTATTAATGAACTCCCACTCAGACAGACATCCCTCTAGTCATCTAAGTGAAACATGATCCGAGTTAACTAGGCCGTGTCCGATCATCACGTGAGACGGACTAGTCATCGTCGGTGAACATCATCATGTTGATCGTATCTTCTATACGACTCATGCTCGACCTTTCGGTCTTCCGTGTTCGAGGCCATGTGCGTACATGCTAGGCTCGTCAAGTCAACCTAAGTGTCTCTGCGTGTGTAAATCTGGCTTACACCCGTTGTATTGAATGTTAGGATCTATCACCCGATCATCACGTGGTGCTTGAAACAACGAACCTTCATAGCGGTGCACAGTTAGGGGAACACTTTTCTTGAAATTATTATGAGGATCATCTTATTTACTACCGTCGTTCTAAGTAAACAAGATGAAAAACATGATAAACATCACATGCAATCAAATAGTGACATGATATGGCCAATATCATATAGCTCCTTTGATCTCCATCTTCGGGGCTCCATGATCATCTTCGTCACCGGCATGACACTATGATCTCCATCATCATGATCTCCATCATCGTGTCTCCATGAAGTTGCTCGCCAACTATTACTTCTACTACTATGGCTAACGCGTTTAGCAATAAAGTAAAGTAATTTACATGGCGTTTTTCAATGACACGCAGGTCATACAAAAATAAAGACAACTCCTATGGCTCCTGCTGGTTGTCATACTCATCGACATGCAAGTCGTGATTCCTATTACAAGAACATGATCTCATACATCACATATATATCATTCATCATTCATCACAACTTTTGGCCATATCACACCACAAAACACTTGCTGCAAAAACAAGTTAGACGTCCTCTAATTGTTGTTGCAAGTTTTTACGTGGCTGCAATAGGGTTCTAGCAAGAACGTTTTCTTACCTACGTGAAAGCCACAACATGATTTGTCAACTTCTATTTACCCTTCATAAGCACCCTTTTCATCGAATCTGCTCCAACTAAAGTGGGAGAGACAGACACCCGCTAGCCACCTTATGCAACTGGTGCATGTCAGTCGGTGGAACCTGTCTCACGTAAGCGTACGTGTAAGGTCGGTCCGGGCCGCTTCATCCCACAATACCGCTGAAGCAAAATAAGACTAGTAGTGGCCAGAAAGTTGACAACATATACGCCCACAACAAATTTGTGTTCTACTCGTGCAAAGAGAACTACGCATAGACCTAGCTCATGATGCTACTGTTGGGGAACGTTGCAGAAAATAAAGAAATTTCTACGGTTTCACCAAGATCTATCTATGAGTTCATCTAGCAACGAGAGAAAGGAGTGCATCTACATACCCTTGCAGATCGCAAGCGGAAGCGTGCAAGAGAACGGGGTTGAGGGAGTCATACTCGTCGTGATCCAAATCACTGAAGATCCTAGCGCCGAACGGACGGCACCTCCACGTTCAACACGCGTACGGTCAGCGAGACGTCTCCTCCTTCTTGATCTAGCAAGGGGAAGGAGAGGTTGATGAAGATCCAGCAGCATGACGGCGTGGTGGTGGATGCAGCTGGGATCCGGCAGGGCTTCGCCAAGCGTCTGCGGGAGGGAGAGGTGTAGCAAGGGGGAAGGGAGGCGCCAGGTGCAAGGGTGCGGCTGCCCTCCCTCCCTCCCTCTATATATAGGGTCCCCAGGGGGGCGCCGGCCCTAGGAGATTGAATCTCCAAGGGGGGCGGTGGCCAAGGGGGTGCCTTGCCCCCCAAGGCAAGTGGAGGCGCCCCCACCCCTAGGGTTCCCAACCCTAGGCGCAGGGGGGCCCAAAGGGGGGTGGCGCATCAGCCACGGGGCTGGTTCCTCCCAACTTCAGCCCATGGGGCCCTCCAGGATAGGTGGCCCCACCGGTGGACCCGGGACCCTTAGGTGGTCGGTACAATACCGTGACCCCCAAAACTTTCCCGATGGCCGAAACTCGACTTCCCATATATAATTATTTACCTCCGGACCATTCTGGAACTCCTCGTGACGTCCGGGATCTCATCCGGGACTCCGAACAACTTTTGGTTTACTGCATACTCATATCTCTACAACCCTAGCGTCTCCGAACCTTAAGTGTGTAGACCCTATGGGTTCGGGAGACATGCAGACATGACCGAGACGCCTCTCCAGTCAATAACCAACAGCGGGATCTAGATACCCATGTTGGCTCCCACATACTCCTCGATGATCTCATCGGATGAACCACGATGTCGAGGATTCAATCAATACCGTATACAATTCCCTTTGTCAATCGGTACGTTACTTGCCCGAGACTCGATCATCGGTATCCCAATACCTCGTTCAATCTCGTTACCGGCAAGTCACTTTACTTGTACCGTAATGCATGATCCCTTGACCAGACACTTGGTCACATTGAGCTCATTATGATGATGCATTACCGAGTGGGCCCAGAGATACCTCTCCGTCGCACGGAGTGACAAATCCCAGTCTCGATTCGTGCCAACCCAACAGACACATTCAGAGATACCCGTAGTGCACCTTTATAGTCACCCAGTTACGTTGTGACGTTTGGTACACCCAAAGCACTCCTACGGTATCCGGGAGTTGCACAATCTCATGGTCTAAGGAAATGATACTTGACATTTGAAAAAGCTCTAGCGAAGTGAACTACACGATCTTTGTGCTATGCTTAGTATTGGGTCTTGTCCATCACATCATTCTCCTAATGATGTGATCCCGTTATCAATGACATCCAATGTCCATAGTCAGGAAACCATGACTATCTGTTGATCAACGAGCTAGTCAACTAGAGGCTTACCAGGGACATGTTGTGGTCTATGTATTCACACATGTATTATGATTTCCGGATAACACAGTTATAGCATGAATAATAGACAATTATCATGAACAAAGAAATATAATAATAACCATTTTATTATTGCCTCTAGGGCATATTTCCAACATAGCATGCATGCTAGGTCGAGTCTCGTCCTTGGTTAGGGTTGATAGTGCTTAGCGGCGGCTAACCCCTAGCTTAGAGGTCAGTCTTGGCGTCTCTGTTCTTCTCTGTCTTCTTTGGTTCGCAGGACACATGAATATCCTTGCCGAGCTGCTTTGGAAGAAAGGGGACGGACCGGCGTCCGGGCCCCGGCAAGCCAGTATTGCCGGGGGCTACAAGAGCAAAGATCCACCCGCGGCAAGCCAAGGTTGCCGGGGGCTGCAGATTCAGATAAGTTCTCTATCCCTTATCATGTGTTTCGTTATGGACTGAGGTATGTGAAACCTCGTTTTATCCTTAGGCTACCGTGCTCCCCTCATTCTGGACCCTAGGACTCGTTTCCTGGGACCGATTTTGGTCGTAGTCGCGGCGACAAGGAAATGAAACGAGGAGCCTAAGCCCACCTCATCCCTGCCTCCGCCAAGGGCGTGAGAAAGGTTGAGCGAAGTGGGGGGACGGCAAGGCCTGTTGCCGGGCGAGAAAACGTTTATCTTAAAGGTAACAAGGATTTACTCCTTGTTGTGGGTTTTACCTGCGAATGAAAAACCCAGAAAACATCCCTTTTTCATTAAAAAACATCCCATACATGTACAGTTCATATGAAATGAAAAACATGAACAAGGGGATTACAAGTTCTAAAGTTAACAAAGGCCCGAAGGCTTACAAGCAAAAAAAGAGATAAGATGCCCGTAATCCCTTTCTTGTCCCTCTCCTCAGGAGGCAGGTCAAGGAGGCGAAAAGGGCAAAAGGGGCGCTTAGGCGAGCTACGAGCAGCAGAAGACACCGAGAGAACACCTCGGCGCCCGCCCATGGGCAGGCCAGTGATGGCGGTCTTTGGGAAAAGATTTGGAAGGCGAGGCGGCGGGACCGGTGATGCTGTGACAGGCGTCGGTGCCCGCGTACTCCGAGTTGACGGCCTTGCCGCCCGCCCTCTTCCTCTTCCGCAGCCTCCCAACGCCAGCCGCCCAAGGAGACGGCCCCGAGAAGTTCAAGGAGTTGGCCCCGCCCCGGCAAACCCCTGCCGAAGGAGAGGCCAGGTGCAGATGCTACTGCTGCCGCACCCGCCCAGGCGCGGGGCGTCTGACGCCTAGTCGGATTCGTCCCCGCTATCCGCCCTGCTATCCTCCTCGTCACTTTCGCTCGAGGAAGAGCTTCCATCGTCAGAATATCCACCGGAGGAGCTCTCCACGCAGCACTTCAGGCGAGTCCTGAACTCCCCGAAGACCTTGACGGAGAGTAGGCCGTCCTCCATCAATTTGAAGTAGAGGATGAGCCCCGCCGTCAGGCTGTGGATGCGAGCGAATGTCTTCCACCCACGACGGAGGTACACGACTCGAGGAGCCGGAAGTCGGCGTCGACCAGCGTGCCCCGTTCCGCAACCCCTCATGTGCAATCCGAGGATTGGGGCGATCACGCTCCATATCCCGAGCAAGCAGGCGGGGAAGGCGAAGACGGCGACGCGGAGGCCGGTGCAGCCTAATGAAGAACTCGCGGGGCTGGTCTCCGTCATGGCCTTCCATCGGGAAAGGCACCATGGGCGGGGGTGTCGGTGTCAAAACTGGCGGATCTCTGGTAGGGGGTCCCGACCTGTGCGTCTAAGGCGGATGGTAACAGGAGGCAGGGGACACGATGTTTACCCAGGTTCGGGCCCTCTATATGGAGGTAATACCCTACTTCCTGCTTGATTGATCTTGATGATATGAGTAGTACAAGAGTTGATCTACCACGAGATCGTAGAGGCTAAACCCTAGAAGCTAGCCTATGGTATGATTGTTGTTGTCCTCTGGACTAAACCCTCGGTTTATATAGAACCTTTGGAGGGGGCTAGGGTTACGAGTCAGTTACAATGGGAGGAGATCTACATATCCGTATCGCCAAGCTTTCCTTCCACGCCAAGGGGAGTCCCATCCGGACACGAGACGAAGTCTTCAATCTTGTATCTTCATAGTCCAACAGTCCAGCCAAAGGTAGTCCGGCTGTCCGGATAACCCCTAATCCTGGACTCCCTCAGTTGCCCCTGAACCAGGCTTCAATGACGATGAGTCCGACGCGCAGATTGTCTTCGGCATTGCAAGGCGGGTTCCTCCTCCGAATACTCCATAGAAGATTTTGAACACAAGGATAGTGTCCGGCTCTGTAAAATAAGTTCCACATACCACCGTAGAGAGAATAATATTTCCGTTCTGCTGACATATTTGATATCATGGCAACCAGCCTTGGCGCATATCGCGAGGTGGTTTCCTTGGCACGTCTTGTCGAAGCAGAGATCGTGTCCCCTTATCACGGGATTCTCATCAATACGGGCGTGGGTAACCCAATCGTGCTCGTTGGTATGACTCCTCAATTATAGGCAAGTCCCAAACAATCACGAGGAGGACGCTTGGTATTCACCCTCTTTATAAAGAGACCAAGGCCTATCCCTTTTTTATTCCTCGAACTCAATCGAGTCCCTCCCCCGCCTCGAGTTCCAACACCCAAAGCTCAGGTCAGGCGCTTCGGACCTTTAGCCATGTCCGGATCCAACCCTCAAGGTCGGTGGATGCCCTCCTCCGTCACGGAGGAAGACGTAAAAAAGTTAAGAGAGGCCAGGTTCTTGACCGGCGAGATCGCGCACCGGCTGCCTGCTCGAGGGCAGGTCATTCCTACTCCCAAATCCGGCGAGAGCATCGTGTTCATATCTCACTTCCTTCGAGGGATAGGCCTCACTCTGGATCCCTTCATGAGGGGCTCATGTTCTATTATGGGCTGGATTTCCATGATTTAGCTCCGGATTCTATTCTCCACATCTCGACTTTTATCGTTGTGTGCGAAGCTTTCCTCCGCATCACCCCTCACTTCGGCCTGTGGCTCAAGACCTTCCAAGTGGAGCCGAAGATGATCGAGGGGAGGCACGCAGTCTTGGAGGTGCCGTAATAAGCAAAGTGCCGATGCCCCATGGCCGAGGGTTCTTTCGGGAGGTGTCCACTTATGGCAACAAGAATGGTTTTATGTCACAGCTCCTAGGGGTACCAAATGGGTGGCTCCCCCTGCCTTTCGCTCGGGCCCTCCTCCACGACTAACGTCATGGATCAACAAGGGGCTAGACTGGGGGCCAGTAAAGGATGTGCCCACACTGCAGAGCCGCATCTGAGATCTCCTCGAAAGAGATATTGGTATGGTCACAGTAACACAAGTAATGTTACTTCGTTGAATCCTGCCCTGCAAACGTCGTCCCCTCCGTCTGTGGGAGTTCAACCCGGAGGGACCGCGAGCTATTCAGCACTTCCTCGGCATGACGCTCGAGGAGATGTACAAATTGTACTTCGGACCACAAGTAATGTGTCCGGATACCACCGAGGACGCGGGTCTGAGCTGCAATCGTCCAGATGCCCAAGTAAGTCGCCCTGTGGCCGAACACGTTGTATCTTTATTCATCACAACATTATTCTTAAAAGTCGCTCTTTGACCAGGACTGGATAGCAAAGGCGAATATGATCAGGTGTCCGACCCCCCTCCCCGAGGTCTCACCGGATCCGGTACTAGCCAGGATGTTGGAGCTCGCTCCTTACCAAGCGCCCTAGGGGAAGATAAAGGTGGGAAGAAAGAGGCTAACGCCTCAGCGAAGGAGGATAACCGGGGAGAAGAAGCCAAAGTTCCCTCTCCCGAAGGAAGGAAGAGGACCGCCTCTGAAGGCCCGGAGACAGTAGTCTCCAAACGGGGGAAGAAATCTTCGCAAGAGGGTCCTGCTCCAGGGGATACCCCGGCCGCACAGTGTCCACAAGGGGATCAGCCCTCCATCGAGCTGTAAGTAAAAAAAGGGTTTAATAGTAAAAAAACATCCTACTTTACCTGTGAGGAAAATAACCGAAACATTTGTCTTGTAGTCTGGATCGTAGCCCTTCTCGGCAGAGTTTGTCTTCGGGGGATCTTCTTCCGGAGATGATGGAGAGCGAAACACCTCACCACGCCATCCCGCCTTACGAGGCGGGCAACCCCGAGGTGTCGTCTCGGAGGGCTTCTCCCAATCCGGCAAGGCCAGAGGGTAATTCTTTGGCCACCCGAAGTCCTCAGTATTCGGCTCTTGAAGAGAGCAACCGGAAGAGTCCGGCTCCGCCTGTTATACGGTCGGATGCACTAAAGGATCTGCTAGAGCAGGCGGCTATCTCAGAGGCGCATCGTGCGCTAATGGGCGCGGTGGTTGAGAGGATTTCATCCACTGAATGCGGGTTGCATGAAGCCTTTATGAGTCTGCTGAAAGGTTTTGAGGTACGTGAAATAGTGTGTATTTTTGCGATGCCGCTGCGTTAAGGTGTGTCCTATGCGGATAGTAGCCCCTGAGACTCGGTTGCTGCGGCGGCGGCAAGCAGAGGATCATAGTCGGTAATAATCCAGCCGCCCTCATATGCGGTGGCGGGGAGGTCGATGGCTAGCGGACTGGTGAGTTTGCCGAAACTGGCGGCAACTTGATGTGGAAGATGCCGACATCGTGCTTATCAACAAGCGGCTTGCGAGGCACAAAGGTGCGTGATTTTTCCGGTTATCGGCCGCGTAGTAAGAGGAGCGTAATGCCAGTATCTTTAATATGCTGTGACTGCAGATGGAGCTGCTGCCGTGGAGACCCTTCGGGCGGAACTTGCCCGAGCCAAAAAGCAAGCCAGGAATAGTGATGAGGCCGCTCTAAAGGCGGCCGAAGAGCTGAGGGCCGAACATGCTGCCCATTGCCAAAGTAAGGAGAAGATGGCCAAGATGGCCGTTGAGTTAAGTGATGCCGCCGACCGGTACCAGCTTCTTGAAAAGGAAAACCAAGCGAAGGCAACGGAGCTGGAGAAGGCCATGGTAGCAGCCAAGGAAGCCCGCTCGAAGATCAGAGCATCGAAGGAGGAGCTGCGTCAAGCTGGAGATATCACGGTTGGGAAGCCCTTCTTGCTGCGGACGAAGTTCGGAGATCCAAAGTATGCCCCTCTTGATCAGCTATGGAGTTCTGCGGACGCGTATGCGGATCTGTCAGCCAGTGCGGCTGATGCAGCCGAGTACTTCAAGGATCAAAAAGATCGTGAAGTGGAAAAGCTGTTCTGGTCGCAGTTCAACGGTCCAGCGCGTCCGCTGTTGTTAAATGAGCGCATGACCGAATGGGCCGAGCTCCATAGGTTGTCTGGGCTTGCCATGGGGTCTGTTGTGGATCATCTGTGGCCGAGGGGGCCATGGCCGAACCGTTATTTTGGTTTGGTGCAACAGTTCCTTGGTGCCGTGCCGCGCATTGACGCTATGAAGAGGTCGGCGTGCATCGAGGGTGCGCGGATGTCGCTTTCCCATGTCAAAACATACTGGGTGGAGATGGAGGCCACCGCAATTGCAACCCCGAGTTCGGCAGTTAGCCAAGTAGCTGCCGAGCACTACTTTGACGAGGTCCTTGAAGGCGCTCGTTCAATAGAAGCGCAGTGCTCGAAAAATATTATGTTCTAGTGACATGTATTGCCATTAAGAAACAATGTTTTACTTAATTGTAAAGGCTATTTTCATACTTTTTCCTGAAAGTGTTATGATGCCTCCTGTGCGGCCGTTTATGTATATATGTATATAATCTGAAAGTTTGCGATGCGTCGGCTTCATTTACGCATATAATGCGGGGTGTTATGAACAGCGTGTTCACACTTGACCCAACATCTTGGTCCATTAAGGAGGTGATAGCGCAGCGAACTAGGCAATCCAGACTATATTGCTTTAACACTTTCACTTAGCCATATGAGTTTGACAGTGGGGCTACTATATAGCCCCTGGTGGCTCCGCGCTCATCCGAATATGGGGCACGGTCGTGCCTGGCCACGAAACAGCCCTTCGTTAATGCGGAGGAATCATGAAGATTCCGATAGGTCATCGAGTGGTTGACCAGTCTCTCGCTTTATCATGACAGTCAGTTTTCGGCTTTCTCTACTGAGGTGCTTGTCCGGGCTAGCAGGGCACAATCGCAGTAGTTCTCCTGGTGCCACCTTAGCCGATAGAGCGGAACGTAAGGTAGCAAAACACATGAGCCGGGCAAACCGAACATTTGACCAAAGACATGATTCAGAGCTGGTGCATATAAGGCCAAACTCGCGACGCCGAACACTCCCTAAGGTATTCGGTCTTAGTAGTATATACCGGGCTAAACAATACCCTTGGTAATGAGCCCCTAGTGTCCGGCTACATGCAATATTCTGACGTGGCCACATGCCAAGAATGCCAGCATCCTTCTCGGTTATATTGAAAATCCGGAGGATGTGAACAACGAAAGACAGTAAAAAAGGTTTACGTAGGGTCTTAATCTAAAGAGAAACCTTTGAACGGGTCCCTGCTGCACGTCTGCGCTTGTATCTCCGTTGTGCCATATCCTGGACGGGTGTAGCACGATTGTCATCTGTAAAAGAGAGGAACTTAGTTGAAAGTCGTCGTGCAAGAAATTGGCTATTATAAATAAACCTTATTAAAAGTAAAGATGGGTAAAGTTGAGCCGTATTATTGCTGGGAAGCCCCTGGTACTGCCTGGGAGGGTGTAACCATTAAACCAGTCTCAAGTGTATCCAATGATTGTCCGGACCCGTCGAACCGTGTCCGTGGTCTTAACGACCAATCATCTGTTCTGGTTGGTGAGGCCGTCTAGTGTTCGGCTGTTAAAGCAGCCGTACGCTCTTCTGCACGAAAGAAGCGCTCAACATTTCCATTTACTGTGATAATGCCACGCGGACCGGGCATTTTAAGCTTGAGTAAAGCATAACGCGATACTGCATTAAAACGAGCGAAAGCCTCTCGTCCAATTAGTGCTTGATAGCCACTTCGGAATGGAGCAATGTCGAAGGTTAACCTTTCGCTTCGGAAGTTGTCGGGCGAGCTGAACACAACCTCTAGTACTAGAGAGCCCGTGCAACGGGCCTCTATGCCTGGTATTACTCCCTTGAAGGTAGTATTACTGTGGCTGATTTTTGTTGGGTTTATCCCATTTTGCGGATGGTGTCCTGATATATCACATTTAGACTACTACCGTCGTCCATAAGGACTCGTGTGAGATGGTATCCGCTTATTATTGGGTCCAGCACCAAGGCAGTTGATCCTTCATGCCGGATACCTATTAGGTGATCCCTGCGATCAAAAGTGACCGGACAGGCCGACCAGGGGTAGAACTCAGGGGTGACGGGCTCTATGGCTTGTGTATTTCAGAGTGCATATTTGCCTCTCCTTTTTGTCACGTGGATAACATTTACTATTTTGACTTCTGGTGGGAATTTTTCTGTCCCCCAGTGTCTTGTTGGCGAGGCGCATCCTCGTCCTCGCTCGAAGTGTCCTCCCCCTTGTGTTCGGCGTTTAGCTTGCCAGCCTTCTTGAAGACCCAGCATTCTCTGTGGGTATGATTTGCGGGTTTGTCGGGGGTGCCGTGGATCTGACATAGTTTGTGTAGAATCTTGTTTAGGCTAGTCGGTCCATCTCTGTTGCCTTTAAAGGGCTTTTTCCGCTGACCCGGTCGAGAGCCTCTGAATCCGGCGTTTACCGCCGTGTTATCTGGGCTGTCTTCTTTATTCCGGCGCTTGTTTTTACTGCGTCACGGTTTTCCATTGCCGTCCCTGACTCCGGATGTGCTTGGGTCGCTGGTGCTGCTTCGGGCTAACCAGCTGTCCTCGCCCGCGCAAAAGCGGGTCATGAGGCTTGTTAGAGCTGCCATTGTTCTCGGCTTCTCTTGGTCGAGGTGTCTGGCAAGCCATTCGTCTCGAACACTGTGCTTGAAAGCTGCTAAGGCTTCAGCATCCGGACAGTCGACAATTTGGTTCTTAGTGAGAAACCTGTTCCAAAGCGTTCGGGCTGACTCTCCGGGCTGTTGAATTATATGACTTAAATCGTCAGCGTCCAGAGGTCGGACATAAGTCCCTTGAAAGTTAGTCCGGAAAGCATCCTCGAGCTCCTCCCAACTTCCAATGGAGTTTTTGGGGAGGCTTTTCAGCCAGTGCCGAGCTGGTCCTTTGAGCTTGAGGGGCAAGTATTTGATGGCATGGAGATCGTCTCCGCGAGCCATGTGAATATGGAGGATGAAGTCCGCAATCCAGACCCCAGGGTCTGTGGTTCCGTCGTACGCCTCTATGTTAACTAGTTTGAACCCTTCTGGAAATTCATGGTCTAATACCTCGTTGGTGAAACATAGGGGGTGTGCGGCACCCCTGTATTTGGCTGTGCCATGGCCTTCGGACGGTTGTGGTATTTGGTGTTGGCTGAGTGCTGGAGCGTGTTTCCATGATCCGTAGATGGATCTGGTTGCGCCGGCCCTTTGATGCGAGTCTTCGCGTCGGTCATGTACTGACTTGTGTGCGGCCTCATTGGCCGCTCTATCGCGGCCACGAGGTTGTTGATCCGACTGGTTGGCGGTTTTATTTGGCTGCGGGGGCTCTAAGGCCTCGTCGTTGAATTCCGGCAGCAGCTTTCGCTTTGGGTAGCTCTTCCTGTGGCGACTGTCACCGTACTTTTCTGCCGTGTCGAGCACTTTATTCCATCTACTGTTGAGTGTGTTTTGTGCGGCCTTGAGCCTTTGTTTCTTCTTCTTCAGACTTCTTGCAGTGGCGATAAGCCTTTCTCGCTCCAGCTGCCTTTCCGGGATGAAGCGTTCGTCGTCATCCGGACTGTTCTCCTCACCGGAGACGGGTTGATTGGCTTGACGCTCGGCGTCGCCGTGTTCGGAAAGCGGCTCCGTAGTTTGTTCGTCGTCCGCTGGCTCACCCTGCTCTATCGCTGGGTCAATTTGGCTTCTTCTTGCGTTGCTATCGCTGTTTTTGCCGAGGCGGGATTTGGAGCGGCGCCTACGGCGCCGCTTTGATTGCTTGTCGAGGGAGCTATCTCTCGCTGCATCCTTCTGCTCCTCGTCATTATTTTCTTTGGGTGTATCCACCATGTATATGTCATGTGATGAAGTGGCAGTCCAGCGCCCTGTTGGTGGTGGTTCCTGTTCGTCTCCTGCATCATTGTCCATACCATCGATGTCTTCGGAGTCGAAGTCGAGCATGTCAGTTAAATCATCGACAGTGGCTACTAAGTGGGTGGTGGGTGGGGAGTGAATTTCTTCGTCATCCGCATCCCATCCTAGCCGAACATAGTTCGGCCAAGGTTCTCCTGATAGGGAGAGAGACTTTAACGAGTTCAGTACGTCGCCAAAGGGAGAGTGCTGAAAGATATCCGCGGAGGTGAACTCTAGGATCGGCGCCCAATCGGATTCGATAGGTATGGGCGCAGGCGGTTCGGAGTCTGTGGCCGGGGACGAGTCCAGTGGTTCGACGTCACGGCTCTCATGAGGGATAAGGTCAGTATTCGGCTCTATCGCCGCTAAGGGTGCGGCCTCCCATGCGGGGTATATCCACCCGTCCTCGGATGGCGTGATCTGCTCCGGATGGAAGGTCAGAGTGGTTGCTCGCGTGATTTCCCGCACACTGTCCGACGACGGAGCTACATCATGCTCGGCGTGATCGTGTGGCACACACCCGGCATGGGCCCGAAGCCGTCGAAGATCAAATCTCCGTGGATATCGGCAGTGTAATTCAAGTTTCCAAATCTGACCTGATGGCCAGGGGCGTAGCTCTCGATCTGCTCTAGATGGCCAAGCGAGTTGGCCCGCAGTGCGAAGCCGCCAAATACAAAGATCTGTCCGGGGAGGAAGACCTCACCCTGGACCGCATCATTGTCGATGATCGAAGGGGCCATCGAGCCTTACGACGACGGCACAGTGGAACTCACAATGAAAGCACCAATGTCGGTGTCAAAACCGGCGGATCTCGGGTAGGGGGTCCCAAACTGTGCGTCTAAGGCGGATGGTAACATGAGGCAGGGGACACGATGTTTACCCAGGTTCAGCCCCTCTCTATGGAGGTAATACCCTACTTCCTACTTGAGTGATCTTGATGATATGAGTAGTACAAGAGTTGATCTACCACGAGATCATAGAGGCTAAACCCTAGAAGCTAGCCTATGGTATGATTGTTGTTGTCCTACGAACTAAACCCTCCGGTTTATATAGACCTTTGGAGGGGCTAGGGTTACAGTCGGTTACAATGGGAGGATATCTACATATCCGTATCGCCTAGCTTGCCTTCCACGCCAAGGAGAGTCCCATCCGGACACGAGACGAAGTCTTCAATCTTGTATCTTCATAGTCCAACAGTCCGGCCAAAGGATATAGTCCGGCTGTCCGGATACCCCCTAATCCTGGACTCCCTCAGGGGGCGAAGCTGGCGCGCCGCCCCGCACTCCTCTTCCCCAAGCATTGCGACCTCTGCCCCGGCCTCGCCCACGGCCTCGCCCCCTCCCCCTTCCCCTCGCGGCCGGCTCTGCCAGCACTGGCGCAGGAGGAGGAGGGTCGCGTTGTCGAGCAGCGACCCTCGCCACCACCGACGAAGGACCGGGATTCCCTTTCTCCATGATGAATGAAAGGAAGGAGCGGAAGCAAAGGGAGGTAGAAGATGGAAGGATGCGGGATGCCATTTCCCTTTCCCGTTCTTTATAAAGGAATGGGGTTGGGGCTCGGCCGCCCTCGCTCGGCCAATCAAGACACGGGAGGCGCAAGGAACCAGGACCGACCCGCTGCCCCAACCAGCGACAGCCCGGTTTCCCGCCTCCACCGTTTGCCACCCCGAGCGCATGAAAGATGTGTGGCAGACATGCAGAACCGAGGGGACATGTGAGGCGATCTCTCCCCACCCCGTGATCGTGGGGAGTGGACACCTTGAAGACCGCGCCCCGGCCCCATTCAGTAAATGAGCCATGCCTCCACGCCTCCCTCCTTTTAAGGGGAAGGCGCGAGCCGCCTCTTTACTGCGATGTGACACATGCTTGTGAAAACTGTCCCACGCATGCCGCCCACGTCACGCACGCCCCTCCATGCCGCGCCGCGCGCGCGGGTCGTGGGAAGCACAGCGCTCGAAAAATCTTACCACGGTAAAAACCGCCCCGCCTGCCCGTGCACCGTTTTGGGCCTGACCCAACAACGTATCGCGCTTATGTGTGGCCCAGGCCCGGGGGCTCCTGTCGGTGTACAAAACTAGGGCCACATTTTTGTACCCCTTTACTGCAGGCAGTCGAGGCAGCTACCACGACCACACCAAGCGAGCGAGGAGTTGAGCCAAGGTAATACAGAAGCCCAAGACGAAGCAAAGCAACGACAGGACCAAGGCCACAAAGATCAGATGGGCGAAGCAGGTTTCCCGGCAGGACCCTTGCGGGGCAGCCTCGGCGGCCCGGCAAGACCCTGCCGGGGCAGTCGCGCCACGCCAGAAGCGAGCCACCCTCGAGCCCACCAACACTCGACAAATGCATTGGGACAGGGCTCGGGAGGCACCTCTGTGGTGGCATGCAGATCTTTGTGAAGACAAAGAATAGTAAAAATCAAATGAGGATAGGAAGGCAGCCATCCTCACCAAAGAAACCCACAAGACCCCCGGCAAGATCCTTGCCGGGGACGCCTGCGCGCCATAGCAAGACCCTTGCGGGGCCACCCGGCAAGACCCTTGCCGGGCCACCCAGCAAGGCCCTCGCCGGGCGCACCAGCAGGGCCACCGTCAGGCCCGCACCAGCCAAGTCTCCGCCGCCATTCGCATGCAGCTGCCGACCCAACCAGCTGGGCAGGCACCTGCGTGGCAACTTGCAGCCCTTCGTGGAGGCTCCACCATCGCGCCACCTCAGCTGCCTGCCTGCCTACATGGCACCGCATGCATCGCTGGCCAGGGCGCGTGTCGAAGCTTGGAGGAGCGGCGACGGACGGGACGGGCCTCGCCCCCGTCCCCCATAAAGTGAAGGGACACCTAAGCCTCACATTAAATGCACTTTGTCCTGTAATACCAAGGATAACCTCGCAACACTATTGCCTTTCCACCTCCTGTGTGCCACTGTGGCAATCCCTTTTTCTATAAAAGGAGGCCCAAGGCGACGAGGGGGGGATTTGGCTTTTTGGAGCTCGTTACACTCCGTAGCTAGTTCAAGAACTCAGAATACATCCACCAAACCAGGACTAGGGTTTTACGCATCCTCGCGGCACGAACCTGGATAAACGAACCACGTGCTCTCTGCTAGACCCGCTCTTCTCTCAACCCCGCGCCCCGCAACCGCAGTAGGGATTCTTGTGATCCCATAGGTGTCGTTTCCCACCGACAGTCCGACTGTTGCACGGCGGCTACGCGCGTGTATGCTGACATCGCGTCGCTGGTGGTCTGTTCTACTCCTCGTGCCGGAGTGGCCTTGGCCAGTTGTGCACTGTGTGGATCTCTGGCCTACGGCGTCGGCCTCGTCGGGGTTGTGATGGCCACCGAAAGGTCTTCACGAGGGTTCCTCCCTTCAGATCCAGTGGTTGAGTTTGGTGGTGAGATGCAAAATATAGACCATAGCTTGACGTAGAGGGATGGTTGTGCGGCGGCTGTGGTCCAAATAGCATGTAGCTGTTTGGATTTCGGAAAAGTGGTGGCCACAACACATGTGTGACATTGATGGTGTTTCTATTTGAGCATTCTGTTGGAAATATGCCCTAGAGGCAATAATAAATTGGTTATTATCATATTTCCTTTTTCATGATAAATGTTTATTATTCATGCTAGAATTGTATTGACCAGAAACTTGAATACATGTGTGAATACATAGACAACACAATGTCCCTAGTGAGCCTCTACTAGACTAGCTCGTTGATAAAAAATGGTTAAGGTTTCCTAACCATAGACATGAGTTGTCATTTGATAACGGGATCACATCATTAGGGGAATGATGTGATGGACAAGACCCAACCGTAAGCTTAGCATCGGATCGTTTAGTTTATTTGCTATAGCTTTCTTCATGTCAAGTATCTGTTCCTTAAACCATGAGATCATGTAACTCCCTGACACCGGAGGAATACTTAGTGTGTATCCAAACGTCACTTCGTAATTGGGTGATCATAAAGGTGCTCTAGAGGTATCTTCGAAGGTATCTGTTGGGTTGGCATGGATCAAGACTAGGATTTGTCACTCTGTATGACGGAGAGATATCTCTGGGCCCTCTTGGTAATACAACATCTTAAAGAGCTTGCAAAGAATGTGACTAATGAGTTAGTCACCGGATATTGTATTACAGAAAGAGTAAAGAGACATGCTGGTAATGAGATTGAACTATGTATGGAGATACGGACGATCGAATCTCGGGAAAGTAACATATCGCCGGACAAAGGGAATTACATATGGGAGTAACCGAATCCTTGACATCATGGTTCAACCGATAAAAGATCTTCGTGGAATATGTAGGAATCAATATGGGCATCCAGGTCCCGCTATTGGTTATTGATCGGAGAGGTGTCTCGGTCATGACTACATGATTCCCGACCCCGCAGGGTCGCATGCTTAACGTCTGTTGACGCTAGAGTAGTATTGGGATACTTGATGTTTGGTAACCGAATGTTGTTCGGAGGCCCAGATGAGATCCCGGATATCATGAGGAGTCTTTGATTGGTTGAGAGGTGAAGATTTATATATGGGAAGTCATATTTTGGGTTTCAGAAAAAGATACAGTTTTTTCTGTATTGTACCGTGAAGCTTCTAGAAGGTTCCAGAGGATTATGGAGGGGTCCTGAAGTCCACAAGTGGGTCCACCATGACCCAAGGGCTAGCATGGGCTGAGGGGAGGTGCCCTGACCTTATTGGGCTAGGGGCACCAAGTCATCAAAAGCCCATGTGGCTAGGGAAAGGAAAAAACGGGAGTCCTAGTAGGAATAGGATTGGATTTGGAGTCCAAGTCCTCTCCCCCTTGGCTGCGCCCTAGGGCTTGGAGAGGTTGTTCCCCACACCCCTCCACCAATATATAGAGGGGAGGGGGCGCCTCAAGAGGACACACCAAGCCCTTGGATCCCCTCTCTCTCCCATTACTTCGTAGTTCCTCCGTCCTCGTTCTAGTAGCGCTTGGCGAAGCCTTGCTGAACTAGCTCCACCACCACCATCACCACCACGCCGTCATACTGGTTGTGATCCTATCTACTTCTGCACCTTCTCTTGATGGATCAAGGAGGAGGATATGTCATCGAGCCACACGTGTGCTAAACTCGAAGGTGCCGTCTGTTTGGCACTAGATCGGTTAGATCGTGATCGGATCGCGAAGAGTACAACTACATCAATCGCGTTATATACGCTTCTGCTTTCGGTATGCGAGGATACGTAGACACACTCTCCCCTCTCGTTGGTATGCTTCTCCTAGATAGATCTTGGGTGTTCGTAGGAATTTTTTTGATTTTCATGATTCGTTCCCCATCACATTCGGTCTCGAGCTCCGGGGTGAAAGCCTAGGTCCAACCTGAGTTGGTTATACCTGGTAATGGTGATGTTTTTACGTTGCTACCTCATTAAAGGCATTGCTCAGATATGCTTGGACTGATTCTTTAGGATGAAAATCTAAACTCCGGCCCTGGATGGTTGGATCCGGCGACGGCGGCACTTCGTCACTCCCTTCCTGAAGGTGTTGCTGTTGAAGAACCTCGTGCTCCGTGTGGTGTCATAAGATAGTTGGTGCGAATATGGTCATTGTCATAGTTTGCTGATTGCGGATCCGATCACTTTCATTTTTTTATCGCCTACGCATAGCTTTGGTCTTGTATGGCTTTGCTATTTGCTGTCATGTTTTTGGTTTGTGTGCATAGTGTTGGTTGTGTGCATCCCAGATATGTAGAGGCTGGATTTATACTCACTGTATTTGTATCCTCATGATGATCATTTTAAGTCAATAAAATCTACCCTTTATAAAAAATATTAAAAAAAGTAGTAATACATCAAAGCAAGTAGGCCCAGACCATTAAGAGATGCACCTCATGACACGAACATCTAGTCACACGTATTGCTTCATTTTCTCCCAGAAACACATGCTGTGAGTGCTAGTTCGTCTCTCCCATTGATTACCCCGAGTTCCTAAGAGGCCAATGAAGGAAATATCCCCTAGAGGCAATAATAAAGTTGTTATTTTATATTTCCTTATTCATGATAAAGGTTTATTATTCATGCTAGAATTGTATTGATCGGAAACTTAAATACATGTGTGAATGCATAAACAAATATCGTGTCCCTAGTAAGCCTCTACTAGACTAGCTCGTTGATCAAAGATTGTTAAGGTTTCCTAACCATAGACATGTTTTGTTGTTATTTCATAACGGGATCACGTCATTACGAGAATGATGTGATGGACAAGACCCATCCGTTAGCTTAGCAAATGAGCGTTCAGTTTATTGCTACTGCTTTCTTATATGTCAAATACATGTTCCTTCAACCATGAGATCATGCAACTCCCGGATACCGGAGGAATACCTTGTGTGCTATCAAATGTCACAACATAACTGGGTGATCATAAAGATCCTCTACAAGTATCTCTAAAGGTGTTCGTTGATTTGGCATGGATCGAGATTGGGATTTGTCACTCTGAGTATCGGAGAGGTATCTCTGGGCCCTCTCGGTAATACACATCATAATAAGCCTTGCAAGCAAATGAATAATGATTTAGTTATGAGATGATGTACTACGGAACGAGTAAAGAGACTTGCCAGTAACAGATTGAACTAGGTATGAAGAACCGACGATCGAATCTCGGGCAAGTAACATACCGATGCACAAAGGGAATTACGTATGTTATCATAAGGTTCGACCGACAAAGATCTTCATAGAATATGTAGGAGCCAATACGGGCATCCAGGTTCTGCTATTGGTTATTGACCGAAGAGGTGTCTCGGTCATGTCTACATAGTTCTCGAACCCGTAGGGTCCACACGCTTAACGTTTGTTGACGATATAGTGTTATATGATTTGGTGACCAAATGTTGTTCGGAGTCCCGGATGAGATCACGGACATGATGAGGAGCTTCGGAATGGTCCGGAGGTAAATATTGATATATAGGACGATCATATTCAGACACCGGAAGAGTTTCAGAGTGCATGGGGTAGTCATCGGATCGCCGGAAGGGGTTCCGGACACCCCCGGGAGGTGTATGGGCCTAATGGGCCAAGGGGAGAGACATAGCAGCCCACAAGGGGGCTGGCATGCCCCTGTCCCTGGCCGCTGGCCCTACGGAAGGAAAGGGGGGAGGGCTAGCCCCTCCTGCTTCTCCTTCTCATGGGAGAAAGGAAAGGGGGGCGCCATCGGCCGCTGCCTTTCCCCGCTCACCTAAAAAGGCAAGGGGCGCGGCTAGGGGCAGGACCCCAAGTGGGATTCGGCCCCATTTGGGGAGCCTCCTGGCTGCCTCCTCCCTCCTCCCACCTATATATATATATATATATATATATATATATATATATATATATATATATATATATATATATATATATATATATATATATATATAGGATTGACTATTCGTCACCACAGGTGAGGAATAGTTATTCTTCACCCTCTATTTTACCATCAATACACCATAATTTTACGTTCCATAAGTTTTTCTTATTTCCGGCGTAAAAGAGACCGTAAGAAAATATATAATAAATCGTAAAAATATTTTATGTCATGTAAAATTACAAGCGTAAAAACATAGTGTAAAATACACATAAACTGCAAATTTTCTTGTCTTATGACCTATATTTTTATTTTCTTATGCCAAATTTTACGTAATGAATCAATAGGAATGTAAGTATTTGAATTCCAAATGTAATTTAATTATAAAATGATCATAAGATTACCTCGGGTGAAGAATAACTTATTCACACTCAGGTGATGAATAGGATCACTATATATATATATATATATATATATATATATATATATATATATATATATATATATATATATATATATATATATATATATATATATGGGAGGGCGCCACACAAAGCCACGACAATCTCTTAGCCAATGTGGCGCCCCTCCTGATTTAGTCCCTCGGTCATATTTTCATAGTGCTAAGCGAAGCCCTCGAGAATAGCTTCATCATCCTTGTCACCATGCTTTGTCGTGTTGCCGGAACTCATCCACTACTTCCTTTGTCTTGCTGGATCAAGAAAGCGAGGACATCACCGAGCTGAGCGTGTGCTGAATCTTGGGAGGTGTAAATGCGTTCTCGTACTCGTCGGTTGGATCATGAAAAGTTTGACTACATCAACTGTGTTATTAAACGCTTCAGGATACATAGACACAGTCTCCCCTCTCATTGATATGCATCTCCATGGATAGATTTTTTTTTGTTTTTCATGCAATGTTTCCCAAAAGTGGCATTCGATCCAGGTCTATGCGTAGATGATATGCATGAGTAGAATACAAAGAGTTGTGGGCGGTGATAGTCATACTGCTTACCACCAACGTCTTATTTTGATTCGGCAGTATTGTGGGATGAAGTGGCCCGGACCAACTGTACATGTCAACGCACATGAGACCGGTTCCACCGACTGACATGCAACTAATTTTGCATAAAGGTGGCTGGCGGTGTCTGTTTCTCCTACTTTAGTTGAATCGAATTTGACTATGGCCGGTCCTTGAAGAAGGTTAAAACAACAAACTTGGTAATCACCGTTGTGGTTTTCTGTAGTTAAGAATGGTTGTCGGTGGGAAACGACACCTATGGGACCACAAGAATCCCTACTACGGTTGCCGGGGCACAGTGTTGTGACAAGAGCAGGATCAGCAGTTAGCACAAGGATTGTTTACCCAGGTTCGGGCCGCGAGGATGCGTAATAGCCTAGTACTACTTTGGTGGCTGTATTTCAGAGAGTTCTTGAGCTCTTGAACTAGCTACGGTGGCTGCGTGGTTCAAAAAGGCGAATCCTCTCGGTATGCCATGGGCCTCCTTTTATAGTCGAAAGGGGCATACGGTGGCACGGGGAGGTGGAAAAGGCCTCTGATGCTATGAGCTTATCGCTCGTATTACATGACAAGACGCATTTAATACATAGCTTAGGTGTCCCCTTGCTTTATCAGGGATGGGAACGAGGCCCGTCCCATCCGTCGCCGCTCCTCCTCGCTTCAACACGGCATACAGCCAGCGATGCATCTTGGCGCCCGGGTGGCGGCAGCAGGCTGAGGTGGCGCGATGGTAGGGTCTTTACGAAGATCTGCATGCCGCCACGCAGGCGTGTGCTGAGTTGGCCTAGAAGCTGCATGTGCCACGCAGGTGCCCACCCAGCTGGTTGGGCTGGCAGCTGCATGCGAACGGTGGTGGAGACTTGGTTGGTGCGGGCCTGGCAGTGCCCCGCTGACGCCCTTGGTGAGGGTCTTGTCGGGTGGCCCCGCAAGAGGGCCTCGTAAAGTGGCGTCTTTGTTGTCCCGGCAAGGATCTTGTAGGGGTCTTTCAACTCCCCTCGGCAAGGATCTTGCCGAGGATGGGTTATCTTTAATCCTCATCTGATCTTGAATATTCCTTGTCTTCACAAAGATCTACATGCCACCATGGACGTGCCTCCCAAGCCCTGGCCCAACATGGTCGATGGTGTTGGAGACCGTGGGCTCAAGGGTGGTGCACTCCGCTGGTGTTGGACCATCTGCCCCGACAAGGGCCTTGCCGGGGCCGCAGAGGCTGCCCTGGCAAGGGTCTTGCCGGGGGATCCTGCTTCGTCTCTCTGCTCTTTTGTTGTCTCGGCCTTGGCGTTGTTCTGGCTGTCTTGGGCTTCGGTTTTACCTCGGTTCACCTCCCCTGTTCTGCTTGGTGCGGCCGTGGGCGCGGCTCCGACTGTCTGTGCACAGGTAAAGGGGTACAAAGGTGCGCCCCTTCTTTTGTACATCGACAGGAGCCCCCGGGCCTGGGCCACACACAAGCGCGACACGTTGTTGGGCCAGGCCCAAAACGGTGCGCGGGCAGGAGGGGCAGTTTTTACCTCACTAACTGTTCGTCCGCTATGCTTCCCCACGAGCCGCGTTGAATGCGCGACGAGGAGGGTGTTGCATGATGTGGGGGTCATGCGTGGGGAGATTCCCGCATGCATGCGTCAAATCGTGATACAAGGGCGGCTTGCGCCTTCCCCATGAAGAGGGAGAGGCGTAAAGGCACGACCCATTTACTGAGTGGGGCCGGGTCGCGGTCTTCAAGGCGTCCACACCCCATGATCACGGGGTGGGGAGAGGTCGCTTAACCCGTCCACTCGGTTCTGCACGTTCGCCACGCGTCCTCCATGCACTTGGGGTGGCGAGCAGTGGAGGCAGGAAACCTTGCCGTTTTTGGGGAACGTAGTAATTTAAAAAATTTTCCTACGATCACGCAAGACCATGGTGATGCATAGCAACGAGATGAGAGTGTTGTCTACGTACCCTCGTAGACCAGCAGCGAAGCGTTGGCATAGCGTAGAGGAAGTAGTCGTACTTCTTCCCGATCAACCGATCAAGTACCGAGCGACGGCACCTCCGAGTTCTGCACGTTCAGCTCGATGGCGTCCTCGAACTCCGATCCAGCCGAGTGTTGAGGAGAGTTTACGTCGGACGATGGCGTGGTGGCGATGATGATGTTCCACCGCGCGGGGCTTCGCCTAAGCTCCATAGCGGTATATTCGAGGTGTAGTTTGGTGGAAGGGGCACCGCACGGCTGAGAGCGATCTCAATGATCAACTTGTGTCCCATGGGGTGCCCTCTGCCCTGTATATAAAGGAGGGAAGGGAGGGCTGGCCGGCCACCAAGGGCTGCGCTGGGAGTCCTACTCCCACGGAGTAGGATTCCTCCCCAATCCTAGTCCAACTAGGATTGGCCAAGTGGGAAGGAGAGAGGCGCCACCCCTTCTCCTAGTCCTAATAGGACTAGGGAAGGGGAAGGTGACCAGCACTTGGGCCCCTTTCCTCCTTTCCACTAAGGCCCATCAAGGCCCATTGACCCCAGGGAGGTTCCAGTAACCCCGGTACTCGGTAAAATTCCCAATTTCACCCGGAGTGATTCCGAATCAAACATAGGCTTCCAATATATCAATCTTTATGTCTCGACCATTTGAGACTCCTCGTCATGTCCGTGATCTCATCCGGGACTCGAACAACCTTGGTACATCAATATCATATAAACTCATAATAAGCATCATCGAAGCGTTAAGCGTGCGGACCCTACGGGTTCGAGAACTATGTAGACATGACCGAGACACCTCTCGGTCAATAACCAATAGCGGGACCTGGATGCCCATATTGGTTCCTACATATTCTCTGAAGATCTTTATCGGTCGAGACCGCATAACAACATCGTTGTTCCTTTGTCATCGGTATGTTACTTGCCCGAGATTCGATCGTCGGTATCCAATACCTAGTTCAATCTCGTTCTTGGCAAGTCTCTTTTCTCGTTCCGTAATACATCATCTCACAACTAACACATTTAGTTGCAATGCTTGCAAGGCTTATATGATGTGCATTACCGAGAGGGCCCAGAGATACCTCTCCGACAATCGGAGTGACAAATCCTAATCTCGAAATATGCCAACCCAACATGTACCTTGGAGACACCTGTAATGTACCTTTATAATCACCCGATTCGTTGTGACGTTTGGTAGCACCCAAAGTGTTCCTCGGGCAAGCGGAGTTGCATAATCTCATAGTCATAGGAACATGTATAAGTCATGAAGAAAAGCACTAGCAACAAACTATATGATCAGGTGCTATGCTAATGGAATGGGTCATGTCAATCAGATCATTCAACCAATGATGTGATCCGTTAATCAAATAACAACTCCTTGTTCATGGTTAGGAAACATAACCATCTTTGATTAACGAGCTAGTCAAGTAGAGGCATACTAGTGACACTTTGTAGGTTTATGTATTCACACATGTATTATGTTTCGGTTAATACAATTCTAGCATGAATAATAAACATTTATCATGATATAAGGAAATAAATAATAACATTATTATTGCCTCTAGGGCATATTTCCTTGATCTCCCACTTGCACTAGAGTCAATAATCTAGATTACACAAGTAATGATTCTAACACCCATGGAGTCTTGGTGCTGATCATGTTTTGCTCGTGGAAGAGGCTTAGTCAGCGGTGCGCAACATTCAGATCCGTATGTATCTTGCATATCTCTATGTCTCCCACGGACCAAATCCGGATGGAGTTGAGGCGTCTTTTGATGTGCTTGGTTCTCTTGTGAAATCTGGATTCCTTTGCCAAGGCAATTGCACCGATATTGTCACAAAAGATTTTCATTGGACCCGATACACTAGGTACAACACCTAGATCGGTTATGAACTCCTTCATCCAGACTCCTTCATTAGCTGCTTCGAAGCAGCTATGTACTCAACTTCACATGTAGATCCCATAGCGGCGCTTTGTTTGGAACTGCACCAACCGACAGCTCCACCGTTTAATGTAAATACGTATCCGGTTTGCGATTTAGAATCGTCCGGATCGGTGTCAAAGCTTGCATCGGCGTAACTGCCATTGACGAGCTCTTTGTCACCGCCATAAATGAGAAACATATCCTTAGTTCTTCTCAAGTACTTAAGGATGTTCTTGACCGCTGTCGATGATCCACTCTGGATTACTTTGGTACTGCCTGCTAAACTTCTGACAAGGCACACATCAGGTCTGGTACACAGCATTGCATACATGATAGAGCCTATGGCTGAAGCATAGGAACATCTTTCATTTTCTCTCTATCTTCTGCGGTGGTCGGGCATTGAGTCTTACTCAACTTCACACCTTGTAATACCGGCAAGAACCCTTTCTTTGCACGATCCATTTGAACTTTTCAAAACTTTATCAAGGTATGTGCTTTGTGAAAGTCCTATTAAGCGTCTTGATCTATCTCTATAGATCTTAATGCCCAATATGTAAGCAGCTTCACGAGGTCTTTCATCGAAAACTCTTATTCAAGTATCCCTTTATGCTATCCAGAAATTCTATATCATTTCCGATCAATAATATGTCATCCACATATAATATCGTAAATGCTCTGAGCTCCACTCACTTTCTTGTAAATACAGGCTTCTCCAAAAGTCTCATATAAAACCAAATGCTTTGATCACACTATCAAAACGTTTATTCCAACTCCGAGAGGCTTGCACCAGTCCATAAATGGATCGCTGGAGCTTGCACACTTTGTTAGCTCCTTTGGATCGACAAAACCTTCTGGTTGCATCATATACAACTCTTCTTCCGAAATCCATTCAGAATGCAGTTTTAACATCCATTTGCCAAATTTCATAATCATAAAATCGGCAATTGCTAACATGATTCGGACGGACTTAAGCATCGCTACTGGTGAGAAGGTCTCATCGTAGTCAATCCCTTGAACTTGTCGAAAACCTTTTGCAACAAGTCGAGCTTTATAGACGATAACATTACCATCAGCGTCAGTCTTCTTCTTGAAGATCCATTTATTCTCAATTGCTTGCCGATCATCGGGCAAGTCAACCAAAGTCCATACTTTGTTCTCATACATGGATCCCATCTCAGATTTCATGGCCTCAAGCCATTTTGTGGAATCTGGGCTCACCATCGCTTCTTCATAGTTCGTAGGTTCATCATGTTCGATAACATGACTTCCAAAATAGGATTACCGTACCACTCAGTGCGGATCTTGCTCTGGTTGATCTCTGAGTTTCTGAGAAACTTGATCTGAAGTTTCATGATCATCATCATTAGCTTCCTCCCTATTTGGTGTAGGTGTCACAGAAACTGTTTTTCGTGATGTACTACTTCTCAATAAGGGAGTAGATACAGATTATCTCATCAAGTTCTACTTTCCTCCCACTCACTTCTTTCGTGAGAAACTCTTTCTCCAAAAAGTTTCCAATTTAGCAACAAAAATCTTGCCTTCGGATCTGTGATAGAAGGTGTACCCAACTGTCTCCTTTGGGTATCCTATGAAGACACATTTCTCGATTTGGGTTCGAGCTTATCAGGTTGAAGCTTTTTCACATAAGCATCGCAGCCCCAAACTTTCGAAAGCGACAACTTTGGTTTCTTGCCAAACCACAGTTCATAAGGCGTCGTCTCAGCGGATTTAGATGGTGCCCTATTTAAAGTGAATGTAGCCGTCTCTAAAGCATAACCCCAAAGCGATAGCGGTAAATCAGTAAGAGACATCATAGATCGCACCATATCTAATAAAATACGACACGACGTTCGGACACACCATTACGTTGTGGTGTTCCGGTGGCGTAAGTTGCGAAACTATTCCGCATTGTTTCAAATGTAGGCCAAACTCGTAACTCAAATATTCTCCTCCACGATCAGATCGTAGAAACTTTATTTTCTTGTTACGATGATTTTCCACTTCACTCTGAAATTCTTTGAACTTTTCAAATGTTTCAGACTTGTGTTTCATTAAGTAGATATACCCATATCTGCTCAAATCATCTGTGAAGGTGAGAAAATAACGATATCCGCCACGAGCCTCAACATTCATTGGACCACATACATCGGTATGTATGATTTCCAATAAATCTGTTGCTCTCTCCATAGTTCCGGAGAAGCGGTGTTTTAGTCATCTTGCCCATAAGGCACGGTTCATAAGTGCCAAGTGATTCATAATCAAGTGACTCCAAAAGTCCATCAAGTATGGAGTTTCTTCATGCGCTTTACACCAATATGACCTAAGCGGCAAGTGCCACAAATAAGTTGCACCATCATTATCAACTCTGCATCTTTTGGTTTCAACATTATGAATATGTGTATCACTACTATCAAGATTAAGTAAAACAAACCATTCTTCAATGGTGCATGACCATAAAAGATATTATTCATATAAATAGAACAACCATTATTCTCGATTTAAATGAATAACCGTCTCGCATCAAACAAGATCCAGATATAATGTTCATGCTCAACGCTGGTACTAAATAACAATTATTTAGGTCTAATACTAATCCGAAGGTAGATGTAGAGGTAGCGTGCGATTGCGATCACATCGACTTTGGAACCATTTCCCACGCGCATTGTCACCTCGTCCTTAGCCAATCTTCGCAATCAGAGTCCCTGTTTGAGTTGCAAATATTAGCAATGTAACCAAGTATCAAATACCAGTGCTCTGCGAGTATTAGTAAGGTACACATCAATAACATGTATATCACATATACCTTTGTTAACCTTGCCATCCTTCTTATCCGCCAAATACTTGGGGCAGTTCCGCTTCGATGACCAGCTGCTTGCAATAGAAGCACTCGGTTTGAGCTTAGGACCAGACTTGGGTTTCTTCTCTTGATCAGCAACTTGCTTGCCGCTCTTTTGAAGTTTCCTTTTCTTTCCTTTGCCCTTTTCTTGAAACTAGTGGTTTTGTTAACCATCAACACTTGATGCTCCTTTTGATTTCTACCTCCATGACTTTCGGCATCGCGAAGAGCTCGGGCATTGTTTTGGTCATCCCTTGCATATTATAGTTCATCACGAAGCTCTTGTAGCTTGGTGGCGATGATTGGAGAATTTCATCAATGACGCAATCATCCGGAAGATTAACTCCCAGTTGAATCAAGTGATTGTTATATCCGACATTACGAGTATATGCTCCTTGTAACCGTTCTCCTCCATCTTACAGCTATAGAACTTATTGGAGACTTCATATCTCTCAATCCGGGCATTCGCTTGAATATTAACTTCAACTCTGGAACATCTCATATGCTCCATGGTGTTCAAAGCGACGTTGAAGTCCCGGTTCTAAGCCGTAAAGCATGGCACATCGAACTATAGAGTAGTCATCGCTTTGCTTTGCAGACGTTCATAACCTCCGCGCAGCCCTTGCATCAGGCCGGCACCTAACGGTGCTTCGGGACGTAATTCTCAATGCAGCAATAAGGATAATCCTCGTTACGGACCCAGTCCGTGTAATTGCTGCCATCATCTTTCAACTTTGCTTTCTCAAGGAACGCATTAAAATTCAACGGAACAACAAAGACGAGCCATCTATCTACACATCATAGACAAGCAAGATACTATCGGTACTAAGTTCATGATAAATTTAAGTTCAATTAATCATATTACTTAAGAACTCCCACTTAGAAAAATATCCTCCAATTCTCTAAGTGATTGCGTGATCCATATCAACTACACCATGACCGATCATCACGTGTGATGGAGTAGTTTCAATGGTGAACATCAATATGTTGATCATATCTACTATATGATTCACGCTCGACCTTTCGGTCTCCGTGTTCGAGGTCATATCTTATATGCATAGCTCGTCAAGTATAACCTGAGTATTCCGCGTGTGCAACTGTTTTGCACCCGTTGTATTTGAGCGTAGAGCCTATCACACCCGATCATCACGTGGTGTCTCAAAGACGAAGAACTTTCATAGCGGTGCATACTCGTGGAGAACACTTCTTGATAATTTAGTAAGGGATCATCTTATAATGCTACCGTCAATCAAAGCAAGATAAGATGCATAAAGGATTAACATCACATGCAATCAATATAAGTGATATGATATGGCCATCATCATTTTGTGCTTGTGATCTCCATCTCAAGCACCGCCATGATCACCATCGTCACCGGCGCGACACCTTGATCTCCATCGTAGCATCGTTGTCGTCTCGCCAACTATTGCTTCTACGACTATCGCTACTCCTTAGTGATAAAGTAAAGCAATTACATGGCGTTGCATTTCATACAATAAAGCGACAACCATATGGCTTCTGCCGATTGCCGATAACTCGGTTACAAAACATGATCATCTCATACAATAAAATATAGCATCACGTCTTGACCATATCACATCACAACATGCCTGCAAAAACAAGTTAGGCGTCCTCTACTTTGTTGTTGCAAGTTTTACGTGGCTGCTACGGGCTGAGCAAGAACCGTTCTTACCACGCATCAAAACCACAGCGATACTTCGTCAAATAGACTCCGTTTAACCTTCTCAAGGACCGGGCGTAGCCACACTCAGTTCAACTAAAGTGAGAGAGACAGACACCCGCCGGTCACCTTTAAGCAACGAGTGCTCACAGCGGTGAAACCAGTCTCGCGTAAGCGTCACGCGTAATGTCGGTCCGGGCGCTTCATCTCACAATACCGCTGAACCAAAGTATGACATGCTGGTAGGTAGTATGACTTGTATCGCCCACAACTCACTTGTGTTCTACTCGTGCATATGACATCAACGCATAAAACCAGGCTCGGATGCCACTTTTGGGGCGTAGTAATTTCAAAAATTTTCCTACGATCACGCAAGACCATGGTGATGCATAGCAACGAGATGAGAGTGTTGTCTCGTACCCTCGTGAGACCAAGAACAGAAGCGTTGGCATAGCGTAGAGGAAGTAGTCGTACTTCTTCCCGATCCAACCGATCCAAGTACCGAACGACGGCACCTCCGAGTTCTGCACACGTTCAGCTCGATGGCGTCCCTCGAACTCCGATCCAGCCGAGTGTTGAGGAGAGTTTCATCAAGACGACGGCGTGGGACGATGATGATGTTCCACCGCGCAGGCTTCGCCTAAGCTCCGCAACGGTATATTCGAGGTGTAGTTTGGTGGAAGGGGCACCGCACACGGCTAAGGAACGATCTCAATGATCAACTTGTGTCCCATGGGGTGCCTCTGCCTCAGATATAAAGGAGGAAGGGAGGGCTGGCGGCCACCAAGGGCTGCGCTGGGAGTCCTACTCCCACGGGAGTAGGATTCTCCCCCAATCCTAGTCCAACTAGGATTGGCCAAGTGGGAAGGGAGAGAGGCGCCACCTTCTCCTAGTCCTAATAGGACTAGGGAAGGGGGAAGGTGACCAGCACTTGGGCCCCTTTCCTCCTTTCCACTAAGGCCCATCAAGGCCCATTGACCCCGGGAGGTTCCAGTAACCCCGGTACTCGGTAAAATTCCCAATTTCACCCGGAGTGATTCCGAGTCCAAACATAGGCTTCAATATATCAATCTTTATGTCTCGACCATTTCGAGACTCCTCGTCATGTCCGTGATCTCATCCGGGACTCGAACAACCTTCGTACATCAATATCATATAAACTCATAATAACTGCCATCGAAGCGTTAAGCGTGCGGACCCTACGGGTTCGAGAACTATGTAGACATGACCGAGACACCTCTCGGTCAATAACCAATAGCGGGACCTGGATGCCCATATTGGTTCCTACATATTCTACGAAGATCTTTATCGGTCGACCGCATAACAACATACGTTGTTCCTTTGTCATCGGTATGTTACTTGCCCGAGATTCGATCGTCGGTATCCAATACCTAGTTCAATCTACATCTTGGCAAGTCTCTTTTCTCGTTCCGTAATACATCATCTCACAACTAACACATTTAGTTGCAATGCTTGCAAGGCTTATATGATGTGCATTACCGAGAGGGCCCAGAGATACCTCTCCGACAATCGGAGTGACAAATCCTAATCTCAAATATGCCAACCCAACATGTACCTTCGGAGACACCTGTAATGTACCTTTATAATCACCCGATTCGTTGGACGTTTGGTAGCACCCAAAGTGTTCCTCGGCAAACGGGAGTTGCATAATCTCATAGTCATAGGAACATGTATAAGTCATGAAGAAAAGCACTAGCAACAAACTATACGATCAGGTGCTATGCTAATGGAATGGGTCATGTCAATCAGATCATTCAACCAATGATGTGATCCCGTTAATCAAATAACAACTCCTTGTTCATGGTTAGGAAACATAACCATCTTTGATTAACGAGCTAGTCAAGTAGAGGCATACTAGTGACACTTTGTAGGTTTATGTATTCACACATGTATTATGTTTCCGGTTAATACAATTCTAGCATGAATAATAAACATTTATCATGATATAAGGAAATAAATAATAACATTATTATTGCCTCTAGGGCATATTTCCTTCAGCCGTCACTGATTGGGGCAGCGGGTCGGTCTCGATTCCCTGCGCCTCCGGTGGCTGGATTGGCTAAGAGGGGTGGCCGAGCCCCGATCCCGTCCCTTTATAAGGAGAGGGAAGGGGGGATGGCATCCCACACTCTTCTGTCATCAATCTCCTCCTGCTTCTGCTTCTTCCTCTCACCCGCCATGGAGAAGGGGAATCCCGGTCCCTCGACGGTGGCGGCGAGGGTCGCCGCTCGACAGCGTGTCCCTCCTCCTCCTGAGCCCGTGGTGGAGGAGCCGGCCGCGACGGGAAGGGGAGGGGGCAAGGCCGTGGGTGAGGCCGTGGCAGAGGTCATGGTGC
Organism: Aegilops longissima; assembly: GCA_021605205.1. Classification (NCBI taxonomy): domain Eukaryota; kingdom Viridiplantae; phylum Streptophyta; class Magnoliopsida; order Poales; family Poaceae; genus Aegilops; species Aegilops longissima. The sequence goes on from CM038681.1 coordinate 218,063,967, forward strand.
TTGGGGAAGAGGAGGACGGGGCGGTGCGCCGGCCTCGCCCCCGCCGATGATGCCTTTCCCTACAGAGGGCCATGTTGGAGACCAGCCCCGCGAGTTCTTCATCAGGCTGCGCCGGCCTCCGCGTCGCCGTCTTCGTCTTCCCACCCCGTTTGCTCGGGAGATGGAGCATGACCCGCCCCAGACCCTCAGGTTGCACATGAGGTGCTGCGGGAATGGGGGCACGCGGGTCGACGTCGACTTCCCGGCTCCTCGGGTCATGTACCTCCGCCGTGGATGGAAGACGTTCGCTCGTATCCACAGCCTGACGGCAGGGCTCGTCCTCTACTTCAAATTAATGTAGGACGGCCTGCTCTCCGTCAAGGTCTTTGGAGATTTTGGAACTCGCCTAAAGTGCTGCGTGGAGAGCTCCTCCGACAGAGACTCCGATGATGGAAGCTCTTCCTCGAGCAGGAGTGATGAGGAGGACAGTGGGGCAGATGACGGGGACGAGTCCGACTAGGCGTCAGACGCTCCGCGCCTGGGCGGGTGCGGCAGCAGCAGCATCTGCACCTGGCCGCTCCCCCAGCGGAGTTTCGTCGCGGGAGGGGCCAGCTCCTTGAACTTCTCGGGGCCGTCTCCTTGGGAGACTAGTGTCGGGAGGCTGCGGAAGAGGAAGAGGGCGGGCGGCAAGGCCATCAACTCGGAGTACGCGGACACCGACGCCTTCGTCGCGTGTTCGGCGACCTGCCGCCTCGTCTTCCAGCTCCTTTCCCGGCACCGTCATCACCGGCCCGCCCTTGGGCAGCCACTGAGGTGTTCTCTTGGTGCTTTCTGCTGCTCGTAGTTCGCCTAGGCGCCCCTTTTGCCCTCTCGCCTTCTTGACCTGCCTCCTGAGGAGAGGGACAAGAAAGGGATTACGGGCACCTTATCTCTTTTTTAGTATGTAAGCCTTCGGGCCTTCGTTAAATTTAGAACTTGTAATCCCCTTGCTCATGTTTTTCATTCCGTATGAACTGTACCTGTGTGGGATGTTTTTAATGAAAAAGGGATGTTTTCCGGGATTTTTGTGCGTGAGCGAGGCTCATGCCAAGGACGAGTCCTTGTTATTTTTACGATAAACATTGTTGCCCGGCAACAGGCCTTACCGTTTCTCCCCTTCTGTCGACCATTCTCACGCTTTTGGCGGAGGCAGGGGTGAAGTAGAGTTAGGCTCCCCATTTATCTCCTCTCCACCGCAACTACTACCAAATTCCGACCCACGAGGTAGCTCTTGGGTACAGGAAAGGGGGAGCACGATGGTTTTAAGAATATAAACGAGGTTTCACATGTCCCAGTTCCATATCAAAATGCATGACAGAGGATAAAAGACTTATCTGGATCTGCAGCCCCCGGCAACCTTGTCTTGCTGTGGTTGGACCCTTGTACTTGTAGCCCCCGATCTTTAGTTTGCCGGGGCCAAGACGCCGATCTGTTCCCTTTCTTCCAAGTAGCTCAATAGAAGTGCTCATGTGCCCTACGAACCAAAGAGGACAGAAAAGAACAGAGACGCGCACTCGACCTCTAGGTTAGGGGTTAGTCGCCGCTAAGCACTATCAACCCTAACCAAGGAAGAGACTCGACCTAGCATGCATGCTATAACTTAGGGCGCCAGCGCTTCATTTATTTATGCTCAGGGTCTGCGCCTGGCTTTGTACAAAGGGTTACATGCCTTGCCGGCAAAGCTTGTACAAAAGTGGCTTGCCGGGAGGCCCAGCAAGCTGTGCCTTATGGGTAAAACTTGCGAAGATGCTCGATGTTCCAGGAGTTGCTCACTGGGACAGCATCTTCGGTCTCCAGGCGGACTGCGCCAGTTCGGTGACTCGATTACCCGATAAGGGCCTTCCCACTTCAAGGCCAACTTGTTGAAATACTTGGCCGATGAACGCTACGAAGAACAAGGTCGCCTTCCTCAAAGCTTCGGGCATGAACCTTGCGGCTATGGTAGCGGCGCAAGGCTTGCTGGTAGCGTGCCGCTCTCACAGCCGCCCGAAGACGATCTTCCTCAAGGAGCGTTGTGTCATCTTGCCGCAACTCCTCTTGCTCAAGCTCGTCATAAGCGAGCACTCGAGGTGACTCGTATATGAGTTCCGTGGGGAGAACTGCCTCCGCCCCGTATACTAGGGCGAAGGGTGTCTGGCCGGTGGCTCGATTTGGCGTCGTCCTGATCGACCAAAGAACCACCGGCAATTCATCAATCCAGCGCCTTCCGCTCTTGTGCAGCTTGTCAAAAGTCTTTGTCCTCAAGCCCCGCAACACTTCAGCGTTTTCCCTCTCTGCTTAGCCGTTGTTCCATGGGTGTGCCACGGAAGCAAAACAGACCTTGCTGCCGAGGTCTTGGATGTATTGCATGAAAGTGTGGCTTGTGAACTGCGTGCCATTGTCGGTGATGACTCTGTTTGGCACACCAAAACAACAGACTAGTCCCTTGAAGAACTTGACGGCTGACTGTGCTGTCACCTTCCTCACTGCTTCCACCTCCGGCCACTTTGTGAACTTGTCGATTGCAACGTACAAGTATTCAAAGCCCCCAACGGTGCGGGGGAAATGGCCCAGTATGTCGAGCCCCCAGACCGAAAATGGCCAGGAGAGAGGGATTGTTTGAAGGGCTTGGGCTGGTTGATGAAGCTTGTTTCAATGGAACTGACACGCTTCACACTTGGTTACTAGTGCCGTTGCATCCTGGAGGGCTGTGGGCCAGAAGAAACCTTGCCGGAATGCCTTGCCGGTAAGGGCCCTCGACCCTATGTGGGAGCCACATATGCCTCCATGTATCTCCGCCAATAGCTCCAGTCCTTCCTCCCGGGGAATGCACTTCAATTTCACTCTGTTCAGTCTCTTTCTGTACATGACGTCATCGACGAACTGATACAGGGCAGACCGACGGGCTACTTTTTCCGCTTCTTCCTGCTCCTCAGGAAGTTCCCTTGTTTGGAGGAATCGGACGGTATGTTGTGCCCATTCCGGAGCCTGGGGCTCGACGGCAAGGACCAAAGGCATTTCCTCCGCCATGGGAGCGGCCGTCTCTACGGCCAGGGCTTGACGCCCTACCGGAGCCAGCTGCTCCTTGGTAGGCTCAGTGTCCACGGCAACATCCTTGCCGGCAGCCCCAGGGGGCTCGGTGGGGAAGTACTTGTCGGGGCCCGATTTCCTCCGCTTGTTCTGCCCTGCTGATGGTTAGACGGATGACTAAGTTAACCGGAGCAAAAAGGTACCTGGTTCCACAGGTAGCTTGAATGCAGCGCGCTTCGACAGGTAGTCGGCTATGTCGTCCTCCGCTCGGGGAACGTGCTCCGCCTGGATACCATCAAAGCGCTCTCCAGCTTCCTCACCTCATCTACGTAGGCCTCCATCAATGGGCTCTGGTAATCCTTGTTGACCTGTCTGACAACAAGCTGCGAGTCACCCCTGACGATGAGCTTCTTAACCCCGAGGTCTGCCGCGATCCTGAGACCGGCAAGCAGTCCCTCGTACTCATCAGTATTGTTGGTGGACATCTCCCTAGGAAAGTGCATCTGGATCACATACTTGAGGTGCTCTCCGGTGGGCACGACGAGCAGCACACCAGCACCGGCGCCTTGCAGCGAGAAAGCTCCGTCAAAGTACGTAATCCAGTCACGAACTGTTTCCTTGCCGGGGAGAGCGGTCTCCTGGATTTCCTCATCAGGCGTCGAGGTCCATTCTGCAATGAACTCTGCCAAGACCCTGTTCTGGATAGTTGAGGTGCTTTCAAATCTCAAACCAAAGCTTGACAACTCCAAGGCCCACTCCACAATCCTTCCGGTCGCGTCTGGGTTGTGCAGTATCCGTTGTAACGGGAGGCGGGTGATGACAGTAATCTAGTGGGCTTGGAAGAAATGATGCAGCTTCCTCGAGTCCATAAGGAGGCTGAAGAGCAATTTCTGCACACTGGAATACCTTGATCTAGCCCCCTGCAAGAGGGAGCTGACAAAGTAAACTGGGTGCTGCATCATTTTCTTCTTCTGCACCACTCCATTCGACGGCGCGGGCTCCGTCCAGATGGCGTCAGACTCTGCCGGGGGCCTAGCCTTGCCGGCACCAGGCCCTGCCGGGGGAGTCTCTGACTTGCCGTCTGTTGGTCCTGCCACCGCCACTGCCTCTTCGTCGACCTCCCTCTGTGCTACTAGCACGACACTGACCACCTGATTCATCGCCGCTAGATATAGAAGCAACGACTCTTGTGGTTTAGGCGCGACTAGTACCGGTGTAGAGGAAAGGTACCGCTTCAGGTCTTGGAATGCCGCCTCGGCCTCGGGGGTCCACTCCACAGGGTCTGCCTTCTTCAGGATTTTGAAAAAGGGGAGGGCGCGCTCGGCAGACTTGGAGATGAATCGGCTCATGGTGGCAAGGCAGCCAGTCAGTCGACACACATCCTTGATCCGCTTGGGCGCCTTAATCTACTCGGTAGCCTTGATCTTGTCTTGGTTTGCCTCGATCCCACGCTGCGACACAAAGAACCCGAGAAGTTTGCCGGATGGAACGCCAAAGACGCACTTCTCAGGGTTCAGCTTGAGGTTGATCTTGCGCAGGTTGGCAAATGTCTCTTCTAAGTCTTGCACAAGAGTTGCTTTGTCCTTGGTTTTGACCACTATGTCATCCATATATGCTTCCATATTTCTATGTAGCTGGGGTTCAAAACCAATTTGGACTGCTCTTGCGAATGTCAAACCAGCACTCTTCAACCCGAAGGGCATCCATAAAAAGCAGTACGTACCACATGGGGTGATGAATGCCGTCTTTTCTTCGTCCTCTCTCGCCATGAAGATTTGGTGGTATCCCGAGTAGGCATCGAGGAATGATAGTATATCACACTCGGCTGTGGAGTCAACAATCTAGTCGATGCGCGGCAACGGGAAGGGGTCCTTAGGACAAGCCTTATTGATATCTGTGTAGTCAATACACAGCCTCCACTTCCCATTTGCCTTGCGCACAACCACCGAATTGGCCAACCACGTCGGATGGAGCACTCCTCTCACCAAACTTGATGCTTCCAGTTTCCTGATCTCCCCTGTGATGAACTCCTGTCATTCCAAAGCCTGCTTCCTGACCTTCTGCTTGACGGGCCGTGCATGAGGACAGACAGCAAGATGGTGCTCAATCACCTCCCTGGGAACGCCGGGGATGTCGGATACTTACCATGCAAACACATCGACATTCGCCCACAGGAAGGCGACGAGCGCGCTTTCCTATTTGCTGTCAAGGATGGAGCTTATGGTGAAAGCCCCTCCTGTGCCATCCTCCTTGACGGGCACCCTCTTGGTCTCTGATGGAAAAGCTCTGGATTTCTTTCTCTTGTCGGTGGAGCTCTCTGGCACGTCCTCGACGGCAGCACAACACTTCGAAGATGTGCGCTTGCCGTAGTGGGTGCAAGAGGTCTTGCCAGTCTTCTTCTTCCCTCCCGGGGCTCCAGCGGCAAGAGCAAGTGCCTTGGCGGCAGCTGCTGCAACTGCTTCCTGAAGAGTAGGTCGGCGCAGATCAGCGCGTCCTTCTTGTCAGAGGGGATGGTGATGATGTTCATCGGCCTAGGCATCTTCAGCGTGTTGTAGGCGTAGTGTGACATCACCATGAACTTGGCCAGTGCCGGGCGGCCGAGGATCCCGTTGTAGGTCAAGGGGATCTCGGCTACGTCGAAGGCAATCCTCTCCGTCCTATAGTTCAGCTCGCCTCCAAACGTCACAGGCTGTGTGACCTTCCCCTTCGGCTGGCTCCTTCCCAGGTTGACCCCCTGAAACGTGCCCGTTTCCTCGAGGTCTCCATCAGGAATTTGCAGCCTTTTGATCACAACGGGCGAGGTCAAATTTAGACCGGCCCTGCCGTCAACCAGCATCTTGTTTACCTTGAGGTTGCGTATTGTTGGTGAAACCAACAACGGCAAACACCCGACCACAGTCGTGCGGTCTGGGTGATCCTCGGTGTCAAAGATGAGGGGCGTGCTGGACCACTTCAGCGACTTCTGAGCGTCGAACAAGGGCTCTGCTGCTGTAATCTCATGCGCCCATTGTTTGTGCTGGCGGTGAGAAGTATGCAGTGAGGCGCCACCATCGACGCACATGGCCTCCGTAGCCTTCTGGAACTCTTGCTCGCCGGACTCGTCGTCGTCGTCATGGTCATCATCTTCTTGCTTCTTGTCACGGCCCTGAGCGGGACTCTCTTGTTGGCTATGCTTGCCGCGGCGGCCTCCTGGGCCGCTATGCTTCTTGCCGGATCCCTCGGCACCATCCTGGTCCTTTTCCTTGTCCCGCCTCTCGTACTCAGCTTTTTTGCTTCTCAGCAAGCAGCTCGACTTGTTGGCAGTTCTGAAGATCGTGGCCTTTGGTGCGATGGATCTTGCAGTACTGCTTGCCAGAGCTTCCTGGCTTGTCGGCAGCCGCCAAGGCCCGGCATGCGGCGCACCCGGCAATCTCCTTGCCGGGGTCATCTGCCTTGGTCTTATTGGTGGCGTCGGTGCTGTCGGATCCCTCGACAGCAAGCACGGCCTTACCCTTTCGTTTCCTGTTGTGACGCCGGCCCTTCTTCGTTGGGGCGGCGGTGTTTTCATCAATAGAGTCGGTTTCCGCACCGGCGTCTTCGCCGGGGTACTTCCTTCCCTCTTCAGCCTGGGCGCATCTATCGGCCAGAACATAAAGTTTGGCCACATCCTTAACCTTGTTCATCGCCAGCTCTTCGTGCATCTTGCGGTTGCGCATGTTCTGATGGAACGCGCTGATCACGACAGCGGGATGAACGTTGGGGATGTTGTACTGCACCCGGCTAAACCTCTGGATGTACTTGCGCAGGGTTTCCCCTTCCTTCTAGGGAATGATATGCAAATCACTTGCCTGGCCGTGAGCTTGGTGGCCTCCAGTGAAGGCACCAACAAACTCAGGACACAGGTCCGACCAAGAAGAAATGGAATCTACCGACAAGTGCATCAACCAGGACATGACGTTGGGCTTCAGTGCCAACGGGAAGTAATTGGCGAGCACCTTGTCGTCGCGAGCTCTAGTAGCTTGCATCGTGATGGTGTAGACGCTGAGGAACTCCGACGGGTGGGTCTTGCCATTGTACTTCTCGCCAACGTCAGGCTTGAACGTACGGTGGGACGGCCACTGGAACTGCCGCAGCTCACGGGTAAAAGCTGCGCAACCCACCTCGTAAGGTAGGCCACCGGAGCTTCCCGACGCTGGGTGGTCGATAGCGGGTCCCGCCCGCTTGTCCGACTGGTGGCGTGTATCGCGCCGGCGCTCGATAGTGGTTCGAGTATCTTCGTGAGCTCGTTCTCGAAGAATTTGGCACTGGTCGCGGTGAGTCTGCGGGTCGGACGATGCTATGAAGATGTTGTCGCAAGCATCGTCACGACGGGCTATCATCCGCGACGGCTGGCGTGGAGGAGGGGAGTGCACTGAGACCGCAGCACCCCCGGTCCTTCCACCGTCGACATGTGGTGGCTCGACGGAGCACTGACCTGAGGGCCTCGCCGGTCGCGGGTCATTGTTGGCGACGGCGACGAGGCTCCAGATGGTGGCTCTCCATTCGTCGAGCTTCTCCGCAGCAGGAGGGAAGTAAAGGAGTAGCTGCGCATGCCAAGGCTTCTGCTGGCATGGGTGGTGGCGAAAGCTGCATGGATCGCGACGTGCTTCGACTTCTAACTACATTAGAAGGAGTTCTACCACGGCCCAGCGGCTGCGTGCCATTTTCGTCAGCACTTCGGCGGGCATGCTGGACTCCTTCGCCCCGCGGACGATGCACAGGGCTCTTCCCACTGCGGTGTCCGGGGTCTTCAGCGTGGTGACGCTGCTCGTTGCGCGCACCCTGGGAAGAGCGCGCTGTGGGCGCCAACGTGGGCGTCTTGGAGGTTGCTGCGCCGCCTGGGGTGGCACAACGACACTCCTGAAGGGCCCCGCGCCGCCTGCGGGGGGCCTAGCTCCGTCTTTGGATCTGGCGACATGCGGCCGGACGTCTGGCGCGCGAACGACGCTGCTCGTGAGGCTCTGACTGGCAGGGCGATGCTGGTGCTCGCGGACCGTGGCCCGGGTCCTGTCCGCGACTGGCCCGCTGCTCGCCCGCACTGGCATGGGCCGTTCAGCTCCCAACGAGCCGATCGCCGTGGCCGTCTTCTTCTTGGGAGCCATGGCGATGAAGAACTGCTAGGCTAACTACTAGACCAGATTCTCACAATTGCGCCCCCTACCTGGTGCGCCGAAGATGTCAGTGGGAAACGACACCTATGGGATCACAAGCATCCCTACTACGGTTGCCGGGGCGCAGGTTGTGAGAAGAGCAGGATAAACAGTTAGCACAAGGATCGTTTACCCAGGTTCGGGCCGCGAGGATGCGTAATACCCTAGTCCTGCTTTGGTGGCTATATTTTAGAGAGTTCTTAAGCTCTTGAAGTAGCTGCGGTGGCTGCGTGGTTCAAAAGAGCAGAATCCTTCTCCAGTATGCCATGGGCCTCCTTTTATAGTCGAAAGGGCTGCCACAAAGTGGCACACGGGAGGTGGAAAGGCCTCTGATGCTATGAGCTTATCGTCAGACATGGACAAGACACATTTAATGCGAGCTTAGGTGTCCCTTGCTTTATCGGGACGGAACGAGGCCCGCCCCGTCGTCGCCGCCTCCTCGCTCGACACGCGCTACGCCAGCGATGCATGCGGCGCCAGGTAGGCAGGCAGGTAGCTAAGGTGGCGCGGTGGTAGGGTCTTCACGAAGATCTGCATGCCGCCACGCAGGCGTGTGCTGAGTTGGCCTGGAAGCTGCATGTGCCACGCAGGTGCCCGCCCAGCTGGTTTGGCTGGCAGCTCATGCGAACGGCGGTGGAGACTTGGTTGGTGCGGGCCTGGCACTGGCCCCGCTAACGCCCTTGGTGAGGGCCTTGCCGGGTGGCCCGGCAAGGGCCTCGTCGTGGCGTGCTGTTGTCCCCGGCAAGGATCTTGCCTGGGGTCTTGTGGCTCCCCTCAGCAAGGATCTTGCCGAGGATCGTTATCTTTTAATCCTCATCTGATCTTGAATATTCCTTATCTTCACAAACATGCCACCATGGAGGTGCCTCCCGAGCCTTGGCCCAACGTGGTCGATGGTGTTGGAGACAGTGGGCTCAAGGGTGGTGCGCTCCGTTGGTGTTGGACGAGCCGCCCCGACAAGGGCATTGCCGGGGCCGCGGAGGCTTCCCCGACAAGGGTCTTGCCGAGGGAACCTGCTTCGTCTCTCTGCTCTTTTGTGGTCTCGGCCTTGGCATTGTTCTGGCTGTCTTGGGCTTCGGTTTTACCTCGGTTGACCTCCCCTGTTCATCTTAGTGCGGTCGTGGGCGCGGCTGCGACTGTCCGTGCATAGGTTAAGGGGTACAAAGGTGCGCCCCTTCTTTTGTACACCGACAACGGTTCTTGCTAGAAGCCCATAGCAGCCACGTAAAACTTGCAACAACAAAGTAGAGGACGTCTAACTTGTTTTTGCAGGGCATGTTGTGATGTGAAATTGTCAAGATACGATGTGATATATGTTGATGTATGAGAAGATCATGTTTTGTAATATCGACAACCGGCAGGAGCCTTAGGGTTGTCTCTTAATTATTGTATGAAATGCAAGTGCCATGTAATTGCTTTAGTTTATCGCTATGTGTTAGCAATAGTTGTAGAAGCAATAGTTGGTGAGACGACCCCGACGCAATGATGGAGAACAAGGTGTTGAGCCGGTGAAGATGGAGATCATGACGATGCTTTGGAGATGGAGATCAAAAGCACAAGATGATGATGGCCATATCATGTCACATATTTTGATTGCATGTGGTGTTTATCCTTTATGCATCTTATTTTTCTTAAAACAGCGGTAGCATTATAAGACGATCCCTTCACTAAATTTCAAGATAAAAGTGATCGCCCCGAGTCTGCACCGTTGCCAAAGTTTGTCATTGCAAAGCACCTCGTGATGATCGGGTGTGGTAGACTCTACGTTCACATATATACAACGAGTGTAAGACAGTTTTGCACATGCAGTATACTTGGGTTAAACTTGACGAGCCTAGCATGTACATACATGGTCTCGGAACACTGGAGACCAAAAGGTCGAACGTGAGTCATATAGTAGATATGATCAACATAGAGATGTTCACCATTGGTGACTACCCCATCTCATGTGATGATCGGACATGGATTAGTTGATTTGGATCATGTATCACTTAGATAACTTGAGGGATGATTATTTAAGTGGGAGTTCATTAGTAATTTGATTAAATTGAACTTAAATTTATCATGAACTTACTCTTAATAGTTTTGCATATCAACGTTGTAGATCAATGGCCCGAGCTACCGTTCCTCTGAATTTTAATGCGTTCCTAGAGAAAGCTAAGTTGAAAGATGATGGTAGCAACTACACGGACTAGGTACGTAACTTGAGGATTCTCCTCATTGCTGCACAAAAGAATTATGTCCTTGATGCACTGCTAGGTGACAGACTTGCTACAGGAGCTACTTCAGATGTTATGATTGCCTGGTAGGCTCGATCTGATGACTACTTGATAGTTCAGCGTGCCATGCTTTACGGCTTAGAACCGGGACTTTAAAGACGTTTTGAACGTCATGGAGCATATGAGATGTTCCAAGAGTTGAAGTTAATATTTGAAGCAAATGCCCGGGTTGAGAGATATGAAGTCTCCAATAAGTTCTATAGCCGCAAGATGGAGGAGAACACTTCTGTCAGTGAACACATACTCAAAATGTCTGGGTATCATAACCACTTGACTCAGCTGGGAGTTGTACTCCCAGTTGATAGTGTTTTTGACAGAGTTCTTCAATCACTGCTGCCAAGCTACAAAGGCTTCATGATGAACTATAATATGCAAGGGATGAATAAAGAGATTCCTGAGCTCTTCACAATGCTTAAGGCCGCGGAGGTAGAAATCAAGAAGGAGCATCAAGTGTTGATGGTTAACAAGACCACTAGTTTCAAGAAAAAGGGAAAGGGAAAGAAAGGGAACTTCACAAAGAATGGAAAGCAAGTTGCCACTCCCGGGAAGAAGCCCAAAGCTGGACCCAAGCCTGAAACTTAGTGCTTCTACTGCAAAGGGAATGGTCACTGGAAGCGAAACTACCCCAAATACTTGGCGGATAAGAAGGATGGCAAAGTGAACAAAGGTATATTTGATATACATGTTATTGATGTGTACCTTACAAATGCTCGTAGTAGCGCCTGGGTATTTGATACTGGTTCTGTTGCTCATATCTGTAACTCGAAATAGGACTTGCGGTATAAATGAATATTGGCTAAGGATGAGGTGAAGATGTGCGTCGGGAATGGTTCCAAGGTTGATGTGATCGCCATCGGCACGCTACCTCTAAATCTACCTTCGGGATTAGTTTTAGACCTCAGTAATTTTTATTTGGTGCCAGTGTTGAGCATGAACATTATATCTGGATCTCGTTTATTGCAAGAGGGTAATTCATTTAAATCGGAGAATAATGGTTGTTCTATTTATATGAGTAATATCTTTTATGGTCATGCACCCTTGATGAATGGTCTATTCTTGTTGAATCTCGATCGTAGTTACACATATTTATAATATTGTTGCCAAAAGATGCAAAGTTGATAATGATAGTGCACCATATTTGTGGCACTGTCGTTTAGGTCATATTGGTGAAAAGCGCATGAAGAAACTCCATGTGGATGGACTTTTGGAATCACTTGATTATGAATCATTTGATACTTGTGAACCATGCCTCATCGGCAAGATGACTAAAACTCCATTCTCTGGAACAATGGAGCGAGCTAATGACTTATTGGAAATAATACATACCGATGTACGTGGTCTGATGAGAGTTGAAGCACGCGGCGGGTATCGTTATTTTCTGACCTTCGCAAATGATTTGAGTAGGTATGGGTATATCTACTTGATGAAACACAAGTTTGAAACATTTGAAAATTTCAAAGAATTTCAGAGTGAAGTGGAGAATCACTATAACAAGAAAATAAAGTTTCTACGATCTGATCGCGAAGGCGAATATTTGAGTTACGAGTTTGGCCTTCATTGAAAACAATGTGGAATTGTTTCACAACTCACGCCACCTGGAACACCACAACATAATGGTGTCTTCGAACGTTGTAACTGTACTTTATTGGTGCGTTCTATGATGCCTCTCACCGATTTACCACTATCATTTTAGGGTTATGCATTAGAGACAACCGCATTCACGTTAAATAGGGCACCGTCTAAATCCGTTGAGACGATACCATATGAACTGTGGTTTGGCAAGAAACCTAAGATGTTGTTTCTTAAAGTTTGGGGTTGCGACACTTATCTCAAAAGGCTTCAGCCTGATAAGCTCGAACCCAAATCGGAGAAGTGCGTCTTCATAGGATACCCTAAGGAACAATTGGGTACACCATCTACCACAGATCTGAAGGCAAGATCTTTGTTGACAAGAATGGGTCCTTTCTAGAGAAGGAGTTTCTCTCGAAAGAAGGGAGTGGGAGGAAAGTAGAACTTGATGAGGTAATTGTACCTTCTCTCAAATTGGAAAGTAGCACATCAGAGAAATCCGTTCCCGTGATGCCTACACCAACTAGAGAGGAAGCTAATGCTGATGATCATGAAACTTCGAATCAAGTTACTACTGGACCTCGTAGGTCGAACAAAGAACATTACATGATGACCCACAAGTATATGGGATCAATTGTAGCTCTTTTCGATAAGTAAGAGTGTCGAACCCAACAAGGAGCAGAAGGAAATGACAAGTGGTTTTCAGAAAGGTAATGTTTGCAAGTGCTGAAATTGTAAGTAACAAACTAGTTTGATAGCAAGATAATTTATAACGAACAAGTAACGATAGTAGTAACAAAAGTGCAGCAAGGTAGACCAATCCTTTTGAGGTAAAGGACAGGACAAAACGGTCTCTTATGATAAGCAAAGCGTTCTAGAGGGTACACAAGATTTTCATCTAGTCACTTTCACCATGTTGGTTTGATTTGTGTTCAGTACTTTGATAATTTGATATATGGGTGGACCGGTGCTTAGGTGCTATTCTTACTTGAACAAACCTCCTACTTATGACTAACCTTCCCGCAAGCATCCGCAACTACGAGAAAAGTATAAGAGTAAATTCTAACCATAGCATTAAACATTTGGATCCAATCGGTCCCTTACGGAATAGCGCATAAACTGGGGTTTAAGCTTCTATCATTCTCGCAACCCATCATCTAATTACTACTCCACAATGCATTCCCTTAGGCCCAAATATGGTGAAGTATCATGTAGTCGACGTTCAAATGACACCACTAAGGGGATCACAACATACATACTATCAAAATATCGAAACACATATCAAATTCACATGATGACTTGCAACATGATTTCTCCCGTGACGTCAAGAACAAAAGTAACTACTCACAAATGATAATCATGCTCAAGATCATAGGGGCATTAAATATCATATTGGATTTGAACATATAATCTTCCACCAAATAAACCATATAGTAATCAACTACAAGATGTAATCAACACTACTAGTCACCCACAAGCACCAATCTATAGTTCCGGTAACAAGATTGAACACAAGAGATGAACTAGGGTTTGAGACGAGATGGTTTTGTTGAAGATGCTGATGGAGATTGCCCTCCCCAAGATGGGAGAGTTGTTGGTGATGATGAGGACGATGATTCCCCCTCCGGGAGGGAAGTTCCCCCGGCGAAATCGCTCCGCCGGAGGGCAAAAGTGCTCCTGCCCAAGTTCCGCCTCGAGACGGCGGCGCTCCGTCCCGAAAGTCCTCTTATTTTTTAGGTCAAAATGACTTATATACCAGAAGATGGGCACCGGAGGTGGGCCTGGGTGAGCACAACCCACCATGTCACGCCTGGGCTCCCTGGCGCGCCCAGGTGGGTTGTGCCCACCTGATGGGCCCCCTCTGGTACTTATTTGCTCCAATATTCTACATATATTTAAAAATCTCCGTGAAGTTTCAGCTTGTTTGGAGTTGTGCAGAATAAGTAGCCTGACGTAGCTTTTCTAGGTCCAGATTTCCAGCTGCCGAAATTCTCCCTATTTGTGTATACCTTGCATATTATGAGAGAAAAGGCATTAGAATTACTCCAAAAAGCATTATTATGGATAAAAAAATCATAAATAACAGTATGAAAACATGATGCAAAATGGATGTATCAACTCCCCCAAGCTTAGACCTCGCTTGTCCTCAAGAGAAAACTGAAATTGAAAAACATGTCCACATGCTTAGAGAGAGAGAGAGAGGTGTCGATAAAAACAAAATACGGACATAGAAGCATCATGTTGATTATTATAATAGCAACAAACTTAAACATAAGAATCTTATCATAGAACTTTTATCATAGACTTCTCATGAACAAGTGACAATTCATCATACAATTGAAGTATAAAGTAAAAACTCTATTAGAAACTAACAAACTATGTTCACAGTCAACTTTGCAACTACAATTCATCATCTTTTCAGGAAGGGTCATGTATCGGAGCCTTTAGGCAAGTCCACATACTCAACCATCATAGAGTCTTCCATGATTGTTAACACTCACCGCGTACACATGGGCAAAACGTTTCAACCGGACACATAGAAAGATAGGGGCTTATAGTTTCGCCTCACAACGTATTCACCTCAAGGGTGATGTCAACAATAATAGCTCACGCTATCTATATTCAACTGTACATAGGTGCCTAGATCTTTCCTCACCACATGATGCTTGCCAAAGGAGAAAATAAAAAGGAATAGAGAGAAAACTTTGACTCTTTGCATAAAATTAAATACATAAAAGTAAAAGATAGGCCCTTCGCAGAGGGAAGTAGAGGTTGCCATGCGCTTATTTTTTTGTATGCTCAACCCCTTAGTGCAAAAGAACGCCATGTTGCATTGCCCCTTGTGATAGCGGCCTTTATTATGCAGTCTGTCGCTTTTATTCTTCACCATCACAAGTTCATGCAACGCTCAATTTTCTCTTACACTAAATGATCTCACACATTTAGAAGCAATTTTTATTGCCTTTTTGGACCGATGACAACTTAGTTGAGGGATCTTTCTCAATCCCTAGGTAGGTATGGTGGACTCATGAAAATAAGATTTGGGTTTAAGGGTTTTTGGATGCACAAGTAGTATCTCTACTTAGTGCAGAATTTTTGGCTAGCAAAGATAGGGGGCAAGCACCACATGTTAAAGGATCCATGGCAATATGACTTATGTGTGAATATACACAAACATAAATCATTAGGTTGTCTTCCTTGTCCAACGTCAACAATTTTGGCATATAATATTTTGATGAGGGCTCACAATCACAAAAGATTTCTAGATAGTATATTTATATGTGAATCTTCTTTTCCCTTATTAATTCTTTCATAAGTTGCGTCATTGACTAATGCTATGTTTGTCAATCTCTAAAAAAAATTCTACTTATACTTTTCCTTATGTGGTGTCGTCACCTACCATAAGATTAGCATATGATATTTTTAATTTATTTCCTTCCTTTTATTTACTTCCTTTCTTTTTATTTATTTTCTTTCTTTTTATTGCAACATGAAAGTAAAGAAAGCAAAAACTCAAACTAAGTTTATTACATATCTCGCAAATGATTACAAGGATAGATCACTAAGTAAACTCTCGAAAAGAAAGGATCGAACTAAACTTTTATTCATCTAAAGCAAAAGATCAAACTAAAATAAGTAAAAGCAAAATATGGTGGGGATGATATGATACCGGGGCACCTCCCCCAAGCTTGGCGGAAGCCAAGGGGAGTGCCCATACCCGATACTCAATTCTCTTTTGGTGATGAAGAAGAAGGTGGTGGTGATATAGTGGTGTTCTCCAATATAACCATGAGTAGATCCTTCAAGCCTTGAATATCCCAAAGGGTTTGATTAAGTAACTCACTGTTTTTCTTCACTTTAGCCATTATGTGCTTATTTTTCGGGCCCCAGGGGTTTGTTCCTGCACTGTTTTCTCTCGGGCGAGATATGACCCAATTGGACGGTATGTGCCTACGAGGAGTATTCTCGAACCCATAGTTATGAATCAAATTGCGAATTTTTTTACGATGTAACCTATGTAAAGGCCTTCTTGGTGGGGTTTCTTCTTGCACTTCGAGGCTCTCTTGATTATTTGACGGTATCATAGCTTGATGAGGATTCAGATGAGTGGAGATGCTAGCCAATGTCCCTCTCTCGGAAGCCGGAAAGTAAACCCCAAAAGGACTTTCCTCTTCTTCCTCCATAGCAACTTCTTCAGCTTCCTATCTCCTTAGATCCTCCTGAAACACCCTTGCGTCTTCTTCTCCGTTGTTAGAGGGTGAGGAAGACATGGTGCCTGGCTCAACAGATCTGACAAAAAACAGCAAGAAAAAAGAACAAAAGATTTCTCTGTGATACGGTGGCCAATAGGTTCGGGAGGTATATAAAGATTTTTTTATCTTGGGAAACAAGCAAACGAAAGAAAAATGGAGTCTGGAAGAACCCACCTGGGCGCGCCTGGAAGTTTTTTATTTTCCTAATTTTCTAAATATTACAAAACTGACAAAAAATATTTTGCAGATTTTTCGGAGTCCGTTTACTTACCGTATCACGTACCTCCTTATTTTCACGATTTTGGAGTGTTCCGGAAGGACTCTTTTATGTGTTCTTCCGGTGTCAAAGTTTGGATAATATTACTTTCAACATTAATTAATGGGCGTACCTGAGATATAATGTTTTATTCATTGCCCATTAACAACCTTAATGTTAGTACCTTCGGCATTATTTATTTTGATGGCTTCAGACTGATAAACCTCCTCGATAACATAAGGCCCTTCCCATTTTGAGAGGAGTTTTCCGGCAAAGAATCTGAAACAAGAGTTGTACAAAACAACATATTCTCCTACTTTAAACTCATGCTTTTGGATTCTTTTATCATGCCATCTTTTAACTTTTTATTTAAACAACTTAGCATTTTCATAAGCTTGGGTTCTCCATTCATCTAAAGAGCTAATATCAAATAACCTCTTTTCACCAGCAAGTTTGAAATCATAGTTGAGTTCTTTGATTGCCCAATATGCTTTATGTTCTAACTCAAGAGGCAAATGACAAGCTTTTCCATAAACCATTTTATAAGGAGGCATAGACATAGGATTTTTGTATGTTGTTCTATAAGCCCAAAGTGCATCATCTAATTTCTTAGACCAATTCTTCTTGGACCTATTGACAGTCTTTTGCAAAATTAATTTTATTTCTCTATTGCTAAGTTTAACTTGACCACTAGACTCAGGATGATAAGGTGATGCAATTCTATGATTAACATCATACTTGGCAAGCATTTTACAGAAAGCACCATGAATAAAGTGTGAACCACCATCAGTCATTAAATATCTAGGGACTCCAAACCTTGGGAAAATAACTTCCTTAAGCATTTTAATAGAGGTGTTGTGATCAGCACTACTGGTTGGAATAGCTTCTATCCATTTAGTAACATAATCAACAACAACCAAAATATGTGTATACCCACTAGAGGAAGGAAAAGGTCCCATGTAATCAAATCCCCAAACATCAAATGGTTCACCAGCAAGTGAATAATTCATAGGCATTTCTTGACGCTTACCGATATTACCCATTCTTTGGCATTCATCACAAGATAAGACGAACTTACGAGAATCCTTGAAGAGAGTAGGCCAATAAAATCCAGATTGGAATACCTTGTGAGCAGTTCTATCTCCAGCATGATGCCCTCCATAAGCTTCAGAGTGAAATTTCCGTAGGATTTGTCCCTGTTCATGCTCAGGTACACAACGTCTAATAATACCATCTACTCCTTCTTTATAAAGATGTGGGTCATCCTAAAAGTAATGTCTTAAATCATGGAAGAATTTTTTATTTTGTTGGTATGTAAAGCTAGGTGGTAAATATTTAGCAACAATGTAATTAGCATAGTCAGCATACCAAGGAGTGTTATGAGCAACATTTATTGCAGCTAACTGCTCATCAGGAAAACTATCATCAATAGGTAGTGGGTCATCAGGCACATTTTCAAGCCTAGACAAGTTATCAGCCACGGGTTCTCAGCTCCTTTTCTATCGTTGATATGTAAATCAAATTCTTGTAGCAAGAGAACCCGTCGAATAAGTCTAGGTTTAGCATCTTTCTTTTCCATAAGATATTTAATAGCAGCATGATCGATGTGAACAATTACCTTTGAATCAACAATATAAGATCTAAATTTATCACAAGCAAACACCACTGCTAAGAATTCTTTTTCAGTAGTAGCATAATTTCATTGATCACTGTCTAGAGTTTTACTAGCATAATGAATAACATTCAGTTTCTTATCAACTCTTTGTCCTAGAATAGCACCAACAGCATAATCACTAGCATCACACATAATTTCAAAAGGCAAGTTCCAATTAGGTGGTTGAACAATAGGTGCAGAAATTAAGGCTTTCTTGAGTGTTTCAAAGGCTTCTAAACAATCATCATCAAAAACAAAAGGAATATCCTTTTGCAAAAGATTCATAAGAGGCCTAGAGATATTAGAAAAGTCTTTGATAAAGCTCCTATAGAAACCAGCAAGACCTAGGAAACTACGAATACCTTTGATATCTTTAGGACATGGCATTTTCTAAATTGCATCAACCTTAGCTTTGTCCACTTCAATACCTCTTTCAGAAAATTTATGACCCAAGACAATGCCTTCATTAACCATAAAGTGGCACTTTTCCCAATTCAAGACAAGATTTATTTGCTCGCATCTCTGCAAAACCCGATCAAGATTGCTTAAAGAATCATCAAAAGACTTCCCATAAATAGAGAAATCATCCATGAAAACCTCAACAATCTTTTCACAAAAGACAGAGAATATAGCATCATACATCTTTAAAAGGTAGCAGGTGCATTGCATAAACCGAAAGGCATACATCTATAAGCATAAGTTCCGAAGGGACAAGTAAAAGTGGTCTTTTCTTGATTAGGTTGTGAAACATGTATTTGTGAAAAACCAGAATATCCATCTAGGAAGCAAAAATGTGTGTGCTTAGATAATCTTTCTAGCATTTGATCAATAAAAGGCAGAGGGTAATGATCTTTTCTAGTTGCTTTGTTTAATTTTCTAAAATCAATTACCATTCTATAGCCTGTAACAATTCTTTGTGGAATAAGTTCATTCTTATCATTAGGAACAACAGTTATACCTCCTTTCTTAGGTACACAATGAACAGGACTTACCCGTCTATATCAGCTATGGGATAGATTATACCTGCTTCCAGAAGTTTTAAGATTTCTGTTTTTACCACTTCCTTCATTTTTGGATTTTACCGACGTTGGTGATCAACAACGAGTTTAGCATCAGGTTCCATATTAATTTTGTGCTGACATAGAGTGGGACTAATGCCCTTCAAATCATCAAGAGTATATCCAATAGCATCTCGGTGCTTCCTTAGAACTTTCAATAATCTTTCTTCTTCATGTTCTGAAAGGTTAGCACTAATAATAACAGGATATATCTTCTTTTCATCAAGATAATCATATTTCAAACTGTCTGGCAATTGTTTTAATTCAAACACAGGATCACCTTTAGGTGGAGGATGACTTCCTATAATTTCAATAGGCAATTTATGTTTAAGCAGAGGACATTGTTCAAAGAAAATCTTATCTATTTCATTTCTTTCATGCATATGTAGATCATTTCATGGTCTAGCAAATATTGTTCTAAAGGATCAGTTGGAGGCACAGCAATAGAAGCAAGACTAATTATTTCATCCTCACTAGGCAATTCTTTTTCATTAAGCTTTCTACTAAACTTGGAAAAATTAAACTCATGAGACTCATCACCAAAACTAACACCGATAGTTTGTTTCTCACAGTCTATTCTAGCATTAACAGTGTTCAAGAAAGGTCTACCAAAGATAACGGGACAAAAGTCATCTTGTGGGGAACCAAGACCAAGAAAATCAGTAGGGTATTTTATTTTCCCACACAAGACTTCAACATCTCTAACAATCCCAATTGGTGATATGGTATCTCTATTAGCAATTTCAATAGTAACATCTATGTCTTCTATCTCTGCGGGTGCTATGTCATTCATAATTTCGTGATATAAGGAATAAGGAATAGCACTCACACTAGCACCTATGTCACATAAATCATGATAACAATGATCTCCTATTTAAACTGAGACAACGGGCATGCCAACAACAGGTCTATGTTTATCCTTATCAGGTTTGGCAATTCTAGCAGCTTCTTCGCAGAAGTAAATAACATGCCCATCTACATTTTCTTCCAAGAGATCCTTAACCATAGCAATACTAGGTTCTACTTTAATTTGTTCATCAGGTTTAGGAGTTCTAATATAAGTTTTGTTAACCACAATGGAAACTTTAGCATGTTCCTTTATCCTAATAGGGAAAGGTGGTTACTCAATGTAAGCAGTAGGAACAACTGGATCAACATTGTAAAGTATAGTTTCTTCTTTACCTGGTACTGGTTGTCTAATTTCTTCTTTAATAGGTGGGTGATATTTAAACCACTTCTGTTTAGGGAGATCAACATGAGTAGCAAATGATTCACAAAAGGAGGCTACTATATCAGAGTCAAGTCCATATTTAGTGCTAAATTTTTGAAAAGCATCGGTATCCATAAAAGATTTAACACAATCATACTTAAGTTTAATACTTGACTCTTTACCTTCATCAAGTTCCCAATCTTCAGAGTTGCATTTAATTCTTTCCAAAAGATCCCACCGGAATTCAATAGTCTTCTTCATAAAAGAACCAGTACAAGAAGTATCAAGCATGGATTGATCATCATGAGAAAGCCGAGCATAAAAATTCTGGATAATATTTCTCTTGAGAGATCATGATTGGGGCATGAATATAACATTGAATTAAGCCTTCCCCAAGCTAGAGCAATACTTTCTCCTTCAAGTGCATATCAAGATGTTCGGTTCTGTCTCCAGCATAAGGACTAGCTAGCAGTTGTTCTATCGTACCTAAAGGAATGTCATATTCAATATTTTCAGTAGGTGTAGTAGGTTGAGGGGTAGCTAATTGTGGTTCCGGTCGGGGTGAAGATACCCCGAACAACCTCAAAGGATTCTTTTCCATAGTAATAAGTGACAGTAAATTTCAGCACACTATATAAATGTTTCCTTACCGAAGGCGCTTTACTCCCCGACAACGGCGCCAGAAAATAGCCTTGATGACCCAAAAGTATATGGGGATAAATAGTAGCTATTTTCGATAAGTAAGAATGTCGAACCCAATGAGGAGCAGAAGGAAATGACAAGTGGTTTTCAGCAAGGAAATGTCTGCAAGTGCTGAAATTGTAAGTAACAGAGTAGTTTGATAGCAAGATAATTTATAACGAACAAGTAATGATAGTAGTAACAAAAGTGCAGCAAGGTAGCCAATCCTTTCGAGGCAAAGGACAGGCCAAAACGGTCTCTTATGGTAAGCAAAGCATTCTTGAGGGTACACGAGATTTTCATCTAGTCACTTTCACCATGTTGGTTTGATTTGTGTTCGGTACTTTGATAATTTGGTATGTGGGTGGACCGGTGCTTAGGTGTTGTTCTTACTTAAAAAAACCTCCTAATTATGATTAACCTCCCGCAAGCATCCACAACTACAAGAAAAGTATTAAGAATAAATTCTAACCATAGCATTGAACTTTTGGATCCAATCGGTCCCTTACGGAATAGCGCATAAACTGGAGTTTAAGCTTCTGTCACTCTCGCAACCCATCATCTAATTACTACTCCATAATGCATTCCCTTAGGACCAAATATGGTGAAGTGTCATGTAGTCGACGTTCACATGACACCACTAAGGGAATCACAACATACATCCTATCAAAAATATTAAACACATATCAAATTCACATGATTACTTGCAACATGATTTCTCACGTGACCTCAAGAACAAAAGTAACTAGTCACAAATTATAATAATGCTCAAGATCAGAGGGGTATTAAATAGCATATTGGATCTGAACATATAATCTTCCACCAAATAAACCATATAGTAATCAACTACAAGATGTAATCAACACTACTAGTCACCCACAAGCACCAATCTATAGTTCCGGTAACAAGATTGAACACAAGAGATGAACTAGGGTTTGAGATGAGATGGTGTTGTTGAAGATGTTGATGGAGATTGCCCTCCCCAAGATGGGAGAGTTGTTGGTGATGATGAGGACGATGATTGCCCCCTCCGGGAGGGAAGCTCCCCCCGCAGAATCGCTCCGCCGGAGGGCAAAAGTGCTCCTGCTCAAGTTCCGCCTCGAGACGGCGGCGCTCCATCCTGAAAGTCATTTTATTTTTTTCTAGGTCAAAATGACTTATATACTAGAAGATGGGCACCGGAGGTAGGCCTGGGTGAGCACAACCCACCAGGGTGCGTCTAGGCTCCCTAGCGCGCCCAGGTGGGTTGTGCTCACCTGGTGGGCCCCCGAGGGCAAAAATTTCTCTATGAAGTTTCAGCTTGTTTGGAGTTGTGCAGAATAGGTAGCCTGACGTAGGTTTTCCAGGTCCAGATTTCCAGCTACCGGAATTCTCCCTCTTTGTATATACCTTGCATACTATGAAAGAAAAGACATTAGAATTACTCCAAAAAGCATTATTATGGATAAAAACATCATAAATAACAGTAGGAAAACATGATGCAAAATGTACGTAGCGATGCTTAAGTCTGTCCGAATCATGTTAGCAATTGCCGCATTTTATAATTATGAAATCGGGCAAATGGACGTCAAAACTGCATTCCTTAATGGATTTATTAAAGAAGAGTTTTATATGATGCAACCAGAAGGTTTTGTCAATCCTAAAGGTGCTAACAAATTGTGCAAGCTCCAGCGATCCATCTATGGACTGGTGCAAGCATCTCGGAGTTGGAATATACACTTTGATGAGGTGATCAAAGCATATGGTTTTGTACAGACTGACGGTGAAGCCTGTATTAACAAGAAAGTGAGTGGGAGCTTTGTAGAATTTCTGATATTATATGTAGATGACATATTGTTGATTGGAAATGATATAGAATTTCTGGATAGCATAAAAGGATACTTGAATACGAATTTTTCAATGAAAGACCTCGGTGAAGCTGCTTATATATTGGGCATCAAGACCTATAGGGATAGATCGAGATGCTTAATAGGACTATCATGAAGCACATACCTTGATAAAGTTTTGTATATTGGGCATCAAGATCTATAGGGATAGATCGAGATGCTTAATAGGACTATCACGAAGCACATACCTTCATAAAGTTTTGAAGAAGTTCAAAATGGACCAGTCAAAGAAAGGGTTCTTACCTGTGTTACAAGGTGTGAAACTGAGACAGACTCAAAGCCCAACCACTGCAGAAGATAGAGAGAAAATGAAAGTCACTCCCTATGCCTCAGCCATAGGTTCTATCATGTATGCTATGCTGTGTACCAGACCTGATGTGTTCCTTCCCATAAGTTTGGCAGGGAGGTACCAAAGTAATCCAGGAGTGGATCACTGGACCGTGGTCAAGAACATCCTGAAGTAACTGAAAAGGACCAAGGATATTTTCTCGTTTATGGAGGTGTGATAACCCACAAGTATAGGGGATCGCAACAATTTTTGAGGGTAGAGTATTCAGCCCAAATTTATTGATTCGACACAAGGGGAGCCAAAGAATATTTGCAAGTATTAGCAGCTGAGTTGTCAATTCACACCCGGAGATTAATTATCTACAGCAAAGTAATCAGTAGCAAAGTAGTATGATAGTTTTGATAGTAGTAGCAATAGCAATGGTAACGTAACGATGATAGCAGTGATTTTGTAGCAAGTGTAATAGTAACAGCAGCAGTAGTAACTTAGCAGGAACAATATAAGAGAAATTCGTAGGCATTGGATCGGTGAATTCATTGGATGATATTCATCATATAACAGTCATAACCTAGGGCGATATGGCACTAGCTCCAGTTCATAAATATAATGTAGGCATGTATTCTGTAAATAGTCATACGTGCTTATGGAAAGAACTTGAATGACATCTTTTGTCCTATCCTCCCGTGGAAGCAGGGTCCTATTGGAAACTAAGGGATATTAAGGCCTCCTTTTAATAGAGAACCGGAACAAAGTATTAACACATAGTGAATACATGAAATCCTCAAACTACGGTCATCACCGGGAAGTGTCCCAACTGTTGTCACTCTGGGTTGCCGGATCATAACATGTAGTAGGTGACTATAACTTGCAAGATCGAATCTAGAACGTAGATATAATGGTGATAACATAAGCGGTTCAGATCTGAAATCATGGCACCCGGGCCCAAAGTGACAAGCATTAAGCATGGCAAAGTCATAGCAACATAAATCTGAGAACATAATGGATACTAGGGATCAAGCCCTAACAAAACTAACTCGATTACATGATGAATCTCATCCAACTCCTCAGCGACCAGCAAGCCTACAAAGGAATTACTCACTCCCGGTGGGAGCATCATGGAATTGGCGATGGAGAAGGGTTAGTGATGACGAAGATTGTCGTGGTTTTGTCATGGCAGATGTCCTCATGAAAGGACTTAGTCGTGGAGCCATCGCTACGAGTTAACTTGAAGGGGTTAAAGCGGACGCAAAGACACAAGAGTTATACTAGTTCGGCCCCTTCGATGAAGGTAAAAGCCTACGTCTAGTTGTGGTGGAATTAATGTGGTCTCGATGACTAGGGAGCAAATAAGCTTCGCCTAGGCCTCGAGTTGTTGTTGTCTGTCCCTTGAACCGCCCCGGGTCGTCCCCTTATATACACGGGTGACGCCCGTCGGTTCAGAGAGTCCCGATCTCCGGTTCACACTCGTGTCCGGGTTGGTCTCTCTCTATTCCTAACTTATAATACAAGTTTACATACCAGGCCGGTTTATGGCTACAGGTTCTAAACCGACTACAGGCCTTGGGCCCTTACTCTCATGCCTCTTGGGTTTTTGTCGTTGAACTACTGATGAAGTTAACCCGGCCCAGATAGGCCGGTTAACGCCCAGTAGTAATATCCCCAACATTAGGCCCCAGATTGATTTGAACAGGTTCATGTCAATCCTTGATAGAAACCTTCATCTTCAATACCTTCTTGAAATGTTGAACCGCCGTGATGTCACCTTCTCCGGTTGCTGTAAACCGGCATGACATCCCCATAAAGATAGCATTCACGATATCTTCTTTGTTTAATAGATCCGCAATAATCGAGGCGACAGCTCCGCTTCCTAGGTTTGTGGTACCTTGATTCCGCTACCGACATGTATCTTGCCTTATAAATAGGACCGAAGGGTCATTCCTTTTCTCCCTTCGCCCCTTTCTCTTCGTCTTCCACGCGCCGCTAGCCTCAGAGCTCCGCCGCCGCCCGACCTCTGCACCGTCTTGAGCCGCTGCATCAACCTGAACGCACCAGAGAAACGCAGCACTCTCCCGCATCTCCTCAACTCAGGTATGTCCTCAGTTCCCCTCGACCTAGATCCATTCTAGGGTTTCCTGTTCTTGCAGTGCTCCATGAACTGTTAATGCTCATATCAGACTCCTGGATAGATCTGTGACACCTTTGCTCTGACTAGTAGTAGCTTTTAGCATCCGCCTGTAGTCTCGTGCTCACGTCCATAGATCTCGCACATCATTTCTGCTCATTGCATCAATACTGCTCTGCTGTATTCCTTTTTGGATATTTTTCTTCTTTTCTGATCTGGCTTCAGATCCTTCGTTGTAGAGAAAACTTGCGAAATCTGTTTCTGCACACTTAGCCGTTCACAACCTCAATTGTTTTCAATAATTAAACCTTAGACCAGGCGGTTTAACTTAACATAGAAAAATTTAGATAAACCGGTATACACCATTAGTCCCCTTGTTGAACCGCCAGAACTCCTTAACCAGACACTATCGCTTCATAGAACTCCGGTTTAGATGTATTTGTCTCCGATTTAGCATTGTACACTGGTTCTCTCTTTGTCTCAACACATTTCTTGAACCGGATTTATATTTTTTTTGTAGATGGCCAAACAAGTATATGAGTGCAACTGGGCTCCTTCCCGTGTCACCGAAACTCAATTAAACAATCTGGTCCTGACTGGCGCTTTAGGCAGTAAAAATACTATCCATTGGAGGGTTCCTGGCAAAGAATGTCCACCCACACCTCAAGAAGGAGAGGTTGTAGTTTTCGCAGATCACCTAGCCCGGGGTTTCAATCTGCCCGGTTCAAAATTTTACCGGGATGTGTTAGCCAATTTTTAACTCCGTCCACAGGATACGGGCCCCAATTCTGTTACCAATATTTGTCACTTCCAAGTGTTGTGTGAGGCATACTTTCAAGAAGAACCTACAGTTGAACTGTTTAGAGACCGCTTCCATCTAAACCGCCGCACAGAATTCACTGACGGGCCCAACACAGAATTGGGTGGTGTGGCGATTCAAAAAAGAAAGGAGGTCACTTATCCTCATGTCAAACTGCATAGCCACCCCAAGGAATGGAATCAAACATGGTTTTATTGCAGAGACACTTCACCTGCCAATGAGAATCCTTTGCCCGGTTTTCGTCCGGAGCGACTCAGTAACACACATCCCTTTCCGCAAAGATTAACTGCCAATGAGAGAAGTAAATATGCTCCTCAACTCTCCAAGCTCAGAGCCTTCATGGCCAACGGTTTAACCGGAATTGATCTCGCACGCTGTTGGATATCATGGAGCATACTGCCCCTCTCCCAGCGCTCCGCTTTAATGTGTGAGTACACTGATAGTGTCGACGACCCCCTCCGACACGTTAATATCCAGCTCACCGATGATAAGGTCACCGAGGCTGAGAAGAAAATGTTGAATGAACCGAACACCTCGTGCCCGAACCGTCCGCTCCCCTTCGTGCTACCAACAAACCGCCATCCGTAAGACTTCGATTATTTTTACTGAATATATTACTGCTATTTCGCATCATTTTTAACATCAACTGCTGCTTAATCAGGGTGATGATCCATTCGAGTAAGAAACGCCCACAAGAGAAACCAGAGAAGCTGCACAAACCGAAAAACAATCCGCAAAAGACCAAAGCTGTCAAGAAGACTGCTCATAAGAGGAAAACCACTGCATCTTTCGATCCGCCTGTGGACGATGATGTGGGTAATCCGGACCTTGAGGTAGAACTTGATTCACTTGGCTTACTTTTCACACGCCTAATTAATGATGATGTTTGTCGGGATGATGTGAAACCAGTAATGCTGATGTTGTAGAGGTAACTATTCTCCTCCGACTCAAATCCTTTGCCTTCACTAAAAATCGTCGGCAAACCGGAAAATTAAATTTTCTCATCCCTTGCTTACTTGGATCCCAAATTTCTTATGAAGATTCAACAACATGAAGCTCGCGCGCAACTCGCACAGTGCCAGGTAGTTACCTCCACCGGTTTACCGAACAGTCCGGTTCGGAAACGTCGTTCAGAGGTCTCTAATTTGCTTGTCAGTGCTTATCCTAAAGCAGGCTGTTTTCGTCAACCCCTTAATCCGTCGACCATTATCGTGTCACTTCCCCTCCTCATCCGGCGAAGTCATCACCACTCGGCTGCCACCACTTAAAACGGTGCTTGGGTAAGTTATACCTTTCATATTGTTTCTATTGCATCATTGTGTAGTATATGCCGTATTTGACTGTTGTTGTGCCTTTTCAGGGCCAAGCCTAGGCCGAGCAAAAAGGCTCGTCTGGATAAAGCGGCCGACGAAGAGACTGCCCCTGAACCGGTCAGCGCCCCAAATCTTGAAGCGGCCATCTATGAAGACACGCCCAATGATCCGCCACAGCAAAATGACGATTTTGTTGCTGAAGAAAGGCCTGTTGACACCGCCCTTCCTGCTGACCAGCCCGAAGCCCGACCGGATTGAAAAATCCACCACCCAATCCGGCTCTGCCGACAAACCGGCGCCTGGTCAAACCGGTGATATCAAGGACGATGACGTCATGATTATCGGCTTTGGCCACAGCGAACCGGTAATCGATCGCTTTATCCAAACATTCTGCCAAAGAAGAGTTTGCCACTATGAGCAAGGGCAAGTGGGATGTTGATCTGGCAACTTACGCCGCTCTGAACCCCCAAGACCTTCATTCTGGCTACTTGAACCGGCTGTATACCAGCCGCGATTATGAAGCTGGCCTGGTGAAGATGATGAAAGAAAAATTCGAGGTAACTTCCATGTTCTTTTCCTGCTTGGATATTTCAATTTTTGTTAACTCTCCTGGCCCCAAGGGTCGGTTCAACTTAGCATAGTTAAACCGGGACTTAACATAAACTTAACGCTTGTAATCCATCGATGTAGTTTTCAAGGGCCGGTTCAACTTAGCATAGTTAAACCGGGACTGTAATTTATATCGCCACATCAGAACATGTTCGAGCAAATAGCCATTAGCCCCCAAGTGCCAAGTTGAATACCTGTATTGAGCTTGGGACTTTGTGATTTTATTGACATACGAAGATCAAATATGCATTAGCCCCCAAGTGTCATGTGTATGACTGGTTATGCATTTGGGACTTGCAATGAAGATATTAACATGTTCCCGTTTTGTTGTAGAATGAGATACGCCAATAAGCCTCCCAAATCAATGATCTTCAAGAAAATTTGAAATCTCAACAAGCAGAAACCTCCAAGGCCAAGGATGAGCTGAAAACCGCCTTGACTACCATGGAGCAGCTCAAGGAGTGGTTCAAGTCTGAGCGGGCCGACTGGGATACTGAAAAGGCCGCTTTAACCAAAAAGGTTGAAAATGCTGAAGCTGCCCTTAAACCGGTGGTAGATGAGCTGACCAGCGTGAAGCGGCAAGTGCATTCCATGACTGCTGCCATCTTCGGTAAGCTTCCTTTGGCTTCTATGATAGTCTTGACCTTCTTATGATAAGACCAGTTTGTGATTTCTCTTGTAATGTTGTAGGCACACGCATTGGTCATTTGGGGTCAGATGTTCGGAAGAAATTGAAGGCTGCCTATACCTTAATAGAGCAGCTGTATACTGGAGCGCAACGGATCATCTCCACTGCATCACATAACAATCCAGCACCCTCCTTAATCCAAGATACTCTTAGGAGGTTGTCAATGCTTCCCGCCTGGATTGAAGAGCTGAAGAAATCTGCTGCTCGAACCGGCGCCATTAACGCCTTAATCCGGGCAAAGGCATGGGTGCCAGATTTCGATCCGGTTGAGGCAGCTCAGGGCTATCCCAGTCTGAAGGAAGACGGTTCAGAGTTCAACGAAGATGATCTGAGAGCGATAAACCGGGCAGTGCGCCCTCTGGCTTGCCAATTGGCCGAAGAGGCAAACTTGTCGCATTATCAAGCTCAATATGACGATCAGAACAAGCGAGTGGCTGCACCTATTCCCGAAGCGGAGAACCTGATTCCTCCGATCCGTAAGCATACTTACGCTCCTGATATTGAACCAACTTCCCTGACCCATGAGGAGGCTGTCTTTCAAGCTTTAATGGGAATCGACTGGACCACTGTTGACTTCCAGCAGCTGGGTAGAGATGAAGAAGCTGAAGCGGTGCGGGACGACCCACAACCATCAAACCGGGGCGGCGAGCAAGCATGAACCGGAAGCCGGTTTGAAGAGCTGCTTCATTATATTCCGCCAAGAAACAATGATCTTATTCGGGCACCATGTTGCCTTGTAATAGGATAGCCAACACTCTTGCTTTGAATATGCCTTCGTGCATAGGTGCTGATACTTTTTGCTTAATGATCAAAACTTTCAATCTATATTTCCTGCAGTCATAAAATTTTTAAACCGCCACGGCGGTTTGTGCCGCCGGCCGGCTTGTGAAGTTCATATATATATGAGATGAAATATTGAGGTATATAATCGAAATTTATGATACCAAATACCTGCCATCGCTGGGCATAAAGTTGGCTTAGCTAATCTTGAAGCGGAGGTTGTATAAACACTTACCGTCAAAGGAGAACAGCGCCTGTGTTTATAACACCGGTTTACCATGTAAACTGTGCTGGGTCATGATAAGCCCCCTGTTACTCCATAATGGGATGTTAACAGAAAAAAGTCAAACCGGTGAAATTACCTCCGGATTAAAAATGGACCGAATTCCGTCAATTGACAGTTTGAACTGGTTTAAAAATGTTGTCGGTTTTAGAAACGCAACAAAAATCAACTAATAGTTATGAAAAAACATGGAAGCAAAGGCGATGATAAACCGTTTGCAAAAAAAAGGAAGGCTTTACTGAGCCGATCAGATGGTGTTAGCATGGTCGGACACGACCAAGCTCCCTATAAGGTGTAGCCATGGTTCAATTCAGCCAGGTCCCCAACTGAAACCGTGGCATTATGCCGATCAAGTGGCGTGGCAATGGTTCGGGTTCGACCAAGCCCCCAAGTGACTCTATGGCCTTAGGCCGATCAAGAGGCATGACTGGTTCAGACTTGACCATGTCCCCAAGTGATCTGGTGGCTTTCGCCTATCAAAAGGTGTTGCATTGGTTTGGACACGACCAAGCCCCCAAGTGATATCACAAAGCTTTTGAAAAGCAAACTCAGGGGGTAAACCAGAGGCCGCTTTAAGACAGAACAACTCCATGTAACCACACATGATGTAACAGAACAGATACCCCGCTTCAGCTGAGGCTCCGGTTTATTACTTTATTCATAATATATACACTGTCATAATATGTACATAAGTAGAGCCGATGGCTCAGGTATAATAAGGCCAAAGATGAGCTATGTTCCACGGCCTATTGTTCTCCTCCTCTGATGTGCGTGAGTCTTTATGCTCTCGAATATCGATCAGATAGTACGACCCGTTGTGTAGATTCTTGCTGACCACGAAAGGTCCTTCCCAAGGTGGGGATAACTTGTGCATATCAGTCTGGTCTTGGATGAGCCGAAGCACCAAATCTCCTTCTTGAAAAGTTCTGGTTCTGACCCGGCGACTATGATAACAACGAAGATCCTGTTGGTAAATCGCCGAGCGGGCAGCTGCTATGTCACGCTCTTCATCCAACCGATCCAAAGCGTCCTGCCGTGCCGTCTCGTTGTCCGCTTCAACATAAGCTGCCACACGAGGTGAGTCATGACGGATGTCACTGGGGAGAACCGCCTCCGCTCCATAAACCATAAAGAACGACGTGTATCCCGTGGATCTGTTAGGCGTAGTGTTGATACTCCATAACACAGACGGCAGCTCCTCTACCCAACAACCCGGTGTCCTCTACAAAGGGACCATAAGCCGGGGCTTGATGCCTCTCAAGATCTCTTGATTAGCCCTTTCCGCTTGACCATTGGACTGTGGGTGGGCTACTGAAGAAACGTCAAGCCGGATGTGCTCACGTTCGCAGAACTCTTTCATGGCACCTTTGGACAAATTGGTACCATTATCTGTGATGATATTGTGTGGAAAGCCAAACCGGAAAATCACCTTTTTGATGAACTGAACCGCCGTAGCTGCGTCACACTTGCTAACAGGTTCTGCCTCCACCCACTTTGTAAATTTGTCAACCGCCACCAGGAGGTGGGTCTTTTTGTCCTTGGACCTTTTAAAAGGTCCAACCATATCCAGCCCCCAAGTCGCAAACGGCCAAGTAATTGGAATCATCCTCAATTCTTGGGCCGGTACATGAGCACGTCTGGAAAACTTTTGGCAACCATCACATCGTCGACCAGATCTTCGATCAGCATGGGCAGTCAACCAATAGAAACCGTGGTGGAACGCTTTAGCCACCAAGGATTTTGAACCAGCGTGGTGACCACAATCTCCTTCGTGGATCTCACGCAATATTTCACAGCCTTCCTCAGGGGACACACAGCGTTGAAACGCCCCTGACACACTGCAATGATGCAATTCGCCATTAACAATGGTCATGGACTTAGATCGCCGAACTATTTGCCGGGCCAACGTCTCATCTTCTGGTAACTCGCCCCGGTTCATGTACGCTAGATACGAAAGTGTCCAATCCGGAGTGACGTGAAGAGCTGCCACCACTTGAGCCTCCGGATCAGGAATAGCCAAATCCGCTTCACCAGGGAGCTTGACCGACGGGTTGTGCATCACGTCCAGAAAAACATTGGGCGGGACCGGTTTGCGCTGAGAGCCCAACCGACTTAAAGCGCCCGCCGCTTCATTCTTCCGACGGTCCACGTGGTCCACCTGATAGCCCTTGAAATGACCTG
Organism: Aegilops longissima; assembly: GCA_021605205.1. NCBI lineage: Eukaryota > Viridiplantae > Streptophyta > Magnoliopsida > Poales > Poaceae > Aegilops > Aegilops longissima. Next base: position 218,096,093 of record CM038681.1, read on the forward strand.
CGACAATATCCACCTCACGACGATATGCAGCCATGAGTGGGTCCTTTGAATCCCAAGTGCCGGACACTGTTGAGCCACTAGGTCCGAGTCATCAAGCACTTAACCCGCTTAGATTCATCTCCTTAGCCATCCGGAGACCATGGAGCAAGGCTTCATACTCAGCTGCATTGTTAGTACAAGGGAACATTAAGCGGAGAAGCGTAACAAAACTTGTCACCTCGCGGGGAAGTTAATGCGGCTCCACCCCGAGCCCTCAATTGCCTTGATCCGTCAAAATGGATGGTCCAATATGTGATCCGGCTTTTCTTGGTGCTTGCAACTCCGCCCAATCATTAATGAAATCTACAAGTGCTTGAGACTTCACCGCCCGAGGCACGTACTTGAACCGTGCGCCCAAGCTCTATAGCCCACTTGGCAATCTGCCGATCGCTTCCGGTTCTGTATGATATCGCCTAAGGGAGCGAATCGACCACCGTGATGGGGTGCCCTTGAAATCTGCTTCAGCTTCGGCTTGCCATAAAACTCCATATACCAGCTTACGCCAATGCGGATACCTTTGCTTAGATTCGATAAGTACCTCGCTGATATAATAAATCGGACGTTGAACGGATGCTCCTTCCCCGCCTCCTTCCGCTTTACCACAATGGCCACGCTGACCGCTCGGCATTAGCAGCAACATATAGCGGAGCGGCTCCTTGTCAATGGGAGCGGCGAGCACAGCGGGTTGGCCAATTGCCGCTTTAAGTCCTCAATGCTTCATCGGCGGTGGACTCGCACAAAGCGATCCGTCTTTTTCAAAGATCTGGTACAAGGGATGGCCTTTCTCCGAGAGGCGGTGATAAACCGCTCAGCGGCAATCCGCCTGCCAAACGCTGGACATCATTAATACACTTCGGTTTAGCCAGGGAGGTGATAGCCGTAATCTTCTCCGGATTAGCCTCAATTCCCCTGTTGGACACGAGAAAACCCAATAACTTCCCTGCCGGAACACCAAAAACACATTTGGCCGGGTTGAGCATCATCTTGTAAACCCGCAGGTTGTCAAAGGTTTCCCTTAAATCATCAATCAGTGTTTCCTTCTCCCTTGACTTGACCACAATATCATCCACATAGGCGTGCACATTACGGCCGATCTGTTTATGCAGGCAATTCTGTACACAGCGTTGATAAGTTGCTTGGGCGCTCTTGAGCCCAAAAGGCATAGACACATAGCAGAAGGCTCCAAAGGGAGTGATAAACACCGTCTTCTCCTGGTCCTTAACTGCCATCTTGATCTGATGATACACAGAGTACGCATCCAAAAAGCTCAAACGCTCACAACCCGCAGTGGCATCAATAATTTGGTCAATGCGGGGGAGGGCAAAAGGAACTGCTGGACAAGCCTTGTTAAGATGTATGTAATCCACACACATGCGCCAAGTGCCGTTTTTCTTAAGAACCAGCACCGGATTAGCAAGCCACTCTGGATGGAAAACTTCAACGATAAAACCAGCTGCTAAGAGCCTGGCCACCTCCTCTCCAATGGCCTTACACCTTTCTTCGTTAAACCGGCGGAGAAACTGCTTCACCGGTTTGTACTTGGGATCAACATTAAGAGTGTGCTCAGCGAGTTCTCTCGGTACACCGGCATGTCGAAGGCTTCCATGCAAAATGTCCCGATTCTCACGGATGAACTCGATGAGGCGCTTTCCTATTTCGGATCAAGTTGGCGCGATGTTGAACTGCTTGGGCGAATCGCCAGGCACAAAGTCAACAAGCTTATTCTCAGCTGCCGATTTGAATTTCAGGGCCAGATCATGCTCTGTAGTTGGCTTCTTCAACGGAGTCATGTCCGCCGGATCAACATTGTCCTTATAATACTTCAGCTCCTCGGTGGCACAAACCGACTCTGCGTAAGCCGCATCACCTTCCTCACATTCCAAAGCGATCTTACGGCTCCCATGAACCGTTATTGTCCCCTTGTGACCCGGCATCTTGAGCTGCAAATAGATATAACAAGGCCGTGCCATGAACTTGGCATAAGCCGGCCGCCCAAACAGGGCGTGATATGGACTTTGGATTTTCACCACTTCAAACGTCAATGTTTCCGATCTGGAGTCATAGTCATCTCCAAAGGCCACTTCCAGAGCTATTTTACCAACCGGATATGCTGACTTGCCAGGTACCACACCATGGAACACTGTATTGGACGGTTTGAGATGTTTATCTGTTAACCCCATACGACGGAAGGTCTCATAGTACAGGATGTTGATGCTGCTCCCTCCATCCATGAGCACCTTGGTGAACTTATAACCTCCCACGAGGTGCCACCACGAGCCTAGTTGACCCGGATTGTCAACCCCGGAGGATGATCCTCTCTACTCCATACAATGGGCTGCTCGACTAAGCGAGGTAATGAGGCACGGCCGGTTCAACAGCGTTATTTGCTAACCTCGAATCTTCCGGTCTCGCTTATCTAAGCTGGTGGTGAAGACATGGTACGCCCACTATTCAACTGCTTTGGGTTGCTCGATAACCCGATTTATTGTTGCTGCTGGTTGTAACCACCTTGGTTATTCTGATTGTTACGATTGTTATGTCTGCCCGGATTACCATTAAATCCTGAACCGGAATTTCCTCCGCCGTAACCCGGCCCGGATCCTGAACCGCCATCAGAACCTTGATCATACCGGAAAGCATTAGAACTCTTGAACTCCTGCATAATCTAGCAATCCTTCCAGAGGTGGTTTGCTGGCGTCTCCTTTGTCCCATGCTTCGGACAGGGTTGATTCAACAGATAGTTCAAGCGGTCCGGATTGGGATTAGGCGCTCCACTTAGATTTGGCTGTTTGCCTTTGCGCCGCTGGCCCTTGTCCTGCGCGTTGGTGTTAGCTACGAAGTCCATGTTGCCATTCGCTTTACGCTTGCCCCCACCATTTCCTGCCGAGTGATGTTGCTGGCCCTTGGAGTTGTTGTTCTTCCTTCCCTTCCCTGTCTCGTCATCATCAGACTCGGGATCCTTGGTACTATTAGAATCAGCATACTTCACTAAAGCGCCCATGAGAGTGCCCATGTCATTACAAAACCGCTTCATGCGCCCCAACTTCAACTTCAAAGGCTTAAACCGGTAGTTGCCCTCCAGGGTTAAGATCGCAGAGTCAGCGTTGATCCGGTCTGACGAGTGCAAGATTTCCGAAACGCGGCGTACCCAATGGGTTGTTGACTCTCCTTCACCCTGGACACAAGTCGCCAAGTCCACCATGGACATGGGCTGCTTGCAGGTGTCTTTGAAATTCTGGATAAACCGGGTCTGCAACTGGGCCCATGAATTGATAGAATTGGGTGGAAAGCTCTTCAACCAAGTACGGGCCATGCCTTCGAGCATCATGGTGAAGTACTTTGCACACGCGGCCTCATCCACATCCAGCATCTCCATGGCCATCTCATAACTTTCTATCCATGCTTCTGGAGCTAAATCGGCAGTGTAATTTGGCACCTTGCACGGACCCTTGAAGCTTTGGGCAAGCGCACATTGCGTAAAGCGGGGACGAGGCAAGGCACCCCCAAAGAGCTAGAGGTAACCCCAGGCTCGACCGAGATGGCCGGACGAACCGGCGTAAGCTGATAATCCGATCTTTGTCTGCTAACTCGGCCTCCTGCGTGCTCGGGCCGGTCCACCACCTCTGGCGTTATCGGCGCCACCTGCCGGGTTGTTGCCACGGGGCACACCACGCCGTGCATTACTTGATCTGGCGGTTCATCCACGTGCCTGCTATAGCTCCGGCTTGGGCGGGGTAGAGTGTATCCGGTCGCGGTATGCGAATCGCTTCTGTTGGACCAAAGCTGTCCTAAGGAGCTCCTTGACCCGGCGCGTCTCTACTGCTTGTGGTGAATCACCTTCAATTGGAATAGCCTCCAGCCGTGCCGCAGCTGCAACAAGGTTATCCATCGGGTTGGAGTAGTGACCTGGAGGTGTTTGCACAGCCTGAGGCGTACTGGCATTATGGCGAGGTAGATCTATTACGCGGGGCTGAACCGCGCGCGCCGTCCCGATGCTTCCGCCGGTTTACCACCGCGGATTACTGGTTCCGCTCTGGGGTCTTTGAAGATCTCTTCCCTCGAAGACTGAAGGCAAACGGGATCTGTATTTCCTCTTCATGACTTCATGCGACGCGCTCTGATCCAGCATGAGCCTATAAGCCTGCGCATCTAAAGCGGCCCGCTCTGCCGTCATCCTGGCGTCTGCAGCTGCCAGATCCGCTTTAGCCTGAGTGATTTGTTCCTTCACCTTCGCAATCTCCGCGTTATGAGCGTCCTGGTCCGCCGGGTTAACCTCTGCCATGAGCACAGCCAACGCATCGAATAGGTCTGATAAAACTTGAGCCGGCGGGCGCACAGGGCCTCCTGCCCCGGCAGCCGTCGCCGCTGTTGAACCGGCAACCATTGTCGCAGCGGTCGAAGAGTGAAGCACTGCTTGTGTACCGGCCATGAATATTCCAACCCGGTTGGGCAGATCAGAGGGGTCCGGAATACTGTCACCATCGGAACAGCCCCCAATCCGGCCATCTTGTAGCTGATATAGAGATTCAGTTTCTCCGGTCGACGACTCGTCGTCAGAATAGACGACGGTTTCGCCACCAGATTCTGATCCGCCCTCATAGCTTCCTCCGTGGATGACTCCCACAAAGGCACGTTTCACGGCCGGTTTAACCTGGGCAGGTCTCGTATGCCGAGCCGTCTCGGCGAGTCGGTGCAGAAGTCGGTTCAGGCCACGCTCACCGATCTTGCGGTGGCGTGTATGCCACCAAAGGGACTGGTACCCGTACTCAATCGAACCGCCTCGGGGCCCAGCTGCATCGTCGATGTAGAGCTTGCCGCGACGACTCTTGGTCATCCGCCCACAGCGTAGCCTTGAGTCCTTGAACTTGCCTCCAAGATCATCAAACCATCGTGCGATAGCCCCACGGTGGCGCCAAGCGTCGTGGTTTTGTCACGGCAGATGTCCTCATGAAAGGACTTAGTCGTGGAGCCATCGCCACGGGTTAACAGAAGGGGTTAAAGTGGACACAAAGACACAAGAGTTATACTAGTTCGCCCCTTCGATGAAGGTAAAAGCCTACGTCTAGTTGTGGTGGAATTGATGTGGTCTCGATGACTAGGGAGCAAATAAGCCGCCTAGGCCTCGAGTTGTTGTTGTTCTGTCCTTGAACCGCCCCGGTCGTCCCTTATATACACGGGTGACACCCGTCGGTTGAGAGTCCCGATCTCGGTTCACACTCGTGTCCGGGTTGGTCTCTCTCTATTCCTAACTTACAATACAAGTTTACATACCAGGCCGGTTTACGGCTTCAGGTTCTGAACCGACTACAGGCCTTGGGCCCTTTACTCTCATGCCTCTTGGGTTTTTGTCATTGAACTATTGATGAAGTTAACTCGGCCCAGATAGGCCGATTTACGCCCAGTAGTAATATCCCCAACAAAGATCGAAGATCCCCCTCTCCGGAGCCCCAAACGGACTCCAGATCTGGCCTCTCGATGAAGAAAACGAGGTGGCGGCGGCTCCGTCTCGTGAAATGTGATTATTCTTTCTCCTCGATTTTTTCTAAAAATATTTAGAAACATTACAACCGAGCACTTTTCCAGCCCTCTCAGGCTATTAGTATCTCAACCGTCGTATCTGCATTTCTAGGCGTTTTTGGCCGTTGGATGCACCTTCCACCCCGCTGGGAGCCCTAAACGGACTGGGCCGATGCTCCCGCGACAAAATCAGCGATCTGCTGTTGTTTGGGCCTGCCGGGCCGATGCTCCCACCACATGCATGCGCAGTCCTCTCCTCGCCTCCAATCCCTGACGGCCTGACCTCTCATCTGTCGTCTAGGATTCAGTTGCGCAGCCACCGCCGAAATCCCCATCCCCATCCATGGAAGGACGCCTCTTCTTCGCCCAGCCGCGGCCATCCTCCTTCTCACGTTTTACCCTCAAGATGCAACAGGAAGAATCCCCTCCCCGCACCCTCCACTCCACCCGATCCCTCGAGGTGCGCCGCCGCTGTGGTCGTATCCGCAGAGAGAAATAGAGAGAGGTGTGATGAAAATGTCAACGGCGGGCCAAACGGATCGCCAAGCACATCATGCGGAGTGGAGCTACTCAGATCGCTGCCCTTCTAGACCGAGCCTCCAAATCTCGCGCGAAAAAAGGAGATCATGGCGAAGGAGGCGGCCAGAGTCACTTCCTCCATCCGTCCTCCACAGGTCTGTGTATCTCTCCTACTTCTGTGCATCCTCCATCATCGACCAACCTAGTCTCATTCCAATCCCTCATGTGTGAGTGATCGCCTAATGCAAAGCGACACGAAGCCATGCGTGCTTCGCCGATCGATGCGGGGCGAGGCGATGTAGGCAGCCGATGCGGGGAAGGAGAGGGGTTTGGAAGCGGCTGTCGTGGCGCGCTGGTTGAACTCGCAAGGGCTACTATGTGGTGGCAGCACACACCTCTCGGGGAAAACCTAGGCTAGGCACCGACTTCACCGTTCTGGTCCTTCGGCCTATCTGAATCTCTTCCTGCTTGTCAAGTAGGTCGTCAGCCACATGTGCGTTGCCATCCAAGTTCCAAGATGGCCTCTGCCCTGCTGAACTTACTACACGTTGGTCATCCTTGCCTACAGGTACATCTCAAGATGGCCGCCGCCCTGCTGCACTTGCTCCACGTTGGTAGTCGCTTGCCTACAGGTACAGTTCTCCTTTCCCCTTATGCCATATGCCTAGGCCACAGGGGAATGCCATGCTTCAGACGACCAAAACATGAGAATCATCCCAAAAGAAATGGCTGTAGACACTCTCATGCAGCTTGCTAAGTCTTAGAATATCTGCTTTACACGAGAGCTTTGACATGATACAAGGCCCCTGACAATTATCACTGATACACTCGATTGAATCATGTGAGTTCCATTGTATCTATTTAATCCTTTTTTTATACTTGTTCAAGATATTCCAAATAAACTCAAATTTCTCTTAATTCGTTTATGTACAGTTTGATCGTTTTCTGAAGTGTAAAATTTATGTTGGTGATACTTTTTTAATTGGTTCTTTCTCTTTTACAGAATTGAGCAGAAAGAAAAGAATATGATTTTTTGTTTGCTTTAACAATGAAAGGTTCGTACTTGGAAAATACTTCAATTCTGTCACAGGAGTTGATGCTCAAGTTTCTTATGCATTTAAATCTGAGGGGAAACCACATGCAGAAAAATTCAAGAATCAGTTGTATAACCAGGTTTACCAACATCTATGTGTTTCTGTTATTTATTTTGTGCATTCATTACTATTTTTAATTTCTCTCTTCATCTCTTGAAATTAGTACGAGAACTAATCCACTTTACGATTTCTTTGTGCAGCAACTATACTAGAAGTGGCATGTACAACGAGGATGGTTACGTGCCTCTTTAAGTTATCCGTGTTACATTAATTCTTTTCTTTGTACTAATTTGGTAAAAAAAGTGGAATTCCATTTTTTAAAAATGATGTTAGTGAGCATCTCAATTTAAATTTTGACATTCCAAAATAGTCAAGTTTTTTACGTAACATTTTATTTGGCTCGCATAATTCTTGAATGCCTTCCATGGGATGACAGGAATCTTGCTCATCTAGCAAAATAGAGTGAATAGCATAAAACTACCACAATTCGCGTTACGGTTCCAAAAAACTACCAGAAATTTGTTTGTGACTAATACCTACCAAAATTGACGTCGGTTGTCTCAAAAAACCCATGTGATTCTGTCACATCCCAGATAGACCATGCATTAGGGTGTGCATCATGTTTAAATTTCATCTGAATTTGAAATGGGAAGGCGAAACCCAGAACACCCCCTTAAAATAACTAGGGTTTACTAAAATTTAATTCAATGAATCCGAAATGCCCTTCAAAATGCCCATCCTCTTTGTTTGGGTTTAGGATCCATAACAAAGAAGGTGGAACATTTTCTAGGTCACCCAAGGGTTCTAAATTTAATTCACAAAATTCTGAAATGGGCATTTTAAACTATGGAAAATATTTTAAGTGTTCAAAATTGTTGAACTAAAATGTTTCATGTTGGGAATATTCAACTAGTGACCAGGAGCATTTTGGTAATTTTGAAAAGGTTTTGGTATTTTAAAACCCTAAACAGAGTTGCATAAATAGAAAAAGAAAAAAAGGGAAAAACCCTTACTGTCATGACAAGACTCGGCCCACCTGCTGCCCAGCCCAGCAGCATGGCCATGAGCTGCTTAGCTCGGCAGACGAGCAGGCTAATCCGGCAGCAGAGCAGGCGCGCCACGCAGCTGGTCCGCTGCCGCTTCGCCCTCGCCGCCTCGCCGACCGGGGCGACCCACGCGTCGCCCCGAACCCCGGACACCGCACTTTCCCCCTGCTCTCTCTCTCGCTCGCTCCCGACTGGCCAGCGCCATCGCCGACACGCCACCGTCGCCGCCGTGCTCCCCCGCCCACGCACCTCCCGCCATGTCGGCGCTCCGCGCACCCGATTACCCCTAGCCAGCTAGTCCCCTCACTCCAAGACCCCGAGGCCACTACTCCGACCTCGCCCGAGTCCAAGGCCGCCGGAGATCCCCATCGTCGCCGCCGCCGCATCAGTCCGCCCCCGACCCCGACGAAGCTTCCCGCAGGTTCACCGTGAACCTAGCTACCTCTCTATCCTCTCCGTTCTCTCCTTCTTGCACCACAGCGGGCACCCGACGATCGCCTGAACCCACCGCCGCGGCGCTCGTCGCCGACGAGCCTCCGGTCACCTTTTGGCCGCACCGCTATGTCCATCACACTCACCACTCTCCAACGAGGCTAACCGTGCACTCCCCGCGCCTCGCCGAGGCCGCTAACCCCTAACCCGTCGGTGGCCGAGCCCTGGTCGCCGCCCGACTCGTCGCCGGCGCCCACTCCGGCCACCCCTAACCCAACTGACCCCACCAGACGCCGCGGCTCACCTCTAGCTACCCGTAGATGCTCTCCGCGTTCCATTTGGAGCCCGGAACGTGCAAAGTCACTTGCTCGCTTGGCGTCGGCCTCGCCGGCGGCTAGACGCGGTGAGTTGACCTCACCGTGGGCCTGTTGACCCTACGGGTCGATGGCAGTGGACCCCTCCACTAATCTAATTAGGATTAGTCTTAATTAAAACTAATTAGTTAAACTAACGACATCCGGGTCCCACTGGTCAGTTTGACCTGGACGACCCGTTGACCCTGACGTCATCTTGACCTCATCTTCGGCGCATTAATTTAAATTCTGGAATTATTTCTATATAATAAAATCCAGAATATAATTCAAATTTCAAATGCTTATAACTTTTATCCATAACTCCAAATGCAAAGATTTATATATGAAAATTTATCAGAAAAATACACTCTATCCATTGGTACAGGTTTCATGCATGTTAAAACAAGTTAACTATGCTGAATAACCAGATTAAGATTTTGCACCATTAGGACTAACTCACATGATCTATCATTTGAACCTTTGGTTCAAATGAGATCATCCCATCCCTTCAACTTGCATTAGGCCAACACACATTCATCTTGCCATGTCATAGCATGCATCATATTGTTGCATATTGGTTGTATGTTTATTTTGGTGTGTTTTCATGATAGGTTCTGCCCCTCAAGATAACCTCGATAACCCATCCGAAGGCAGTTCTCTACCCAGTTCCATCGGGCAAGCAATTCATTGAACATTCGATACAAACCCATGTTCTCGCTACGCTCTCATTTTACTGCATTAAGACAACGCGATTCAACTGTTGTGTGCTGCGGTAGTTGAACCCACTTCCTTTGCATGACTGTCATTGCCACAAGTAACTAGATGAAACCCACTAGTATGTGTAGGAGTTGATTGAGCCATGTTTGCAATTCCTACCATGCTATGCTTGCTATGCTTAGAGTTGTGTCAGTCGGCTCATCGGGATGATGAACTGGAGTGAAAGGTTGTGTTGGTTCGAGAGTGTAAGTGTTGAACACGATTTGGTAAAGGTATCGATGAGAGGCCATGTAGGAGTACATGGTGGGTTGTTTCATTGAAGCGAACTTAAGAACTGAGATCTGTGTTTGTGATCCATGAACTAGCTACTACCACGCATTGGGCCCAAGCCAATGGACCCTCTCGGCTTCTTAGCCACCCCTGTTCATAGTCAGGGAGTTGCAAGTAGTTTCGGTGTTTGTAGTATCTTTGGGGGCAGACGCAACGCTGACCCTAGGGGTGGGTTGTGTTGCGGTAGGCACCGTGGGCCCGTGTACCGAAAGTGCCGTTTGGTATCTCGGGAACCCTGCACACATCGTTCGGGGCTGTATGGGAAACCTCGGCGGACTCCTGCGGATGGAACCGAATAGGCGATAACCTGGACTAGGGACTTGAGTGTTTAGGTAGGCTGTGGCCGACACCCACGTTGGGCTTCCGCTTGAAGGTTGCGAGTACATGTCGTGTAAACGACGATAAGTGGTGAAAGCGTGTGTGAAGAAGTATACCCCTGCAGGGTTAAATATGATCTATTGAATAGCCGTGTCCACGGAGAAGGACTTCGGGTTACCTATATCAGTTCATAGACAAGTAAATGGATACTACTAAAAGCCTCAAGATAAGTGTGAGTATCGTGGATGGCCCTCTCGGGGATGACGAGAGAGGATCCACGGTGGAGTATTGTGATGGTGAATAGTGGACTCGTATGCGACAAATGCTTTACAAAGTGTGTCACGAGGATAGCTTAGCCAAGAGTCAAAGCTGGCTTGCTGCATTTAACTCCACTTCCTTCCTTGAGAATGTGCATGTATGATAGGATTACGTGGTAAGACTTGCTGAGTACTTTTGTACTCATGTTTGTAATCAATATTTTTCAGAGGACTATACTACCCTCCGACGGATTCTATGTAGATGTTGACTTGACGAGTAAGCTAGCCACCGGTGGCGATCTAAGACTTGTGAAGGGCCATGTTGATAGAAAGGCTCCAACAAGCTTTCTTTCTTTCTAGCGTCGTACTCAGACTACTTTGCTTCCGCATGTGCTTGTATGATTGTATGACTTGAGTGTTGGGGCATGTGACCCCTACCTGTATGACTATGTTATGTATGGCTCCTCGAGCCTCTTAAATAAAGTACTTGAGTTGTAGAGTTTTGTTGTGATGCCTTGTTGTATTTACTCATATCGGGCATATTGCGTGTATGATTGAAATGCTTGGTATGAGTGGGATCCGACAATCTAGTTGTTTATCCTTGGCAGCCTCTCATATGGGGAAATGTAAGTCTTGTGCTTACGGCGATAGTAGTCCGCTACTGCCCGGTTCACGGAGTCCTGCTAGCCCAAAGACTCTTGCTTGGACACTTGACTGGCGGCATGTGATTCATTTCGTTCCTATATACATCCCGGGAAATGTCACGCGGTGATACTTGAGTCTGCCTAGCCTGCTACAGCCCGGGATACCGGAGTCCTGTTAGCCAGTGCTACAGCCCAAGTTCATCGTTGATGACCGACATGCTCGAGGTGTTTCATGTATGCCTGTTCCCATAGGTTAGTGCCGCTTTGGGTTCACGACTAGCCATGTCGGCCGGGTTCTTTGTCATGTGGATGCTAGCGACACTATCATATCGTGAGCCAAAAGGCGCAAACGGTCCCGGGCCATGGTAAGGCGACACCCGTGGGAATACCGTGCGTGAGGCCGCAAAGTGATATGAGGTGTTACCAGCTAGGTCGATGTGACTTGGGATCGGGGTCCGACAGCGTTGGCATCGAGAAAGGGCTGCACTGTAGGTCCGCTAAGCCAAACTGGTGAAGTTGAGTCTAGAAATGCTTTAGTTATATGTAGGGGAATTGATTGTGGGAGGGAACGTAAGGCTCTTTTACTCCTTTACCTTATGCCCTCTGATCTGAGTCATCCTCTTCTCATTCAACGTGGGTTTAGGACTAGGCTCTCTTCTCTCCATCAGGTTCACGTGTTACTATCCGTAGTACCTTGTAGGATTGTTGGTTACCTCCCCAGTTCAGTATTACTAAATTTTAGTATGCTATTACTTGAACCAGAACCTTGATATGATGTTGTTGAGTGGGTTTTGCAAATCTGATTTTGAATGTCTCAAATTTGATTTGAGCATTTACAGATGTTATGCTGCCCGATTTTCCCTAGGAATTCTAATGCCTTTGCATTATGGCTGTGCTTTCAGATGGCCACCTGTTCGAGAACCAAGTGGTTCGCTTTGACTCGCTGCATCGATGTGTGCGGTCACACGGCCATGTTGGTTAGGGTGATGATTGAGGCTGGTTATCGATGGTATCCCGAGTATACCGTCGAGGAGCAGTTCAGGATTTCAATCAAAGTCAATACCTATGCACGGTCGGATTTATCCATCCTATCCCGGAGCTCTTGAGCCACTTCACTTTGTTCCTATGGGCTCGGAATCACTATCGGAATGTCTGTACAAGATGCAGCCTATTCCATGATGACTATCATTCGAGCCAGACTGCTTTCTTTGAGCAACACCGACTTCCGCTATATGCCGGCATCCTTCCCGGGCGCATGGCTACCTTGTGGTTTGTACGGTGATGCATCCCATGAGGACTCACTCCTCCGTACCACTCACCGAGTTCTTTGGAGGACAAGGACCGTGAGAACCGGGCTTTGCGTATGGAGCTGTATAATGCCCGTTCGACCACCTGGGCTACCACGACTAGGTTTGCACCTGCCGTGCAAGCGGATGTATGGACATGAGAGATTTGTACCTGTCTGGGCGAGTCTGCGGACTTCATGGAGTGGCGTGAAGTTGGAGGCATCACTCCTCCTCGTGGGCCTCTTCTGCCACCCTTTGTGGGTCCACGACCACATCCGAGTCCTTATGGTCCACAGGCCCCACAGGATTGTCTGTTCCCCGACGACCATGTTCCACTTCCAGGTCTGGGTGGTGATTTCTACGAGGACTACTATGGAGCTGCCTGAGATAGTAGTAGTATTGCTAGTATGGTACTAGTTGCGTTTCCACCGTCCTGCGCGACTCGTGGAATACGACTTAGTGTGTATCATTCCGGAAGTGTAGAAATAATGTATAGGAGTTGGAATGCTTCCGATGAGATGTAACGCCTTCCCTTATAGTTGTACTCCGTCAGGCTTGTACTAAGCTATGAATGGTGTGTATGACCGTTGGTATATATATATGTGGCAGTTTATATTACCATGTCATACGGATGAACATCTTTGCATTCCATACTGTCCATTACCTTCCGCACTACCTTGTTAAATTCTGCCATCCTGGTTTAAACCTTTGTTTTGTCTCCCAGGATGGTCAACACTCGGAATTCTCCTGCTGTTCCAGAGCAGGGAGAGGCCAGTGCAGCCAGAAATGTGAATCTGCCGCAACCGCCATCTTTGGCTGAGGTGATCTTTGAAGCAGAGCATAATAAGCGCCTTGAAACTAACCGCTTATTGGAGCGAATTGAACAAAACACAGCTCGCCAGCCAAGAAACGATGGGGTTTCACTCAATGACTTCGTCAAATTATATCCTCCAAAATTCAAATGCTCCGTCGAGCCACTCGGCGCCGATGATTAGCTCCGAGATCCATCACAAGCTGCGTTCCGCCATGTGTCCGAGGTGACAAAGTTACCTTTGCCGCCTACCATCCGGAAGGCCCCGCCACTCGGTGGGAAAACTATGAGGCTATGCGTCCGCTGGACAAGTTACAACTTGGGATGAATTCAGTGCCGCCTTCATGAGCACCATATTCCGAAGGACTTATGGACCGCAAACGTGAGGAATTTGCAGTTTCACCCAAGGCGGCTGAACGTGGATGCCTACAGCCGTGAATTCGGGAGGTTAGCACGTTATGCTCCCGAAGAAGTTTCTACCGATGCTAAGAAGCAGGCGAGGTTCCGTAAGGGACTTAGCCTCGAGTTACGCCGAGATCTCCGTCGCATGAATGCACCTCTTTCTCGGCTAGTCAATAAGGCTATCGGCGCCGAGATCAAGGCAGACTGATTTGAGGCTTCACGCAAGCACATCCGTGATTCGGATCGTCATCCGCTCTGGTTCCCGAAGCGCGGGTTTGGGTCCCAAACACGGCTCTACCACCCAGGTACACCCGAGGCCATCCTTCGAGGCCTCGCCCCAACCAGCCGTATTTTCCACCCAAGACATATGGAGGTCCAAGCGCTAATGTGGCCCCACGGCCAAATGTGATCACTTGCTTCAAATGTGGAGAGACGGGCCACTATATTCGAGAGTGTCCCAGAACAACCCCAATCAATTTGGAAAGTCATTGGTCGCGCAAGCCAGCAGAAAGGTTCCCTATGCCAAGCCAGTTGCCACCGCCGTGGCCATGTCAACTATGTCTCTTTGAAGAAACCTATGAGGATCCCAACGCCGTCCTCGATGCGCTTCTTGTTAATTGCCATCCGCAACTGTTCTTTTGATCTTGGAGCATCTCATTCATTTATTTCGAGAGCTACGCTCGATTGCACAACACCACATTCTGCGACATGCCTACCTCCATGGAAATTAAACTCCCGGTTCTAGATGGCAAACCTCTAGAATAAGTCATGGGAATGAAATTCTTGTCGATGATTAGTCTTTCTTGCATCTCTAATAGCTCTCAAGTCCTCGGACATAAACATCATCTTGGGTATGGATTGGATGTCAGCCCATTATGCCAAGATTGATTGCTCGACTAGAACCGCTCAACTTACCCATCCTTCGGGCAAAACAAAGTGGATGTTTTAACCCGAGTGTCTAAGCGCCACTTTACTCCTTAAATGCCAATCCTCTTCCGGATCTCAAGATATTCCGGTAGTCCGTGATTTCCCGGATGTCTTTCGGAAGAACTGCCGGTGTTCCACCGACGGGGATGTCGAGTTCGTGATAGATCTTATTCCGGAACCGCCCCAATCTCTAGAAGACCTTATAAGATGGCACCCCTAGAACTAGCTGAACTTAAGAAACAACTCGATGAGTCCTTGCAGAAGGGTTTCATCCGTCCTAGTTCATCTCCATGGGCTTGCCCCGTCCTCTTCGTCAAGAAGAAGGATGGTACGGATCGGATGGTTGTAGATTACCGACCTGTCAATTTGGTCACTATCAAGAACAAGTATCCGCTCCCCAGGATCAACGACCTGTATGATCAGCTCGCTGGATCCTCGCCTCTTTTCCAAGATGGATTTGAGGTTGGGCTACCATCAAATCAAAATCAGGAACGGGGACATACCCAAAACGGCTTTTGTCACTCGTTATGGCCAATACGAGTACACCGTCATGTCCTTCGGATTAACCAATGCTCCAGCCACCTTCTCTCGGTTAATGAACTCAATCTTCATGGAGTATTTGGATAAATTCGTCGTGGTATACCTCGATGATATACTCATCTACTCCAAGAATGAGGAAGAACATGCCGAACATCTAAGGCTAGTATTGATGAAACTTCGAGAGCACCGCCTTTATGCCAAATTCTCTAAGTGTGAATTCTGGTTACCAGAAGTGACCTATCTAGGACATGTAATTTCTGGTAAGGGTATTGCTGTCAATCCCGAGCGAGTTCAAGCCGTCCTTGATTGGACTCCTCCTGAATCGGTCAAGCAAGTTCGGAGTTTCCTCGGTTTAGCGAGCTATTGCCGCCGCTTCGTCGAGAATTTCTCTAAAGTTGCTAAACCTCTAACCGAACTCCTCAAGAAAGATAAGAAGTTCGAGTGGACGCCACAGTGCGAGATCAGCTTTCAGGAACTGAAAAGACGCCTGACATCTGCTCCCGTACTCATTCCACCAGATTTTTCTAAAGACTTTATTATCTATTGCGACGCCTCGCGACAAGGACTAGGTTGCATACTCATGCAAGATCGTCATGTGATTGCCTACGCTTCTCGGCGATTCGCCCACATGAGGATAACTATCCCACACACGATCTAGAGCTTGCAGCAGTGGTTCATGCACTCAAAACCTGGCGACATTACCTTCTGGGTAATCGTTGCGAAATCTACACAGATCACCAAAGTCTAAAATATATATTCACCCAACCGGATTTGAATCTCAGGCAAAGACGTTGGGTCGAGTTGATTACAGATTTCGACTTAGGAATATCCTACACCCCAGGCAAAGCCAATGTCATGGCTGACGCACTAAGTCGCAAATCTTACTGTAACAATTTGATGTTACAACAAGGTCAACCAACTCTCCACGAGGAATTTCGTAAGCTTAATCTTCACATCGTTCCTCGAGGATTTCTTTCCACCCTGGTGGCGAAACCTACCCTTACGGATCAGATCATCAAAGCACAGAAGGTAGATCCGGGAATCTCCCGTATCAGGAGAAACATCAAGAAAGGAGTCGCAGATTGTTTCTCCATTGATGAACAAGGTGTCGTGTTCTTTGGAGACCGTCTAGTGGTCCCCAAGGTGCGCAACCTGAGGCGGTTGATCCTTAAGGAAGCTCATGACTCTCCTCTCACCATTCATCCTGGTAGTACTAAAATGTATCAAGATCTACGCCAGAGATTTTGGTGGACTAGGATGAAGAGAGAAATCGCTCAATACATTGCTAACTGCGACGTTTGTCGTCGAGTTAAAGCAGAGCATCAACGGCCTGCTGGTACCCTTCAACCTTTGGACATTCCTGAATGGAAATGGGATAAAATCGGTATGGATTTCATTACCGGGTTTCCCAGGACCAAGAGAGGAAATAATGCTATCTTCGTTGTCGTTGATCGTCTTTCCAAAGTAGCCCACTTCCTACCTGTTCGTGAGAGTATAACCGCTAGCCAGCTAGCTGATTTGTACATCTCCCGAATAGTGTCCCTTCATGGTGTTCCATTGGAAATTAACTCAGACCGTGGTAGTCTCTTCACCTCTCGATTTTGGGAAAGTTTCCAAAACGCTATGGGAACTCGCCTCTCCTTTAGCACCGCTTTCCATCCCCAATCAAGTGGTCAAGTAGAACGAGTCAATCAAATCCTAGAGGATATGCTTGAGCTTCATCATCTCTTTCGCATGAATTGGGAGAAATGCCTCCCATTCGCCGAGTTCGCTTATAACAATAGTTATCAAGCCATGTCCGCAAAGCCCTTTGAAGTTCTTTATGGACGACAATGTCGAACGCCTCTTAACTGGTCAGAAACCGGGGAGAGACAACTCTTTGGCCCGGATATGATTCAGGAAGCCGAGGAACAGGTTCGCGTTGTTCGTGAGAATTTGAAAACAGCCCAATCTCGTCAGAAGAGCCAATATGACCGCAAGCATAAGCCTATGGCTTATGAAATTGGCGAGAAGGCTTACCTCCGGTTTCCCTTTAAAGGGAACCCATCGATTCGGTATCAAGGGCAAGTTGGCTCCTCGTTACATTGGACCCTTTCGCATTCTTGCCAAACGAGGAGAAGTTGCCTACCAATTGGAACTACCTCCGCATCTTTCCAAGGTCCATGATGTCTTCCACGTTTCCCAACTCAGGCGTTGCTTCTCGGATCCTATCCGTGGAGTGGACCACGAAACGCTTGATCTCCAAGATAACCTCACCTATCGAGAGTACCCGCTCAGATCCTCGATCAAACCGAGCGTACCACTCGACGTCGGAATATCAAGTTTCTAAAGGTTCAATGGTCAAACCATTCCGAGCAAGAAGCAACTTGGGAAAGGGAGGATCGTCTTCGACTTGAGTACCCCACCTTTTTAGAATAGATTCTAAATCTCGGGACGAGATTCTTTTGAGTGGGGTGAGTTGTCACATCCCGGATAGACCATGCATTAGGGTGTGCATCATGTTTAAATTTCATCTGAATTTGAAATGGGAAGGCAGAAACCCCGAACACCCCCTTAAAATAACTAGGGTTTACTAAAATTTAATTCAATGAATCCGAAATGCCCTTCAAAATGCCCATCCTCTTTGTTTGGGTTTAGGATCCATAACAAAGAAGGTGGAACATTTTCTAGGTCACCCAAGGGTTCTAAATTTAATTCACAAAATTCTGAAATGGGCATTTTAAACTATGGAAAATATTTTAAGTGTTCAAAAATTGTTGAACTAAAATGTTTCATGTTGGGAATATTCCAACTAGTGACCAGGAGCATTTTGGTAATTTTTGAAAAGGTTTTGGTATTTTTAAAAACCCTAAACAGAGTTGCATAAATAGAAAAAGAAAAAAAGGAAAAACCCACTGTCGCCAAGACTCGCCCACCTGCTGCCCAGCCCAAAGCAGCCTGCGCCAACAGCTGCTTGGCTCGGCCAGACAGCAGGCTGGTGCCGGCCCGGCGAGCCTAGGCGCGCCACGCAGCCGCCGCCCTGCCCGCCCTCGCCGCCTCGCCGACCGGGGCGACCCACGTCGCCCCGAACCCCGGACACCGCACTTTCCCCCGCCTCTCTCTCGCTCGCTCCGACCTGGCCGACGCCATCGCCGACACGCCACCGTCGCCGCCGTGCTCCCGCCGCCCACGCACCTCCCGCCATGTCGGCGCTCCGCCGCACCAGTTACCCCTAGCCAGCTAGTCCCCTCACTCCAAGACCCCGAGGCCACTACTCCGACCTCGCCCGAGTCCAAGGCGCGGAGATCCCCATCGTCGCCGCCACCGCATCAGTCCGCCCCGACCCCGACGAAGCTTCCCGCAGGTTCACCGTGAACCTAGCTACTCTCTATCCTCTCCGTTCTCTCCTTCTTGCACCACAGCGGGCACCCGACGATCGCTGAACTCATCACAAGCGGCGCTCGTCGCCGACGAGCCTCCGGTCACCTTTTGGCCGCACCGCTATGTCCATCACACTCACCACTCTCCAACGAGGCTAACGTGCACTCCCGCGCCCGCCGAGGCCGCTAACCCCTAACCCGTCGGTGGCGAGCCTCGTCGCCGCCCGACTCGTCGCCGGCGCCCACTCCGGCCACCCCTAACCCAACTGACCCCACCAGACGCCGCGGCTCACCTCTAGCTACCCGTAGATGCTCTCCGCGTTCCATTTGGAGCCCGGAACGTGCAAAGTCACTTGCTCCTTGCGTCTGGCCTCGCGGCGGCTAGACGCGGTGAGTTGACCTCACCGTGGGCCTGTTGACCCTCGGGTCGATGGCAGTGGACCCTCCGGCTAATCTAATTAGGATTAGTCTTAATTAAAACTAATCAGTTAAACTAACCTGACATGCGGGTCCCACTGGTCAGTTTGACCTGGACGACCCCCGTTGACCCTGACGTCATGCTGACCTCATGCTGACGCATTAATTTAAATTCTGGAATTATTTCTATATAATAAAATCCAGAATATAATTCAAATTTCAAATGCTTATAACTTTTTATCCATAACTCCAAATGCAAAGATTTATATATGAAAAATTATCAGAAAAATACACTCTATCCATTGGTACAGGTTTCATGCATGTTAAAACAAGTTAACTATGCTGAATAACCAGATTAAGATTTTGCACCATTAGGACTAACTCACATGATCTATCATTTGAACCTTTGGTTCAAATGAGATCATCCCCTGTCCCTTCAACTTGCATTAGGCCAACACACATTCATCTTGCCATGTCATAGCATGCATCATATTGTTGCATATTGGTTGTATGTTTATTTTGGTGTGTTTTCATGATAGGTTCTGCCTCAAGATAACCTCGATAACCCATCCAAGGGCAGTTCTCTACCCAGTTCCATCGGGCAAGCAATTCATTGAACATTCCGATACAAACCCATGTTCTCGCTTCGCTCTCATTTTACTGCATTAAGACAACGCGATTCAACTGTTGTGTGCTGCGGTAGTTGAACCCACTTCCTTTGCATGACTGTCATTGCCACAGTAACTAGATGAAACCCACTAGTATGTGTAGGAGTTGATTGAGCCATGTTTGCAATTCCTACCATGCTATGCTTGCTATGCTTAGAGTTGTGTCAGGTCTGGCTCATCGGGATGATGAACTGGAGTGAAAGGTTGTGTTGGTTCGAGAGTGTAAGTGTTGAACACGATTTGGTAAAGGTATCGATGAGAGGCCATGTAGGAGTACATGGTGGGTTGTTTCATTGAAGCCGAACTTAAGAACTGAGATCTGTGTTTGTGATCCATGAACTAGCTACTACCACGCATTGGGCCCGAAGCCAATGGACCCTCTCGGCTTCTTAGCCACCCCTGTTCATAGTCCGGGAGTTGCAAGTAGTTTCTGGTGTTTGTAGTATCTTTGGGGCATGACGCAACGCTGACCCTAGGGGTGGGTTGTGTTGCGGTAGGCACCGTGGGTCGTGTACCGAAAGTGCCCGTTTGGTATCTCGGGAACCCTGCACACATCGTTCGGGCTGTATGGGAAACCTCGGCGGACTCCTGCGGATGGAACCGAATAGGCGATAACTGGACTAGGGACTTGAGTGTTTAGGTAGGCTGTGGCCGACACCCACGCTGGGCTTCCGCTGAAGGTTGCAGTACATGTCGTGTAAACGACGATAAGTGGTGAAAGCGTGTGTGAAGAAGTATACCCCTGCAGGGTTAAATATGATCTATTCGAATAGCCGTGTCCACGGAGAAGGACTTCTGGGTTACCTATATCAGTTCATAGACAAGTAAATGGATACTACTAAAAGCCTCAAGATAAGTGTGAGTATCGTGGATGGCCCTCTCGGGGATGACGAGAGAGGATCCACGGTGGAGTATTGTGATGGTGAATAGTGGACTCGTGTACGACAAATGCTTTACAAAGTGTGTCACGTAGGATAGCTTAGCCAAGAGTCAAAGCTGGCTTGCTGCATTTAACTCCACTTCCTTCCTTGAGAATGTGCATGTATGATAGGATTCTGTGGTAAGACTTGCTGAGTACTTTTGTACTCATGTTTGCTTAATCAATATTTTTCAGAGGACTATACTACCCCCTCCGACGGATTCTATGTAGATGTTGACTTCGACGAGTAAGCTAGCCACCCAGGTGGCGATCTAAGACTTGTGAAGGGCCATGTTGATAGAAAGGCTCCAACAAGCTTTCTTTCTTTCTAGCGTCTGTACTCAGACTACTTTGCTTCCGCATGTGCTTGTATGATTGTATGACTTGAGTGTTGGGGCATGTGACCCCTACCTGTATGACTATGTTATGTATGGCTCCTCGGAGCCTCTTAAATAAAGTACTTGAGTTGTAGAGTTTTGTTGTGATGCCTTGTTGTATTTACTCATATCGGGCATATTGCGTGTATGATTGAAATGCTTGGTATGAGTGGGATCCGACAATCTAGTTGTTTATCCTTGGCAGCCTCTCATATGGGGAAATGTAAGTCTTGTGCTTCTGAGCGATAGTAGTCCGCTACAGCCCGGGATACCGGAGTCCTGCTAGCCCAGCACTACTGCTTGGACACCTGACTGGCCGGCATGTGATTCATTTCGTTCCTATGTACATCCTTCGGGAAATGTCGCGGTGATACTTGAGTCCTGCCTAGCCTGCTACAGCCGGGATACCGGAGTCTCATAGCCCAGTGCTACAGCCCAAGTTCATACGTTGATGACCGACATGCTCGAGGTGTTTCATGTATGCCTGTTCCCATAGGTTAGTGCCGCTTTGGGTTCACGACTAGCCATGTCGGCCCGGTTCTTTGTCATGTGGATGCTAGCGACACTATCATATACGTGAGCCAAAAAGACTAAACGGTCCCGGGCCATGGTAAGGCGACACCCGTGGGAATACCGTGCGTGAGGCCGCAAAGTGATATGAGGTGTTACCAGCTAGGTCGATGTGACTTGGGATCGGGGTCTTGACAGATTCAAAATTGATCTGGTTTATGACAAGTCAGGCCCACTTCTAAACAAACCGTTGTTTGACTGTTTAGGTTGACCGTTAACTTACATGTGGGGCCCACATGTAAGCTTCGTCTTCCTCTTTGTCTTTCTTCTCCACTCAACTCCATCGATCTCTCTCTTCTCTCCTCTGCTCCCGACCAGGCAACGACCCTCTCACTTCCCGACCCGCCGACGACCCTCCCCAGCCTACCTCTCCCCTCGGCCGCGAGAAGACGCCCGTGGGATGTCGGCCGACGTGTGGGAAGGCTCACGGCCGGCCACAATGACGGGCTACGGCTGGCCACCGCCACGAGCGTGAAGGCAACCAGTGAGCAGCTCCACCAGCAACGCCTCCTCCCTCCTCCCCGTAGCTCACCTCCTATGGCGTGTGCGCTGCCCGGCCCAATCTCCGGCGGAGCTCGCCATGGCTGCCTCGCCTACAGCCGGCAGCAGGGATCCCTTGAGCTTTACCGCGTGTAGCAGGGCAGCATGGGCAACCTCGAGCTCCGCCGCGTGCAGCAGAGCAGCGGCGACGGTGCAGCTGAAGGCTAGCCGACGCCCACATCGGCTCCGGCGACGAGCTCGCCGGCGGGGACCCGATTGCTTTTATTTTTATTTTTCAGGGACCCGATTGCTTTTTATTTTATTTTTTAGGGACCCAATTGCTAATTGAGGGATTGCATTTTTTTAATATGTGGAAGAGACGCTGACATGTAGGCCCTACATGTAATTTAACGGTCTAACAAACGGTCATCTTACGGGTAGGCCCCAGCTATCATAAACCTGATCAGGTGTTAACCACTCACCCATTTGGGTTTTTTGAAACAGTCGTCGTCAAAAGTGGTAGGTATTAGTCACAAACAAATTTCTGGTAGTTTTTTGGAACCCTAACGCGAATTGTGGTAGTTTTATGCTATTCACTCAGCAAAATAAAAGATTTCGAAAAAAATTGGAAGGTGGGAAAACTTGGAATTTCTCAAAGGTATTGTGATGGCAGTGCCCATGTAGTGAAATTTTGCTTTCAGCTTGGATGAAGCTTTGTCATAAATGATGGCACATATAATCTTAAAGGTAAGAGGCTTTAGTTGTTAAGTAATAAGGTTTATACATCTTGCGGTGGATTCAACCTACAAACCTCATAAAGTGCTCCCCCAGTGTCCGACTAATCAAACCCTGAAAGCTTTCGCTGATGGTATTTACAAAAAGTTGCGTGGTTACAGGTTTCCTACATTTTTTTGGTCACCATGCATTTCCTTCCCATTTAATAAATGAATTCTCACAAAATAAATAGTCAAATTTTAACTTCTGAGATAGGGCAAAGTCAATAATAGTGGAACATTTAGTATGTTAAATGTTGATTGCTCTGGCTTAGATGATGATAGATTGCTTCTTGAAAGCTCTTTTTGTAGAGAGTAATGCTTATACTGGATATTTGAGGGGAGGTTTAACTCAATAGATTTTTTTACAGATTTTTTTCTTCTTATTATTTGAGTCTACCTGATTTGTGAGTTTAGCACTGTAACGATTGATATCTAGAACTCTTTTAAATTGATGTCATAGTTGCTTTACCCATTACTGACTTACCATTCTCAAACTTTTTGTATCACATATTTTTGTGACTCTGCACTTGCCTGTTTCCTCTAGGTAAAATTTCTAAGCAGAGATAACCATTGATATATGTGTTACAATACTTACTATGAGCCATATGTGAGCCCTTTTCCTTGCAGTTTTATGGTTTTTTTTCATTTTCTGTTAGCCATCAATTAGTTGAACCATTAACATGACTGCAGACTATTTCATAGGTGAGCCTGGGTCCATGACTAAGATTTTGTCCCGTAGCCTGAGGCCATTAAACATTACTTTTATTGTACTAGGAAACTATTTAGGCTCGGAGAAAATAAGTAAAGAATAATATTCTTTAGGTTATGAGCTTATCGTTTCTGAAGCTTGGCCAGCTTCAATCATCATGACCATCTATGACAATAATAAATTGAATATTTCTCCATTTTTACTATATTTGCAGTGGACTTATCGTTCGTATGGGTAATGTAGTTTAATAATTCTGTGAGAAGTACCAAGAGGACACAATGTTACAATTGGAACTATTTCTAACTCTTGACTTTCCTGGTTAGGTTGTTATCCCATGGAATAACTCTCTTTGTTCTGCCTGTTTAGGATAGACTCTGACTTAACCAACTTCGGCACTCTGAAGTTTTGCTACAATGCTCTTCTCTAGCTGCTGAGCTCCCTCATTTTGTGAGATTTAGTTAATCTATGTGTTCCGCTTATTCCACAAAGTAGAAAGTTGGCAAACTATTTGACCATGTGTATGATTACATGCAATTATGAGTAGAACACTTCGTGTATTTCGTTACAGCCCAAGCTAAGATATCTTCATTTTATTATAAGATCAAAGATACATAATCAGTAAATCTACATGCTTTCTTATATCATATTGCTACATATTAATTACTTGTGCTGTACTAATGTAGGATGTGGTGGTATTTGATCAAAAGATCCAGGTTGGGAAAGGCACATTTCTTTGACAAGCACAAGTAATGGAAGGACCAAAAGATCCATATTAGGAGGACACCCTTCCAAGGTACGAGCACATGTCATGGAAGTATTACTACCAGTGGTTGTAAAGTCCACATATCAGTATGTGATGTGGATGAATGATGTTATATCTTCTTGCTTTGTACTCCCTCCGTCCGAAAATACTTGCCATCAAAATGGACAAAAAAAGATGTATCTAGAACTAAAATACATCTAGATACATCTCCTTTTATCCATTTTGATGACAAGTATTTCCGGACGGAGAGAGTATGTCTAATTTTATGATGGTGAATTGATGGATGTTGACTATTGGAAAGTGATGTCAATTATTTTACCTTGCTAATTTCTAATGAGTAATGCAAAATTTTGTCTCGGATAAAAATGACTTTACTTTCCAATTTGGTGATCAAGGACTCCCTTATATACTTATGGAACTTATTATCACTATATTGTCAAAATAGACGGGTGCGGCAACACGCGCCATCATGGATCTAGTGTGATTTTATAGCGTCGGTTTCAGGGTCTGCCGGGCCACCAGGTGGGGACAACCCACCTGGGTGCGTCTGGAGGGGCCGCCCTGGTGGGTTGTGCCCACCCAAGTGCCCCCTCCGGTGGTTCTTGGCTCCAGAAATTCTCTTCTATAGAATAAAAAATACTTGCAAAGTTTCGTTCCAATCTGAGAACTTTTATTTCTGCACAAAAACAACACCATGGTAGTTCTGCTGAAAAGAGCGTCAGTCCGGGTTAGTTTCATTCAAATCGTGCAAATTAAAGTCCAAAACAACATGAACAGCATTAGGGAAAGTAGATATGATGGAGACGTATCAACTCCCCCAAGCTTAAACATTTTCTTGTCCTAAAGCAATTCAGTTGATAAACTGAAAGTGAAAAAGAAAAACTTTTACAAACTCTTTTGCTCTTGTTTACATAAATAAGCTTAAGTGGCACCCAGGTTTTTAGCCAAGATTATAACTAACCATGTCGACAATAACTCTTAAAAATTGTATTAACTCATTGATACGTCCATTTTGCATCATGCTTTTATATCGATATTTATTGCATTATGGGCTGTTATTACACGTTATGTCACAATACTTATGCCTATTCTCTCTTATTTTACAAGGTTTACATGAAGAGGGAGAATGCGGCAGCTGGAATTCTGGGCTGGAACAGGAGCAAATATTATAGACCTATTCTACACAGCTCCAAAAGTCCTGAAACTTCATGGAAGTCATTTTTGGAATTAATAAAAAATACTGGCGAAAGAAAGTACCAGAGGGGGCCCACACCCTGGCCACGAGGGTGGGGGCGCGCCCTACCCCCTGGGCGCGCCCCCTTCCTCGTGGGCCCCCTGGCAGGCCTCCGGTGCCCATCTTCTGCTATATGAAGTCATTTACCCAGAAAAAATCATAAGCAAGCTTTCGGGAAGAAACTCCGCCGCCACGAGGCAGAACCTTGGCGGAACCAATCTAGGGCTCGGCAGAGCTGTTCTGCCGGGGAAACTTCCCTCTGGGAGGGGGAAATCATCGCCATTGTCATCACCAATGATCCTCTCATTGAGAGGGGGTCAATCTCCATCAACATCTTCACCAGCACCATCTCATCTCAAACTCTAGTTCATCTCTTTTATCCAATCTTTGTTCCGAAGCCTCAGATTGGTACCTGTGGGTTGCTAGTAGTGTTGATTACTCCTTGTAGTTGATGCTAGTTGGTTTATTTGGTGGAAGATCATATGTTCAGATCCATTATGCATATTAATATCCCTCTGATTATGAACATGAATATGCTTTGTGAGTAGTTACGTTTGTTCCTGAGGACATGGGAGAAGTCTTGCTATTAGTAGTCATGTGAATTTGGTATTCGTTCGATATTTTGATGAGATGTATGTTGTCTTTCCTCTAGTGGTGTTATGTGAACGTCGACTACATGACACTTCACCATTGTTTGGGCCTAGAGGAAGGCATTGGGAAGTAATAAGTAGATGATGGGTTGCTAGAGTGACAGAAGCTTAAACCCTAGTTTATGAGTTGCTTCGTAAGGGGCTGATTTGGATCCATATGTTTCATGCTATGGTTAGGTTTACCTTAATACTTCTTTTGTAGTTGCGGATGCTTGCAATAGGGGTTAATCATAAGTGGGATGCTTGTCCAAGAAAGGACAGCACCCAAGCACCGGTCCACCCACATACCAAATTATCAAAGTAACGAACGCGAATCATATGAGCGTGATGAAAACTAGCTTGACGACAATTCTCATGTGTCCTCGGGAGCGCTTTTCTCTATATAAGAGTTTTTCCAGGCTTGTCCTTTGCTACAAAAAGGATTGGGCCATCTTTCTGCACTTTATTTACACTTGTTACTTGTTACCCGTTACAAATTACCTTATCACAAAACTATCTGTTACCGATAATTTCAGTGCTTGCAGAGAATACCTTGTTGAAAACCGCTTATCATTTCCTTCTGCTCCTCGTTGGGTTCGACACTCTTACTTATCGAAAGGACTACAATAGATCCCCTATACTTGTGGGTCATCAAGACTCTTTTCTGCCACCGTTGCCGAGGAGTGAAGCGCCTTTGGTAAGTGGATTTTGGTAAGAAAAAATTTATATAGTGTACTGAAATTTACTGTCACTTGCTACTATGGAAAACAATGCTTTGAGGGGCTTGTTCGGGGTATCTTCACCTCATCCGGAACCACAATTAGCTACCCCTCAACCTACCTAACCTACTGAAAATTTTAATTTGAAATTCCTTCGGGTATGATAGAGAAACTGCTAGCTAATCATTTTGTAGGAGATGGAACATTGCAGCCCGATTTACACCTAATCTATGTGGATGAAGTTTTTGGATTATTTAAGCTTGAAGGTATGCCCGATGATGTTATCAAGAAGAAGGTCTTCCCTTTATCTTTGAAGGGAGAGGCATTGACATGGTATAGGCTATGTGATGATATGGGATCATGGGACTACAAACGATTGAAATTGGAATTTCATCAGAAGTTTTATCCTATGCATCTTGTTCATCGTCATCGTAATTATATATATAATTTTTGGCCTCGCGAAGGAGAAATCATCACTCAAGCTTGGGGGGAGGCTTAAGTCAATGTTATATTCATGCCCCAATCATGGGCTCTCAAGAGAAATGATTATTCAAAAAATTTATGCTCGGCTCTCTCTCAATAATCGCTCCATGCTCGGTACTTCTTGTACTAGCTCTTTTATGATGAAGACTATTGAATTCAAATGGGATTTATTGGAAATAATTAAACGCAACTCTGAAAATTGGGATCTCGATGAAGGTAAGGAGTCAGGTATAACACCCAAGTTTGATTGTGTTAAATCTTTTATGGATACCAATGTTTTCCATGAATTTAGCACTAAATATGGACTTGACTCTGAGATAGTAGCTTCTTTCTGTGAATCATTTGCTACTCATGTTGATCTCCCTAAGGAGAAGTGGTTTAAATATAATCCTCCCATTGAAGTAAAAGTAGTTGCACCTATTAAAGTTGAAGAAAAGACTATCACTTATAATGATCCTATTGTTCCTACTGCTTATGTTGAGAAACCACCTTTCCCTGTTAGAATAAAGGATCATGCTAAAGCTTCAACTGTAGTCAACAAAAGTAATATTAGGACACACAAACCTCCTGAGCAAGTTAAAGTTGAACCTAATATTGCTATGGTTAAATATCTCTTGCCTGATAATATCGACGGGCATGTTATTTACTTCTGTGATGAAACTGCTAGAATTGCTAAACTTGGTACTAAAGATAAACATAGACTTGTGGTAGGCATGCCTGTTATTTCTGTTAAAATAGGAGATCATTGTTATCATGGCTTATGTGATAAGTGTGCTAGTGCTAGTGCAATACCTCATTCTTTATACAAAGAAATTATGCATGATATTGCACCTACTGAGATAGAAGAAATTGATGTTACAATTAAGTTTGCCAATAGAGATATTATTTCACCGATTGGGATTGTTAGAGATGTTGAAGTTTTGTGTGGGAAGGTTAAATATCCTGCTGATTTTCTTGTTCTTGGTTCCCCACAAGATAGCTTTTGTCCCATTATATTTGGTAGACCCTTCTTGAACACCGTTAATGCTAGGATAGACTGCAAAAAGGACACTGTTACTATTGGTTTGGGTGATATTTCTCATGAGTTTAATTTTGCTAAATTTCGTAGACAACCCCATGATGAGGAATTGCCTAGTAAAGATGAAATTATTGGTCTTGCTTCTATTGTCATGCCTCCTAGTGATCCTTTAGAACAATATTTTCTTGACCATGAAAATGATATGTTCATGAATGAAAGAAGGGAAATAGATGAAGTATTCTTTAAACAGGCACCTATTCTGAAACACAACTTGCCTGTTGAAAATCCTAGGGGATCCTCCTCCACCCAAGGGTGATCCCGTGTTTGAGCTTAAACCATTACCTGATACTCTTAAATATACTTATCTTGATGAAAAGAAGATATATCCTGTTATTATTAGTGCTAACCTTTCAGAGAATTAAGAAGAGAAATTATTGAAAACTCTGAAGAAGCACTGTGCTGCTATTGGATATACTCTTGATGATCTTAAGGGCATTAGTCCCACTCTATGTCAACACAAAATAAATTTGGAGAAAGACGCCAAACCAGTTATTGATCACCAAGGATGGCTAAATCCTAAGATGAAAGAAGTGGTAAGAAAGGAAATTAAAGCTCCTTGAGGCAGGTATAATTTATCCCGTTGCTGATAGTCAGTGGGTAAGTCCTGTCCATTGTGTCCCTAAGAAGGGAGGTATCACTATTGTTCCTAATGATAAAGATGAATTGATTCCGCAAAGAATTATTACAGGTTATAGGATGGTAATTGATTTTTGCAAATTAAATAAAGCTACTAAAAAAGATCATTACCCTTTGCCTTTTATTGATCAAATGCTGGAAAGATTATCCAAACATACACATTTTTGCTTCCTAGATGGTTATTCTGGTTTCTCTCAAATACCTGTGGCAGCTGATGATTAAGAAAAGACCACTTTTACTTGCCCTTTCGGTACTTTTGCTTATAGACGTATGCCTTTCGGTTTATGTAATGCACCTGCTACCTTTCAAAGATGCATGATGGCTACATTCTCTGACTTTTGTGAAAAGATTTGTGAGGGTTTCATGGATGATTTCTCTGTTTATGGATCCTCTTTTGATGATTGCTTGAGAAACCTTGATCGAGTTTTGCAGAGATGTGAAGAAACTAACCTTGTCTTGAATTGGGAGAAATGCCACTTTATGGTTAATGAAGGTATTGTCTTGGGGCATAAAATTTCTGAAAGAGGTACTAAAGTTGACAAT
Source organism: Aegilops longissima (assembly GCA_021605205.1). Classification (NCBI taxonomy): domain Eukaryota; kingdom Viridiplantae; phylum Streptophyta; class Magnoliopsida; order Poales; family Poaceae; genus Aegilops; species Aegilops longissima. Next base: position 218,125,685 of record CM038681.1, read on the forward strand.
GCTAAAGTTGATGCTATTGAAAAGATGCCGGTCCCAAGGACATTAAAGGTATAAGAAGTTTGCTAGGTCATGCCGGTTTTTATAGGAGGTTCATTAAGGACTTCTAAAAAATTTCTCGGCCTCTGACTAATCTATTACAAAAAGATATTCCTTTTGTCTTTGATGATGATTGTGTAGAGGCATTTGAAATACTTAAGAGAGCTTTGATTTCTGCACCTATTGTTCCGCCACCTGATTGGAATTTACCTTTTGAAATTATGTGTGATGCTAGTGATTATGCTGTAGGTGATGTTCTAGGGAAAAGAGTTGATAAGAAACTAAATGTTATTCAATATGCTAGTAAAACTCTAGACAATGCCCAGAAAAATTATGCTACTACTAAAAAATAATTTTTAGCAGTTGTTTTTGCCCGTGATAAGTTCAAACCTTATATTGTTGATTCTAAAGTAACTATTCACACTGATCATGCTACTATTAAATACCTTATGGAAAAGAAAGATGCTAAGCCTAGACTTATTAGATGGGTTCTCTTGCTACAAGAATTTGACTTGCATATTATTGATAGAAAGGGAGCTGAGAACCCCGTTGCAGACAACTTGTCTAGATTAGAGAATGTTCTTGATGACCCACTACCTATTGATGATAGCTTTCTTGATGAACAATTAGCCGTCATAAATGCTTCTCGCACTGCTCCATGTTATGCTGGTTATGCTAATTACATTGTTGCTAAATTTATACCACCTAGTTTCACATACCAGCAAAAGAAAAAGTTTTTCTATGATTTAAGACATTACTTCTGGGATGACCCACACCTTTATAAAGAAGGAGTAGATGGTGTTATTAGACGTTGTGTACCTGAGCATGAACAGGAACAGATCCTACGCAAGTGTCACTGTGAGGCTTATGGAGGACACCACGCTAGAGATAGAACTGCACATAAGGTATTGCAATCCAGTTTTTATTGGCCTACTCTCTTCAAGGATGCCCGTAAGTTTGTCTTATCTTGTGATGACTATCAACGAATAGGTAATATTAGTAGACGTCAAGAAATTCCTATGAATTATTCATTTGTTATTGAACCATTTGATGTTTGGGGCTTTGATTATATGGGACCGTTTCCTTCCTCTAATGGGTTTACACATATTTTAGTTGTTGTTGATTATGTTACTAAGTGGGTAGAAGCTATTCCAACTAGTAGTGCTGATCATAACACCTCTATTAAGATGCTTAAAGAAGTTATTTTTCCGAGGTTTGGAGTTCCTAGATATTTAATGACTGATGGTGGTTCACATTTTATTCATGGTGCCTTTCGTAAAATTCTTGCTAAGTATGATGTTAATTATAGAATTGCATCTCCATATCACCCCCAGTCTAGTGGTCAAGTAGAATTGAGTAATAGAGAGCTCAAATTAATTTTGCAAAAGACTGTTAATAGATCTAGAAAGAATTGGTTCAAGAAACTTGATGATGCATTATGGGCTTATAGAACTACATATAAAAATCCTAAGGGTATGTCTCCGTATAAAATGGTTTATGGAAAAGCATGTCACTTACCTCTCGAACTAGAACATAAGGCATATTGGGCCATTAAAGAGCTCGATTCTTGTTTCAAACTTGCCGGTGAGAAGAGGCTTTTTGACATTAGCTCACTTGATGAATGGAGAACCCAGGCCTATGAGAATGCCAAACTGTTTAAAGAAGAAGTTAAAAGATGGCATGACAAAAGGATATAAAAGCGTGAGTTTAATGCAGGTGATTATATATTGCTATACAACTCTCGTTTAAGATTTTTTGTAGGAAAACTTCTCTCTAAATGGGAAGGTCCTTACGTTATCGAGGAGGTCTATCGTTCCGGTGCCATAAAAATCAACAACTTCGAAGGAACAAATCCGAAGGTGGTGAACGGTCAAAGAATCAAACATTATATCTCAGGTAATCCTATAAATGTTGAAACTAATGTTATTGAAACCGTAACCCCGGAGGAATACATAAGGGACACTTTCCAGAACGTTTCAGACTCCGAAAAGGAATAGGTATGTGGTACGGTAAGTAAACCGACTCCAAAACAGTTCTAATGGCAATTTTTCTCTGTTTTGGAATATTTAAGAAAATAGGAAAATAAGTAGTAGTCCGGGAAGGACACGAGGCTTCCACGAGGGTGGGAGGCGCGCCCTACCCCCTAGGCATGCCCCCTGCCTCGTGGGCACCTCGTGTGATCTCCGGACTCTATTTTCTTGCACGGTACTTCTTTTGGTCGATAAAAATTCATTGTATAATCTCCCAAAGGTTTTGACCACCGTATCACGCAATTATCCTCTGTTCTTGTTTCGAGCTATTTTTCTGACAGATCTAGATCACCATGACGTGTCCAAGTGCCCCCAAGGACAAGTTCTCCGAGAAGGTCATCAAACCCTACCTTGCGGAGGTGCTGTAACACCCTCAAACCATTGAGATGCATGAGGGGGTGCTGCACATCCACGATGTTGAGGGACCAAGGAGGACCAAAAGCGTGGAGACAAGGCTCGAGGCAATGGAGCAACAAGTTTTCAAGTGTCAGGAGATGGTGGAGCGCGGACTTGACTCCAATCACATAATGATCACGAAGATCACCAACAACCACAAGCTGGACACCAAGGACATTGGGGAGGCCATCTTCAAACTTCACGAGAAAATCGAGCACCTCCAAGCCCAGATATATGACCTGCAAAACCAAAACAGTGAGTATGAATATAGATTCAAGAGGATGAGTTTGGCTGCAGATTTAAGGATCCCGGAGACTCGATCATCCTTCTATGACGGGGAGCCTATGCCTTGGAAGAGGGACGACGAGCCTACATCATCAACAACTTCTTCACCAGCAAAAGATATGTAATCACATGGGTGTGGGCACTCCCCTTGGCAACTGCCAAGCTTGGGGGAGGTGCCCCGGTATCGTATCACCATCACACTCCTATCTTTGCCATTTTTCTTAGTTTGATCCTTTTGGTAATATCTTGATCTAGTGGAATAAAGTTTTAGTATGATTTAGTTTTGAGTTTTGCTTTATGATCCTTCTATGTAATCGAGTCCGTGAGCTATATATAATAAAGATTAGTGTTGAGTCAAGGGCTTGATTATTTTGCTATGATCTTGAGGTAATTAAAGAAAAGAGAAAGAATAAAAAGAAATAGAAGAGATCATATTGATCTTATGGAGACTAATGACTTCACATATAAAGAGTATGATGAATAAAAGTTGTTGAGAGTTGACAAACCCAGTTTTTTGTCATCGTTGCAATTAATAGGAAGTAATAAAGAAAGAGATGTTTTCACATATAAGTACACTATCTTGGACATCTTTTATGATTGTGAGCACTCATTAAAATATGACATGCTAAAGAGTTGATGTTGGACAAGGAAGACAACGTAATGGGTTATGTTTTCTTATATCCGAAATAAAGTATATTGTCATGGATCATCCAACATGTTGAGCTTGCCTTTCTCCCTCATGCTAGCCAATTCTTTGCACTAAGTAGAGATACTACTTGTGCTTCCAAATATCCTTAAAACCAGTTTTGCCATGAGTGTCCACCATATCTACCTATGGATTGAGTAAGATCCTTCAAGTAAGTTGTCATCAGTGCCTGCAATAAAAATTGCACTCTAAATATGTATGACTTATTAGTGTGGAGAAAATATGCTTTATACGATCTTGTGATGTGTAAGAAATAAAAGCGACATACTGCATAATAAAGGTCCACATCACAAGTGGCAATATAAAGTGACGTTCTTTTGCATTAAGATTTTGTGCATCCAACCCCAAGAGCGCATGCCAACCTCTGCTTCCCTCTGCGAAGGGCATATCTTTTACTTTAGTCTATTTCATTATGCAAGAGTCATGGTGATCTTCACCTTTCCTTTTTACATTTTATCCTTTGGCAAGCACATTGTGTTGGAAAGATCCTGATATATATATCCAATTGGATATAAGTTAGTATGAGCTATTATTGTTGACATTACCCTTGAGGTAAAAGGTTGGGAGGAGAAACTATAAGCCCCTATCTTTCTCTGTGTCCGATTAAAACTCGGTAACCACAAGTATTGCGTGAGTGTTAGCAATTCTGAAAGACTATGATAGTTGAGTATGTGGACTTACTAAAAAGCTCTTATATTGACTCTTTCCGATGTTATGATAAATTGTAATTGCTTCAATGACCGAGATTATAGTTTGTTGGTTCCCAATGAAGTTTCCGATTCATACTTGACATTGTGAATAGATTATTACTTGGGCATAAGAAACCATATGACAATATCCATATATGTTGCTGTTATAAGTATGATCATGATGCCCTCATGTCCGTATTTTATTTTATTGACACCTCTACCTCTAAACATATGGACATATTTAGCGTTATCGGCTTCCGCTTGAGGACAAGCGAGGTCTAAGCTTGGGGGAGTTGATACGTCCATTTTGCATCATGGTTTTATATCGATATTTATTGCATTATGGGTTGTTATTACACGTTATGTCACAATACTTGTGCCTATTCTCTCTTATTTTACAAGGTTTACATGAAGAGGGAGAATGCCGACAGCTGGAATTCTGGGCTGGAAAAGGAGCAAATATTAGAGACCTATTCTGCACAGCTCCAAAAGTCCTGAAACTTCACGGAAGTAATTTTTGGAATTAATAAAAAATACTGAGGGAAGAAAGTACCAGAGGGGGCCCACACCCTGGCCACGAGGGTGGGGGCGCGCCCCCCTTCCTCATGGGCCCCTTGGCAGGCCTCCGGTGCCCATCTTCTGCTATATGAAGTCATTTACCCTGAAAAAAAATCATAAGCAAGCTTCCGGGAAGAAAATCCGCCGCCACGAGGCGGAACCTTCGCGGAACCAATCTATGGCTCCGGCAGAGCTGTTCTGCTGGGGAAACTTCCCTCCGGAGGGGGAAATCATCGCCATCGTCATCACCAATGATCCTCTCATCGAGAGGGGGTCAATCTCCGTCAACATCTTCACCAGCACCATCTCATCTTAAATTCTAGTTCATCTCTTGTATCCAATATTTGTTCCAAAGCCTCAGATTGATACCTGTGGGTTGCTAGTAGTGTTGATTACTCCTTGTAGTTGATGCTAGTTGGTTTATTTGGTGGAAGATCATATGTTAAGATCTATTATGCATATTAATATCCCTCACATGAATATGCTTTGTGAGTAGTTACGTTTGTTCCTGAGGACATGGGAGAAGTCTTGCTATTAGTAGTCATGTGAATTTGGTATTCGTTCGATATTTTGATGAGATGTATGTTGTCTTTCCTCTAGTTGTGTTATGTGAACGTCGACTACATGACACTTCACCATTGTTTGGGCCTAGAGGAAGGCATTGGGAAGTAATAAGTAGATGATGGGTTGCTAGAGTGACAGAAGCTTAAACCCTAGTTTATGAGTTGCTTCGTAAGGGGCTGATTTGGATCCATATGTTTCATGTTATGGTTAGGTTTACCTTAATACTTCTTTTGTAGTTGCGGATGCTTGCAATAGGGGTTAATTATAAGTGGAATGCTTGTCCAAGAAAGGACAACACCCAAGCACCGGTCCACCCACATACCAAATTATCAAAGTAACGAACGCGAATCATATGAGCGTGATGAAAACTAGCTTGACGATAATTCCCATGTGTCCTCGGGAGCGCTTTTCTCTATACAAGAGTTTTTCCAGGCTTGTCCTTTGCTACAAAAAGGATTGGGCCATCTTGCTGCACTTTATTTACACTTGCTACTTGTTACCCGTTACAAATTACCTTATCACAAAACTATCTGTTGCCGACAATTTCAGTGCTTGCAGAGAATACCTTGCTGAAAACCACTTATCATTTCCTTCTGCTCCTCGTTGGGTTCGACACTCTTACTTATCGAAAGGACTACGATAGATCCCGTATACTTGTGGGTCATCACTCATATCAATGACATAATCGGCTAGCGAGGAATAATAAGATATCTCAAACATCAACACTTTATAAAAAAAACCATGATATAATATGACAATAGTGGTATCTCGCTAGCCCTTTCTGAGACCGCAAAACATAAATGTAGAGCACCTCCAAAGTTCAAGCAGTGACTAAATATTGTAATTCATGGTAGAAAAGATCTAGTCATGATGCACCCAACATTAGCTACACACAATGCATGAGGATGACAATAGTGCTCTCGGGTTCTGGCACTTATTCCAGAAGGTGATGACACAACATAAAAGTAAATAGATAGTCCCTTCGCAGAGGGAAGCAGTGATTTGCAGCAGTGCTAGAGCTCAAGTTTTAGAAAGAGAGGTAAATGAAATTTTGAGAAATGCACCTTTCTTGTTTACTTCGCGACCGTTAGTTATCGATATCTTCCATGCTAAACACATTAGTGGCGGTTCCCAAGCGATAAAAGTAAAGGTTTACTCCCCCTCCACCAACAATCACACTCTGATACTTCTCCAACGTATCTATAATTTCTAAAGTATTCATGCTGTTATATTATCATTCTTGGATGTTTTACAATCATTTTATAGAAACTTTCTATCATTTTTGGGACTAACCTATTGACCCAGTGTCCAGCGCCAGTTGCTGTTTTTTGCTTGTTTTTTACATCGCATGAAATCAATATCAAACGGAGTCCAAACACCGCGAAACTGTTTGTGGATTTTTTATGGACCGGAAGACATCCAGTGGGACAGAGAAGCACCTGGGGGGTGCCCCGAGGTGGGCACAACCCACTAGGGCGCACCCAGGTGGGTTGTGAAGGAGTCCTGGATTAAGGGGTCCTCGGGCGTCCAGCCTATGTGACGTGGGCCGGATTGATGGGCCATGAAGATCCAAGATAGAAGACTTCCTCCCGTGTCCGGATGGGACTTTCATTTGCGTGGATGGCAAGCTTGGCATTCGGATATGAAGGTTCCTTCCTCTGTAAATCGACTCTGTACAACCCTAGGCCCCTTCGGTGTTTATATAAACCGAAGGGTTTAGTCCGTAGAGGCAATCACAATCATACAGGCTAGACTTCTAGGGTTTAGCCATTACGATCTCGTGGTAGATCAACTCTTGTAATCCTTGTATTCATCAAGATCAATCAAGCAGGAAGTAGGGTATTACCTCCATCGAGAGGGCCCGAACCTAGGTAAACATTGTGTCCCCCGTCTCCTATTACCATCGACCTTAGACGCATAGTTCGGGACCTCCTACCCGAGATCCTCCAGTTTTGACACCGACATTGGTGCTTTCATTGAGAGTTCCGCTGTGACGTTGAAGACAGGATTGATGGCTCGCCTTGTTATCAAGGACAGTTGGCCTCAGGCCAAACCCCCTGGCTAGGTGGCTTTACCATGACCGCCAATGATAACTTCTCAGGTCATCGAAAATCGTGTCCATATTGACTCCGAGTACTCCAAGCAGATGGATCCGGTGGAGTTGTCGTCTTTAAACGAATTCCTGGATCGCATCGCTGCCATGGGGGTCGCTACAGACTATGATCAGATTGGGCTTAAACCCGATCAGAGAGAAATCAAATCTCCGCCGATCACCCATCAGACAGCGGTCGTGGAGGAGCAAAACAACAACTCCTCCCCTATGTTGAAGACGAGTTATGTTCAGATTTCCGAGCTCGAGGAGCCGGATACCTGTCTGCGGGATGACACTCCCGGCCCTCCGAACCTAGAATCGGGCGTCGAGCCTGGAAAATCACTTAACATCCCGAAGCTCGAACTAATAAGATCGGAAGTTTTTCAAACTCCGGACCATAAATTGGGTCAGGGTACAGATTTAAAGCCACCTACCCACCACAAGCAATATTCGCCGAGCAATTCCGGTCATCCGGATATATGCGACCTCATGTAGGTACGACAGCAGTCCCAGGAAACAGTTCATCACTTTTGGGCCAGATTCCTCTTATCAAAGACAAGATTAAAGATTGCCGCGACGAGGACGCGATTTCAATATTCTGCAAGAATTGCATGGAAGAAGGAATCCTCAACGCCATCAACCGCAATCGTGTATTACACTTTGCTGACTTGGCAACCATAGTACAGAAGTACTGCGCAATGGAAAGTGCCTGGAAAACTCAGGCAGCTCGCTGGGAACCACCGGTCTCCACTCAACCCCTCTGGCGGGCAAAAAGGATGCACCCTCGCGGGGCACCCGACCCCATAGTGAAGAAAACCAAACCCATTACAGGACACAGAACTGTTCTGGAGGGATGGCTCGATAGGCCATGTAAAATACACATAACACAGGTTATCGTACCAACCCACAGTCTTAGAGCGTGTTGGATACTCCGGCAGGTGGCCAAGAGCGGCGAGGATATCATTTCATCATACCATTTGACCCTGTCAAGCCTCATGACAAGAGGAGTTCATCTGCTTGCCCAAAACACCATCAAACACCTTCTGGCAGAAATTAAAAATGCATGTTCTGGCCATTTCCACTAATCTCCATGAGCTAATCCTTCTCCCACAGCACCATCTGGTACTCCTCTAACCCATGCATCTTTCCCTGCCCGAGGAGCCATGATTATGGGGTTGAAAAGCTCTTTTTCCCTCTCTAGACAACACCATTTCTCTCTCCCTCAACCTCCCTCCTCAGTCCAGTGGATCCCCAGGGCATCCAATGCCGTTGTCGCATTGTTTACTCCCCCTTGCAGCTGCCACACACAAGTGGGCGCGTGAGGACGCGAGAAAAAGCCGCGGGTGCCGGCCATTTGCGCACTCTGGAGCACGTCAGCGTGCTCCCGACCGTTGACGCCGTGTTCCCCGACCACATCGAGCCTCCCCCTCGCGCCAGTCGAGGTGCCTCGACGTCCGCAACACACCACCATGCAGGACCCCTCCTTTCCCCCTCTGTCTTCCCCATGCCGCGCGTGCCCAGAGCCGCCCGAGCCCGCCAATGCGCGTGCGAGCTCGTGGCTCCACCCGGAGCTCGCCCCCGCTCCCTCTCTCTCTTCTTGGCACCCTACTCGACTCCCACGAACGCCGTAGACAGCTCCTCTCCCTCCCTCCTGGCCTCCCGAGCCGTTGTCGGGGCCACCCGTGCGCCGCGTCCACGGTGAGCCACGGGTCGGCTACTTAAGGCCACCCCCGGGCCCCCTCTCTACTCCTTAGGCCCTATCTCTCCCCTAGCAACCTCCCGGACAAGCTCTCTATCCCCCTCGTGCTCTCCTTGCCTCTCCATCGCCGCCATGGCTGCCGTCGGCCTCCACTCGGCTCCGGCAAACCAGGGCCTCCCCGCCCCTCCTTTGGTCACCAGTAGATCCGCAGATGAACGGCAGAGCTCTCCCCCTCTTCATTTTGTCCCCTCCGCGGCTGCAGCGCCGTGCCCCAACCTCACCGTCGCCTCCATCCGCCGTGGGTGGTGCACCGCCCGCATCCGACCACCCCTGCCTCCGTGGAGTACCTCGTCGGATGCGCCGCTCTCCCCTGAGCCCGCCGGTGTGCTGGGCGTCACCGGAGGTGACCGGAGCCACCGGAACAGGCGTCGGCAAGCGCTCGGCCCCGCCTCCTCTTCCTCCTTCGTCGCGCGCGGGAGGAGTGAGACGAGCCTGCAGGTGGACCCCGCAGGTCAGTGACCCCGTCAGCGGGCCCCTCCGTTTAAGTGGGCGCCTGGCAAATCGCCCCGGCGCGGACCTGCTGGCAAAGCGGGTGAGCCGATGGGCTGGCCCAGTTGCGCCTCGACGCTAAATCTCGCCCAGCGCGCGCCGCCGCTGCCCAGATTTGGCCCATTTAGGTAAATCCCCCCTCCTTTTTCTTTTTCTGTAGACTTGTAAAATCCATAAACAATTCAAATGGACTCCAAATTTGATGATTCAAATTTCTAGTGACTCCATAAATCATGATCTACCTGGTGGTGCAACCTGCACATTTTTTCAGAGACCTTTTCTTCACAAATATTTATCAAATCCTATTTTTCCTATTTTTTGATGAACTTTAGAAAATCACAGAGAGCTCAAACTTGATCCAAATGCCATGATTCAAATTCCTAGATGCTTCTAAGTTCATAACTTAGTTTATGAACATTTTTCTTAATACTTTATGTACCCCACAAAATAATGAGCCATTTCTTCATGTTTGTCAACTTCCTAAATCCATAGAATATTCATTTGAACTCCAAATCCAGTGAAACCAAATCCTAGATGCTTCTAAAATCATCCTTTGTTAAATGGGTATCTTTGCTCATTTTCCAAAAATATAATTCTGTACACTTCTTGCAAATTCATAAACCCCTTGATTCCATCATATTGAAATGTTCAGAGATATCCACTGATCCAATTCCAATGAAACCACTCTGGTTATTTTTCATATAACTAGAGATGTCCTAGAAAAGTCAAATTAGTATTTTTAGAGCTCTTTTATTTTCTGCCTTGTTGTGTTGCTTATTATGATTGTTTCCGACGTTAGTTGACGAAGTAGACGGAGTATTTGGAGAAGGACCAGAAGATTTCAAGACTCTGATGAATCAGGCAAGTAGCCCTTTGACCATGACACCCCTTTTTGTTCATCGGTGCTGACGGAGTTCCGGACTAGGGGGTGTCCGGATAGCCGAACTATCATCATCGGCCGGACTCCAAGACTATGAAGATACAAGATTGAAGACTTCGTCCCGTGTCCGGATGGGACTTTCCTTGGCGTGGAAGGAAAGCTTGGCGATACGGATATGTAGATCTCCTACCATTGTAACCGACTCTGTGTAACCCTAACCCTATCCGGTGTCTATATAAATCGGAGGGTTTTAGTCCGTGGGATCTAACAACAATCATACCATAGGCTAGCTCCTAGGGTTTAGCCTCTTTGATCTCGTGGTAGATCCACTCTTGCAACACACATCATCAATATTAATCTAGCAGGACGTAGGGTTTTACCTCCATCAAGAGGGCCCGAACCTGGGTAAAACATCGTGTCCCTTGTCTCCTGTTACCATCCGCCTAGACGCACATTTCGGGACCCCCTACCCGAGATCCGCCGGTTTTGACACCGACATTGGTGCTTTCATTGAGAGTTCCTTTGTGTCGTCGCCGATAGGCCCGATGGCTCCTCCGATCATCAACAACGACACGGTCCAGGGTGAGACTTTTCTCCCCGGACAGATCTTTGTGTTCGGCGGCTTTGCTGCGGGCCAATTAAGCAGCCATCTGGAGCAGATCGAAAGCTACGCCCCTGGCCATGAGGTTAGATTTGGAAGTTTAAACTATACGGCCGATATCCGCGGAGACTTGATCTTCGACGGATTCGAGCCGCAGCCAAGCATGTCGCACTGTCTCGATGGGCATGATCTAGCTCTGCAGCCGAACAGTGCCCTGGAGGCCGCACCAGTATCCGCTCCAACCCTTAATTCGGAGCCGGATTCCCCGACCGAGGACGAGTGGTTGGACACCGCCTCGGGGGCTACAATCTCTACGGCGATCGAGCCAAACTGCATCCCTGTCCTTTGCAAAGACTCCAACTCCAGGGCGCCGGACTCATATCCGGACTCCGAACCCTCCGCGCCCTTGCCAATCAAATCCGATTGGACGCCCGTTATGGAGTTCACGGCCGCGGACATCTTTCAGCACTCGCCTTTTGGCGACATCCTGAATTCACTAAAGTCTCTCTCTTTATCCGGAAGAGCCCTGGCCGGACTACGGTCAGGAAGGTTGGGATGCGGTCGACGAAGAAATTCAACGCCCACCCACCACCCACTTGGTAGCCGCTGTCGACGATCTAACCGACATGCTAGACTACGACTCCGAAGACATCGACGGTATGGATGACGATGCCGGAGACGACCAAGACCCAGCGCCTATAGGGCACTGGAAGGCCACCTCGTCATACGACATATACATGGTGGACATCCCAAAAGATGGGAACGACGACGGAACAACGGAGGATGACCCCTCCAAGAAGCAGCCCAAGCGCCGGCGTCAGCGGCGCCGCTCTAAATCCCGCCACAGCAAGAATGAAGATTCCGGCACCGGAGATAACAATACACCGGACAATGCCGAAGACAATCCACTCCAGTAAGATCCAGCGCAGGAGGATGGAGATGCCAGCCCTCAAGAGAGAGCGGCAGAAGAAGAGGTAGAGGATTATATGCCTCCCTCCGAAGACGAAGCAAGCCTCGACGACAATGAATTCGTCTTTCCTGAGAATCCCGTCGAACAAGAGCGTTTTAGACGTAGGCTTATGGCCACGGCGAACAGCCTAAAGAAAAAGCAGCAACAGCTTAGAGCTGATCAGGATCTGCTAGCCGACAGATGGACCGAAGTCCTCGCGGCCGAAGAGCATGAGCTCGAACGCCCCTCCAAAAGCTACCCTAACCGCAAGCTGCTCCCCCGATTAGAGGAGGAGGCTTACGAACCCGCATCACCAGGAGACACACGGTGACCGACCACCCCATGGCGCTGACAGAGAGGCCTCTAGGCCCTTCACTAGAACCATACCCGGCATCGCTCAAAAGCACACGGCCAAAGGGGAACGCGGACCTGCAAGATATATTGGAGGACAAGGCAAGACAATCAAGATCGATCTATGGATCGCGTGGGCCCACGATGCGTGGCGACAACCGTCGCGCGGACACGATAAGTCCGCCGGGCGAACAAAACAGACCAAGCACTTTTGAGCTCCGTCGTGATATCGCCCAAATCTGAGGCGCCAAGACACCCACTATGCTTCACAGACGAAGTAATGGATCATCAAATCCCGAAGGGTTTAAACCCGTCAATATTGAATCCTATGATGGCACAACAGACCCGCGGTTTGGATCAAGACTATCTCCTTCACATCCACATGGCCCGCGGTGATGATCTTCACGCCATCAAATACCTCCCCTCGCTTAAAGGACCAACCCGGCATTGGCTCAACAGCTTGCCGCCAGAGTCAATTGGGAGCTGGGAGGACACGGAAGCCACATTCCTCGATAACTTCGGTGGCACTTATATGCGACCACGACGCTGATGACCTAAGCCACATAATTCAGCAGCCGGACAAATCGGCCGACAATTCTCGACACGGTTCTTAACCAAGAAAAACCAAATCGTCGATCGTCACGATGCGGAGGCCCTCGCGCCTTCAAGCATAACATCATGACAGTGGCTTGCCCGGCACCTAGGACAGAAAAGCCAAAATCCATGGCAGCCCTCACATCACTCATGACCCGCTTCTGCGTGGGTGAGGACAGCTGGCTAGCATGCAGCAACAACCTCAGCAAAAATTCTGGCAGACCGGACTTCAAGGACCAAAACGGCAGGCCGCGTCGTAACAAAAACAAACGCCGCACTAACGGCGACAATATTGAGGATACGGCAGTCAATGCCGGATTCAAAGGCTCTAAACCCGGTCAGCGGAAAAAGCCATTCAAACGAACTACTCCGGGTCCGTCCAATTTGGACCGAATACTCGACCGCTTGTGCCAGATACACGGCACCCCCGAAAAGCCAGCTAACCACACCAACAGGGACTGTTGGGTATTCAAGCAAGCAGGCAAGTTAATTGCCGAAAACAATGACAAGGGGCTGCATAACGATGACGAGGACGAGACCCAACCACCGAACAATAGAGGACAGAAGGGTTTCCCCCCACAGGTGCGGACGGTGAACATGATATACGCAACGCACATGCCCAAAAGGGAGCGGAAGCGTGCACTCAGGGATGTCTACGCGATGGAGCCAGTTGCCCCGAAGTTCAATCCATGGTCCTCCTGCCCGATCACTTTTGACCGAAGGGACCACCTCACCAAACATCCGCCACGGTGGATTTGCCGACTGGTCTTAGACCCAATCGCCGATGGATTTCACCTAACGAGTCCCGATGGACGGCGGCAGCAACTGAACCTGCTTTACCCGGGATACAAGGCGCAAAATGGGCATAGACCCTCAAGGATTAAACCTACCAAAACGACCTTTAAAGCGTCATACCAGGTGTAAAGCCAATTGTACAGGCTCAATTACACCGAAGTGGTCTTCGGATCCCGGATAACTTCCGGCGAGGAGTTAATCTTGACATAGTCCCGTTCGCAGCGGCTATCATGCCTTGCTCGGACGTATCGCGTTGCATAGTTCAGCGCGTGCCGCACTATGCATACCTCAAGCTCAAGATGCCAGGCCCTCGAGGAGTCATCACGGTCAACGGAAACATCGAGCGCTCTCTCCGCGCGGAGGAACATACAGCTGACTCTCGCGCAAAAGTGCAATGCAGCCTCTTAAGGCAATTCTCGAGTCCGGCCGTTAAGCGGCGGACACTGCCAAGCGCCCGAGTAACTTACAACAAGACCACGGCACGCCCGAGCGCAGCGTAGCGATGCGGCCCCAACCCCAGCTCCTGAGAAACGTCAAAGCAGGTCCTTCGCGTACACCATTACGCTCTGAAGATACCATGGGCATGGGGAGAGGGGCACGACCACGATAAACCCAGACTGCGGCTCAACCACACCAAGGGCTCTCAAGTGTGTCGTTCCTTTTCTTTTCTTTTTACCTTTTACTTTTAACCACAGGACACCGTTTGTCGAAGCCCCGTCCGCAGCAGACCTGCCAACTCACGATGCAATGGCTGGGAAGGATAAAGGCTACAACAAATATCTGGTGGTCTCCATTACGAGCATTTTCATACACCAATCTGCAGCCTACCCACGAGGGGACATGCTTAACAGTCTCCTACCTTGCTTATCGCACTATTTGTATCGTTCGCATTCAGTAGCAGCACTTATTGAATAAAATAATGCAGCACCTTTTGCTTATAATTGCATTTCTTTTTCATACATATGTTCATTCACGACATGTTGCATCCGTACACTTTGGTACGGCTAATATACACCAGGGGCTTATGTTTCCCGCGTTATGGTGTGATGAGTCCGAACACTTTCACAAGTGCGGCACCCCGAACTTATAGCACTATCTGCATCGGCTCTGAATCATGTCTTGGGTCAATAGTTGGGTTTGCCCGGCTCCCGTGTTTTGGTACCTTACGTTCCGTTATATCGGCTAAGGTAGCACTGGGAGAACCACTGCGATTCCGCCCCAGTTCGGCTGGGTTAACGCCTCAGTGGAGAAAGCTAAAACTGACCGTCGTGATGAGGCGAGAGACCAGTCGCTATTCGAGAGGTTTTCTGCGAGTCCTTAAAGACTTATGCCGCTTAGAGCGAGGAGTCGGATACTGTCCGTCCAAGGCGTGGATAGCGCCCCAAATTCGGCCTTCCGAAGACTAGGGGCTTCGCCAAAATTTAAAATTATAGAATTCTATGGCTAAGTGAGAGTGTTCAAGCATTATAAGCCCGGTTTCCTTGTACGCTATGTTGGCGCCTCCTAGATGGACCCAAAATGGGAACAAGAGCGCTCAAGTTTATCCCGAACACCCCAAAGACTCGTGGCATGAAATTTGAAGCCGACGACTTGCCATCTCTCGATTTGATAAACAGCCGCCTGAAGGTAATATTTTAAATTAACAAGCGTTGCTTAGCGATATGAACTAAGTCTTCAATACAGGATAACAAAATGCGAGTCTACTCAAATATTACATCTTTGGAGCACTCACCGCAATAGTGCGGGCGCCCAAAGACACTCTTATAATACATCTCGGGCGTGCGATGCTCCTTGCCCTCCGGTGGCGGGTCCGTCACGAGCTTCGGGCATCCATCTTGCCCCAGTGCACCTTTATGCGGGCAAGGGCCCGACAGGCACCCTCGATACAAGCGGAATGCTTGATAACTTCAACCCACGGGCACACATCCACCAGCCGCGCACCAGGTCAAGTAGCTCCTGTGCATGGCCTCCTTAGGCCTGGCCGAACTATGAGGCCCTTCGTGGCCTGTTCGGCCGCCTTGTGGAGCTCGACCAGCTGCTTCACTGGTTGCTAAAGGCACGGATGTCCGCCTCGACATCTTGAGACCGAAGACCTTCTCCGTTGAGCTCCCTCCTCAGCCCGGTAGAATGCGGCAGCATCGGACACGCTGCGAGGAAGATCTGCGAACGCCCCTGGAGAGCTCCGAATTCGGGTAAGCAACAGGTAATTAACAATCACATGCTTACTCTACATGAAAAATGCCTTACCTGCTGCTATTTTCTTCACCACCTCAATCTCCTGGAGGGCCTTGTAGGCTTCGGCCTTAGCGGTTTTGGCACTCTCAAGAGCCGTTGCAAGCTCAGACTCTCGAGTCTTCGAGTCACGCTCCAAGTTCTCATGTTTTTTCACGAGATCCTGGAGCTCTTGCTGTACCTCCGCCACCCGCGCCTCCTGCTTCTCTCGATCGGTGCGTTCTGCGGCCGCATTACGCTCGGACGCGGCCACCCCCTCCTTCAGGGTCGCCACCTCGTTAGCGGCCCCTACAATACCCACGTTATCCTTGTCATTTTTTTTGCAACCAAATCCTTTTCTGTAAGGTACAATTTTCATAAGGTATTACTCACCTTCTTTTCCTCAAGCTGCTTCTTGGCATGGCCGAGCTCGTTCTCGGACCGCTCGAGGTTTTCCTTCAAAGTATTGACCTCCATGATCGAAGCGGGCGGAGGTCGAAAGACAGCCTGCAATCCCATATTGACATATTTTTATGACTCCTGCGTTTATCTTTCTAAAGATCCTCGGTCCGCTTTTCTTTCCGAACACCAAACCGAGCATCGGGGCTCTTGTCTATGCGGTACCATTTTACATATATTGAAATTCTTACCTCAAAGCCTGTTAGAAGGCTCTGCAGAGCTTCGGTCAGCCCGCTCTTGGCGAGCTGAACCTTGAATCACCGCACTCATAATAAGTGCGGTGTTCCTCTTCGATGGGCGCCATTGGCGCCTCCAGCAAATATCCGGCACCTCCGGTTGGATGGAGGCAGCCGGCGTCTCGGTCTTGCCCTTCTTACGAAGGGGTCGCCCGCCAGACTCCGGAGCCACTGCGGCCTCCGGGGCTGAGTCCGGTGCACAGTCCGAGAGGGTGTCCTGCGACACCTCCGGGGCCTCCTCCTCCTGGTGGGTCCTTTTCTGGGATCCCACCTCGGGTTCATCCGCGGCACAGGGGGTGGAGGCAGTCGGAAGGGAATCCATATCCGACGCACCCAAGGACCCGCTTCGGCAAGCGGGAAGATCATCCTTGGCGGACTGCAGGGTTGTATGCGGCATTATAAAGGCGTTATGTGGCGAAAATAAAACCTTGAAGTTATTGAGTCCGCATACTTACGATCTTGCTGGGGCTTGGCCTTGGATGCCGATCTTCGTCGTCACATCGGCATCGGCGGAGCAGTCCGGAGGAAGAGTTTTTCCCTTCTTGGACCCTTCGGCCTCCCTTGTTGGGGAGGCCTTCCTTTTCTTTCCTCCCCCCGCTGGGGGAGAGGCTTTCTTCTTCTCCCCCTCACCTTGGTGGGAGGAGTCGGCCTCGGATTCATCATCCGATAGCACCTGGCAGGAACTCTTCCGAGTCCCGTGGCCGTCTTCTTGGCGTTCTTCTCCGGCACCACGTGGGGTGCGGAGCCAAGAACCCGTTAGGCGGGCGTCCGCTGGGTCCTTCGGCAATGGGGCGGACAGGTAATCCGTTCGCCTTCGCCAACCATTCCTGTCAAAGGCAAGGGGAGTTTAGATCCCGCATAGAGCCAAACTATGGAAAACAAGTGGTGAAATCACTTAGCTCGTCAGCTGGACAATGCGAGCAGAATCCGCGATCTTTGGTAGCGGATGCGGAGCCAGCGCCTTGAACATCACCTTCCGGACATCTTCGTGCGTAGTGTCGAAGAGCCCGCTCAGGTGCAGTGCTGCGCGGATCAAACTCCCACATATTAAAGCCCGTCGGCACGGGAGAAT
Organism: Aegilops longissima; assembly: GCA_021605205.1. NCBI lineage: Eukaryota > Viridiplantae > Streptophyta > Magnoliopsida > Poales > Poaceae > Aegilops > Aegilops longissima. The sequence continues at coordinate 218,143,437 of CM038681.1, forward strand.
CCGCGGATGAGCATGACCTGGACTACGTTGACAAGCTTGAGCTTCTTGTCCACCAGCTTACGGATACGGGCTTGGAGTCGGTCAGCTCCTCGAATCCCCAAATTCGCCACTCTCTTTCCAGGAGGAGAGCCGTGTGGGAATGCCAGATCTGAATTCGGGGGCCGCTGCCCAATCAGGGTCACGCGGCTCGGTGATGTAGAACCACCCCGATTGCCACCCCTTGATGGTTTCCACGAAAGTACCCTCCGGCCACGTAACGTGGGACATCCTGCCCACCATGGCGCCTCCGCACTCTGCTTGGCTGCCCTTCACAACCTTCGGCTTGACACTGAAGGTCTTGAGCCACAAGCCTAAGTGGGGCTGGATGCAGAGGAATGCCTCGCACACGACGATAAACGCCGAGATGTTGAGGATGAAATTCGGGGCCAGATCATGGAAATCTAGGCCGTAGTAGAACATGAGCCCCCGGACAAAGGGATGAAGCGGGAAGCCCAGTCCGCGGAGGAAATGGGGAAGAAATACTACCCTCTCATGGGGCCTCGGGTTGGGGACGAGCTCTCCCTCGTCGGGGAGCCGATGCGCGATGTTGCTGGACAGATATCCGGCGTCGCGCAGCTTCTGGATCTGCCCCTCCGTGACGGAGGAGGCCATCCACTTGCCTCCCGCTCCGGACATAGTTGGAGAAGGTTGAGGTGAGAAGTGCGGACTTGGGCGCTGGAGCTTGAGTTCGCGGAGATGGATAAGCCAAGGAGGAAGAAGGCGCAGGTAAGAGGGTTGGATCCTTATCCCCTTATATGGGCGGACAAAAACATGTGTCCCCACCGGCCTGGTAAAACTCGCTTATCTCCCAAGCGCCACAATCAATGGTGCGGTTGGGTTACCCACGTCCGTATTGATGGGAATCCCGGAATAAGAGGAACACGGTCTCTGCCTCGACAAGACGTGCCAAGGAAACCACTTCGCTAAACACGCTGAGGTGGAACAATAAAAAACAATTCATATGAAGGCCTGGCCGTGGTGTGATGTCACGCCGCGGAATGCGTCAGCACATCTGTGCAAAAACTATTCTCTCTACAGTGTTATGTGGAACTTGTTTTGCAGAGCCGGACACTATCCTGGTGTTCACAATCTTCTATAAATTATTCGGAGGAAGAACCCGCCTTGCAATGCCGAAAACAATATGCGCGCCGGACTCGTCGTCATTGAAGCCTGGTTCAGGGCTCTTGAGGAGTTCGGACTAGGGGTGTCCGGATAGCGAACTATCATCATCGGCGGACTCCAAGACTATGAAGATACAAGATTGAAGACTTCGTCCTGTGTCCGGATGGGACTTTCCTTGGCGTGGAAAGGCAAGCTTGGCGATACGGATATGTAGATCTCCTACCATTGTAACCGACTCTGTGTAACCCTAACCCTATCCGGTGTCTATATAAACCGGAGGGTTTTAATCCGTAGGACGAACAACAATCATACCATAGGCTAGCTCCTAGGGTTTAGCCTCTTTGATCTCGTGGTAGATCCACTCTTGCAACACACATCATCAATATTAATCTAGCAGGACGTAGGGTTTTACCTCCATCAAGAGGGCCCGAACCTGGGTAAAACATCATGTCCCTTGTCTCCTGTTACCATCCGCCTAGACGCACAGTTCGGGACCCCCTACCCGAGATCCGCCGGTTTTGACACCGACAGGTGCCCTTTTTTCCGATTGCATGATGATGAAATATGACGGTGGTAAACTTGTGGTGAACCACCCATGCTGCATACCCCTACTCATGACCTTACCTTGTTCATGATTGCATTGTCAAGAAACTAGTTGATGCCTAATGATGCATGTGTACCATGAACTCTTCGTGGTTACAATCTTTCAAAAACCCATCGGGTGCCCCTAATGCCCTTGGGAGACGGTAATCACCACTTGAGGAAGAAGTGGTGTACCGAAGAGAACTTTTGGAGTGTGTGTGTGTAAAACGATGGATTAGATTTATGTGTGATTACCGTCCCAACCAAACATGTGCAACCACTATTCCCCTTTATGGGACGGGGCATTATTGATTACTTAGGATGATACTAGCATGGTGCCCACATTACTAGTGACGGGGGTGACTTGAGGTCACTCTCGGGACGGGGTCGTGCTTGGATAGGCGGCCATGACTGTTTTCAAAGGGCACCGGACACACCATTGGTCCCTTCGTGTATGCGTAATAATGTGAAAAGGGCAGAGTCCCACGATCTTTTTCTTATACACGAGGGCCGTGTATCAACGAGTGGACCCTATGTTAGTGTCGTCTAGGGAAAGGTAATGATCGGGTGTTTCCCCTGAGTACTTGAGGTACTGCAGGATCATGGATGACACGAAAGCTTCCCGGATCTTGTGGGTAAAGTGCACAACCTCTGCAGAGTGTCAAACTATTCGAATAGCCGTGTCCACGGTCATGGACAATTGGGAGGTGCTAATTAAACTATGTCCAGAAATTTTACAATCCCGATGCATGTGTGTGTGGAAAGGAACTATTTGTGTCAAGGTGGTGACTTGACATGTTGAATGGCATGGCATTGATTCAAACTCTATTTATGTTGATATCTGTAACCTGTTCTCAAGGTTACCCAAGTTCATTGAAGCATATCTCACCAATTGTTAGGACATCCCAACTAGCTCGAAGCTAGGTTGCTTACTTGTTGTACAATTGCATTGTTACTTTGAACCAAATCACGGGTTGCTTGCGAGTACATTCAAAGTACTCATTGGCTTGCCACTGGTTATTTTAATGGCCAGGCACGAAAGACAAGGCATACTGAAGAGTTCTTTGGTGACGATCGTGCGAGCTAGGACGCTTTCCCAGTCAGAATGCCTGTAGGGTTAAGGCAGATGGCATGGGTCCAAGTTATTGACGAAGATTTCCGCTGCAATGTTATACTCCAGACTTGACCAAAATGGTCATAAGATATGTAATACGGTATGTATGGATGTAAGACTCTTGTTATTCAGCTTCTGTGTGTTCAGTGAGCATTGATCTCTGGGATCACTGTACACGTGCATTCGGTGATCACGACTTATGAGTCGGGGTCCCCACAGAGCTGGTATCAGAGCCATCCTGACTGTAGGAAGCCTTAGTTAGCATGGTCATTAGTTAGGATAAAACTATTTCCAAAACTATTACTAGTTTTCAAAACTATCTATACTTCTCTTCCCTTCTCAGCTAGTCGAAAACCAGGGTATACTTTCCTTATTGATCTCTTCCCCTTCAAAACTTTTGGTCGATAGAACCCTTATGCCCCTGACCACTGGATTCCTTGTAATCTTCGAGGATAATCTAGAAGGGAGATGCCTTGTCAGACATTCACCCACACCTTCTGAACACAAGATTGGCAACACCTCAACAAGACGATACCAATAGATGATACATCCTCGAGGAATGAGGACATGAAGACCCAGAAGATGGTGACATTGCCCCAGGGTTATGCAACCTTGGCCTACGATGATCAGGGCATAGGATATGCAAGTTCATGATATACATCACTAATAGAGTAACCCCTGTCACTACCGTTGCTATATCGGAAACCACCGGTGGGTGAGAACCTAGCCATTTGGTCCGCCTCACTATAGTGAGCAGGAAAACGGTTCTCTTCGTCCCCCGCTCTTGTTATCGATGTTGTCATCAACGTAACTGACAGGTTGGACCTCTATTATGCCTTGTTAATGTCATTGCATAAATGATTGCCTACCCGAAACCCTTGACGCCTTAGAAGGCAAAAAGGGATCGTCATGATTAAGAAGACAACAGAAGGCCGAGTCAATGCCAGCTACGAGGAGCCACCTTCACCCCATCACTTCAACAGGCGAGAAGTTGTTGAAGACTCTTCAAGCCCAACCGAGGTCGTTTCATTGAACAACTACAAGAGACGTAGCAACACCTGAGGAAAACCCGGAAGACTGCACGAGGCACAAGGCACGACTATAGGATCCGAGAACCCCTAGGGTAGGATGAGTCGTGTACCCCCTATGCGCAGTCGAGTCCATATGATGGTTCGAATAGAACCATGAGTGTGTGTTGCTTGTTTTTATTTGTAGGTGTTTTGATATCGGTCACTCTTTTTGCCCTAGGCAACAAGTACGTGACAATGTCACCTACCTTATTTTGTTGTTTGTTTTTGGCCCTTCGGCACTTGTTTGTTTGCACTTGCACTATAGAACCCCATTTAGGCAACCCACCTCCTCTATGCTACTTTTCCCTCTCATCTCTCTCCTCAACTGAAGACCGACAAGACAATCTACACTAAGGATTCTGCCTCGGCAACCGACTAGCAATGAAGACTTCTGCTACAACCTCCACGATCAACTGCAACCCCGTAGAATTATGATTTAACCCTTCAGACTAGAAACCCATTCCTAGACCCTTCGAGGCTTCACAAGATACCCCAGCTCGAATCCTTAACCATGTGCTTGACCTACAAATTACAAGAAAACCAGTTAAGCCTCAGTAACCTTGCACAACACTGGATTCATTATGGAACTAGTGGACGTAGTGAACGAGCACATTATCATCCTAATATAGTACCAGAACTGGCAATGCCATAGGGTAGACCAAATTGAGGATATATGAACAGAGGACAGATGACTTGATGAGTTTATATTCGAGACCTTGAGGAAGTATTGAGACTTTTGGTGGATTGTGAGGCTCTCATGTTGGTAGATGAACTTGGTGGGACCAGTTAATAGAGTAACGTAACTCTCATTGCTCCTGAGTAAATTGGATTTAAATAGCAGAGCCTAGTGGAGTATAGATGCTGAGTAAGTCTACATGGTTCGGAGTAAATTGGAATTAGACCGATAATCTTGATCGTGATACCATGTTTCTTGGTGGACAATAAACTAGGAGATTGGATTAATTGTCGGAGTTGATATAAACTTGACCTTGGAGGTTGCTCGACCCCGATAATGGGAATTGGTGGGCTGACTATAGTAAGGTAGCCCTTTCCAGTATTTGTGGATTATAGGATATTAGAAGATCGTGTGGAACACCATAGAGATTGGATTTGAAGAACTACCGGATCATGTAGTGATTGATGGAAGTTAATGGGCTGTTGGAGTTGATTCATAGGAAGGGAACAAGATCTTGGAGTGGCATACGATGTGTTTCCTTAGGATAGTGGTACTTTATCTTAGACCTTGGAAGAATAGGCTGAGCACTTGGATTGTCACGTTCAAGCTTAGCAACTTATATGTTCTACCCATGGATTTTTAGGGGTAGACATACATATGAGTTTGGGGATTGTAGACATATATGGTTTTCTTAGACCTCCTCTCGAGAGTCATGAGGATATGAATCACATGAGTAATGATTGGAGTTGACCTATACGAAATGATGCTATCAGTGATACGATGTGATTTGTTTAAAGGACTAGATAGCACAATTGGCATCTCAGAAACTGTGCTCAAGGATGGGATGATAAACATTCACTCGCACACTAGAATCCTTGAAACCCTTACGTCCTACCAAGCCACAACATGGTCGGATCCTGACATTGGGCTTTGGCTCTAGATCGATAAGACCTTGGCCCACACTCAACAAAAACCACCACTAATTCCCCAGCCTACTTTATGTACCCCGTGAACAAAGTCTTCATAAGGGGCTTAGACAAGATAGTTGTCATCATCATTTGGTGACCTACCTGTCCACCCGAAGACGGAACAAGAGCCGTTCAGCTAGCTAGGGAACATCTGAAGACCGCCATGTCAAGGAGGAAGAACTATACCAACCACCATCGTCAAGAAGTAAACTTCCGCGTCAAAGACCATGTGTATCTGCAAGCCAGTCCTCTCAAAGGAACCAAGCTTTTCCATGTCAAAGGGAAGCTCACACCAAGATTTATCGGCTTCTCCAAGATCACTGCAGGACATGAAATAGACGGCTACCGGCTAGAGTTACCACCTAAGTTACCCACGAAGCACAACATCTTCCATGCGTCACAACTCCGGAAGTGTTTCTAACTTCCTAACTAGCCCGGTCTCTACAAGGACATCGATCACCGAGCCATCGACCTCCAGCCCGATCCAACTTGACCTAACGCGAGAGACCCCTTAGCAACCTGGATCAACTGAGAGCGTCATACACGAAGCTACAACACCAGGTACTTCAAGATTCAATGGAGCACCACACGGAAGTAGAAGCATTATGAGGACGTGAAGACTGCCCCGCAACTAAGTCAGTATTCCTTTCCGCACCTAGTTTGGAAATCTCGGGGACGAGATTCTTGTAAGGGGGGTAGGTCTGTCACACCCTGATTTCCGTGCCTCAACACTTAAGCTAGTAAATCATGATAAAATATGGTTTGACAAAAACTTTTGAGTGTTTTGTCTTTGCTTTGATTAAATGTTTGACTCCTGTTTCCAAGTGCTCTAAAAATCAAATAAATCCTAAAACTCTTATACTCCTTCTCCTTGATCCAAAAACCTTGCCCAATGATGATGCCATGTGTATAGGACATACAAATAATTTCTTACAAAAATAATTTGGCCAAATAGTATTTTAAAAAATTAGTTTTCCCAAAACTCCTGAATTGAGATTTGCACTTCAAGTACTTAATTAAGGGCAGTAAAAATCTTTCCAAAAATATATTTGATTCCTATTAGATATAGGATACCCAGGAACCATAAAAAAGTAATTTTAAAGGTTATTTACCTAATTTATCTAAAGGCTTTTTCTTAAGGCCAGAAATGGTCTTTAATATGTTAAAATTATTTTATAGCTTTGAAAATATTTGGGGAAAATTAGGGAGACTCAATGGACATATATTTTCCATATATAAGAGTTTCAACACATGGTCATGTTCAAAATATTGGTCAAATCCCTCATAAACCCTTTCTGGATATTTCATGCTTTTGAAATATTTACAAAGGAAATATGCTCCAAAAATTCCAAGAAAATTCTAGCATGTCACATATGACATGTTTGAGGATCTTGACAAGTATCATGTCATGGAGAATAGTATAGCCCCATGAAGTCCCCTCAAAACCATTTCTGTCCATTTTGAAGTTTGAGCAACTTTACATTGCCAAACATGTCCAAATATTCTCAAACCCTGTGAACATGCTCAAAAGGTGTAATAATTCATCTAGACCAAATGGCACAAGTTGGAGAACAAGTTAACTTGATCAAAGTGCCCCAAAACCCTTCCTGTCCAGAACCAAATTTGAACACCTCTACATTGGAAACTTTCTCCTTTTGATCTCAACTTTTGTGGACATGTTCAGAACCTCAAATGATGACACTACACCAAGTGGTGCATCAAGGAGAATAGGTTTGCATGACTAAATCTTGGGAAGTCCATTTCTGTTGATTTCTAGGGTTTACAAAAGTTCATTGGCAACTTTGCCCAAATGGGCTCGATATTGGTGGAACCTATTATTTCATCATACCATTTGACCATGTCAAGCCTCATGACAAGAGGAGTTCATCTTCTTGCCCAAAACACCATCAAACACCTTCTGGCAGAAATTAAAAATGCATGTTCTGGCCATTTCCACTAATCTGCATGAGCTAATCCTTCTCCCACAGCACCATCTGGTCCTCCTCTAACCCCTGCATCTTTCCCTGCCCGAGGAGCCATGATTATGGGGGTGAAAAGCTCTTTTTCCCTCTCTGGACAGCACCATTTCTCTCTCCTCAACCTCCTCCTCCTCCGGTGGATCCCAGGGCATCAATGCCGTTGCCGCATTGTTTACTCCCCTTGCAGCTGCCAGACACAAGTGGGCGCGTGAGGACGCGAGAAAAAGCCGCGGGTGCCGGCCATTTGCGCGCTCTGGAGCACGTCAGCGTGCTCCCGACCGTTGACGCCGCGTCCCCCGACACCTCGAGCCTCCCCCTCGCGCCAGTCGAGGTGCCTTGATGTCCGCAACACGCCACCGTGCAGGCCCCCTCCTTTCCCCCTCTGTCTTGCCCATGCCGCGCGTGCCCAGAGCCGCCCAAGCCCGCCAATGCGCGTGTGAGCTCGTGGCTCCACCCGGAGCTCGCCCCCGCTCCCTCTCTCTCTTCTTGGCATCCTACTCGACTCCCACGAACGCCGTAGACAGCTCATCTCCCTCCCTCCTGGCCTCCCGAGCAGTTGCCGCGGCCACCCGTGCGCCACGTCCACGGTGAGCCACGGGTCGGCTACTTAAGGCCACCCCCGGGCCCCCTCTCTAGTCCTTTGGCCCTATCTCTCCCCCAACAACTTCCCGGACAAGCTCTCTATCCCCGTCGTGCTCTCCTTGCCTCTCCATCGCCGCCATGGTCGCCGTCGGCCTCTACTCGGCTCCGGCAAACCAAGGCCTCCCCGTCCCTCCTTTGGCCACAAGTAGATCCGCAGATGAGCGGCAGAGCTCTCCCGCTCTTCATTTCGTGCCCTCCGCGGTTGCAGCGCCGTGCCCCAACCTCACCGTCGCCTCCGTGCGCTGTGTTTGGTGCACCTCCCGCATCCGACCACCCCTGCTTCCATGGAGTACCTCGTCGGATGCGCCGCTCTCCCTTGAGCCCGCCGGTGTGCTGGGCGTCACCGGAGGTGACCGGAGCCACCGGAACGGGCGCCGGCAAGCGCTCGGCCCCGCCTCCTCTGCCTCCTTCGTCGCGTGCGGGAGGAGGGAGACATCCCTGCAGGTGGACCCCGCAGGTCAGTGACCCCGTCAGTGGGCCCCTCCGTTTAAGTGGAAGCGTACTGGGCAAATACGCCTCCGACGTGGACCCTGCGCGTGTGCGGCTGAGCCGATGGGCCGGCCCAGTTGCGCCTCGACGCTAAACCTCGCCCAGCGCGTGCCGCCGCCGCCCAGATTTGGCCCATTTAGGTAAATCCCCCCTCCTTTTTCTTTTTCTGTAGACTTGTAAAATCCATAAACAATTCAAATGGACTCCAAATTTGATGATTCAAATTTCTAGTGACTCTATAAATCATGATCTACCTGGTGGTGCAACCTGCACATTTTTTCAGAGACCTTTTCTTCACAAATATTTATCAAATCCTATTTTTCCTATTTCTGTGATGAACTTTAGAAAATAACAGAGAGCTCAAACTTGATCCAAATGCCATGATTCGAATTCCTAGATGCTTCTAAGTTCATAACTTAGTTTATGAACATTTTTCTTAATACTTTCTGTACCCCACAAAATAATGAGCCATTTCTTCATGTTTGTCAACTTTGCAAATCCATAGAATATTCATTTGAACTCCAAATCCAGTGAAACCAAATCCTAGATGCTTCTAAAATCATCCTTTGTTAAATGGGTATCTTTGCTCATTTTCCAAAAATATAATTCTGTACACTTCTTGCAAATCCATAAACCCCTTGATTCCATCATATTGAAATGTTCAGAGATATCCACTGATCCAATTCCAATGAAACCACTCTGGTTATTTTTCATATAACTAGAGATGTCCTAGAAAAGTCAAATTAATATTTTTAGAGCTCTTTTATTTTCTTCCTTGTTGTGTTGCTTATTATGATTGTTTCCGACGTTAGTTGACAAAGTAGACGGAGTATTTGGAGAAGGACCAGAAGATTTCAAGACTCTGATGAATCAGGCAAGCAGCCCTTTGACCATGACACCCCTTTTTGTTCATCGGTGCCCTTCTTCCGATTGCATGATGATGAAATATGACGGTGGTAAACTTGTGGTGAACCACCCATGCTGCATACCCCTACTCATGACCTTACCTTGTTCATGATTGCATTGTCAAGAAATTAGTTGATGCCTAATGATGCATGTGTACCATGAACTCTTCGTGGTTACAATCTTTCGAAAACCCATCGGGAGCCCCTAATACCCTTGGGAGATGTTGAACGAAGGTCACCACTTGAGGAAGAAGTGGTGTACCAAAGAGAACTTTTGGAGTGTGTGTGTGTAAAACGATGGATTAGATTTATGTGTGATTACCGTCCCAACCAAACATGTGCAACCACTCTACCCCTTTATGGGACGGGGCATTATTGATTACTTAAGATGATACTAGCATGGTGCCCACATTACTAGTGACGGGGGTGACTTGAGGTCACTCTCGGGACGGGGTCGTGCTTGGATAGGCGGCCATGATTGTTTTCACAGGGCACCGGACACACCGTTGGTCCCTTCGTGTATGCGTAATAATGTGAAAAGGCGAGTCCACGATCTTTTCTTATACTTGAGGGTCGTGTATCAGCGAGTGGACCCTATGTTAGTGTCGTCTAGGGAAAGGTAATGATCGGGTGTTTCCCCAGAGTACTTGAGGTACTGCGGGATCATGGATGACACGAAATCTTCCCGGATCTTGTGGGTAAAGTGCACAACCTCTGCAGAGTGTCAAACTATTCGAATATCCGTGTCCACGGTCATGGACAGTTGGGTGGTGCTATTTAAACTATGTCCAGAAATTTTACAATCCCGATGCATGTGTGTGTGGAAAGGAACTATTCGTGTCAAGGTGGTGACTTGACATATTGAATATCATGGCATTGATTCAAACTCTATTTATGTTGATATCTGTAACCTGTTCTCAAGGTTACCCAAGTTCATTGAAGCATATCTCACAAATTGTTAGGACATCCCAACTAGCTCGAAGCTAGGTTGCTTACTTGTTGTACAATTGCATTGTTACTTTGAACCAAATCATGGGTTGCTTGCGAGTACATTCAAAGTACTCATTGGCTTGCCACTGGTTATTTTATTGGCCAGGCACGAAAGACAAGGCATACTGAAGAGTTCTTTGGTGACGATCGTGCGAGCTAGGACGCTTTCCCAGTCAGAATGCCTGTAGGGTTAAGGCAGATGGCATGGGTCCAAGTTATTGACGAAGATTTCCACTGCAATGTTATACTCCAAACTTGACCAAAATGGTCATGAGATATGTAAGACGGTATGTATGGATGTAAGACTCTTGTTATTTAGATTATGTGTGTTCAGTAAGCATTGATCTCTGGGATCACTGTACACATGCATTCGGTGATCACGACTTATGAGTCGGGGTCCCCACAACTCATGACGGTGAAGAATATGTCGAAAAATGGGTTTAGCCGGATGGCCAAGACGAGAGTGCCATTGCGAGGGAGACACTCGAACAACACTGAAGACTTGAGGGACGGCTGGATAGACAGATCGCGGCACATCAAGAGCATATAGTCCATGACGAAGCGCCCTCTAAGAAATGCGTCCGTGTAGCCGGTCCTTGATAAAAAGATGAAGCGGGTGAAACTCACAAAACACATTATTGCCATAAGTAAGTTTAGGTGCGGAGAGTAAGTTACGAACGCGGTGGGAACTCGAAGAACATTCTTAAGGCATGGCTGGCGAGATGTATGTGTGAGGAGATGCGACCAATATGAGAGATGTGCATACCTGCCCCATTGGTTGTGTGAACCTTGTCGGGACCATGGTAGGCCTCCCGAATAGCAAGCTTGTCCAGTTCATTTGTCACGTGCTCTGTGGCGCCAGTGTCCATGTACCAGGTGGGATCAACATTATAAGACTGAGTGTCGGTGTCAAAACCGGCGGATCTCGGTAGGGGTCCCGAACTGTGCGTCTAGGCGGATGGTAGCGGAGACAAGGGACACGATGTTTTACCAGGTTGGGCCCTCTCGATGGAGGTAAAACCCTACTCTGCTTGATTAATATTCATGATATGGGTAGTACAAGAGTAGATCTACCACGAGATCGGAGAGGCTAAACTCTAGAAGCTAGCCTATGGTATGATTGTTGTTAGTCCCTCGGACTAAAACCCTCGGTTTATATAGACACGGAGAGGGCTAGGGTTACAGAGTCGGTTAGAATGGGAGGAGATCTACATATCCGTATCGCCAAGCTTGCCTTCCACGCCAAGGAAAGTCCCATCCGGACACGGGGCGAAGTCTTCAATCTTGTATCTTCATAGTCCGAGTCCGGCCAAAGGTTATAGTCCGGCTATCGACACACCCCTAATCCAGGACTCCTCGGTAGCCCCTGAACCAGGCTTCAATGACGACGAGTCCGCACGCATGATTGTCTTCGGCATTGCAAGGCGGGTTCCTCCTCCGAATACTTCATAGAAGATTTTGAACACAAGGACGGTGTCAGCTCGCAAAACAAGTTCCACATACCACCGTAGAGAGAATAATATTTGCACAAATCTAATCTACTGACGTATTCCGTAGCATGACATCACACCACAGCCAAGTCTTTATTCGAATTGTTTTACTGTCCCACCTCAGCGTGTTTAGCGAGGTGGTTTCCTTTGCACGTCTTGTCGAAGCAAAGATCGTGTCCCCTTATTCCGGGATTCTCATCAATACGGGCGTGGGTAACCCAATCGTGCCTGTTGGTATGTCTCCTCAATCAAAGGCGAGTCCCAAACGGTCACGGGGAGGGCTCTTGGTATTCAACCTCTTTATAAAGAGACCAAGGCTCGACTCCTTTCTTTCAATCTCAATCGAATCCGCCTCTCACCTTGAGTTCCAACACCCAAAGCTCCAGATTCAGGCGCTTCGGACCTTCGACGATGTCCAGCTCCGACTTTCAAGGCCGGTGGATGCCTTCCTCCGTTACAGAAGAAGACGTGCTAAAGCTAAGAGATGCCAGGTATATAACCAGCGAAATCTCGCATAGGCTGCCTGCTCAAGGGCAGGTTATTCCCACTCCCAAGCCTGGTGAGAGCGTGGTGTTCGCGTCTCACTTCCTTTGGGGGCTAGGCTTCCCGACGGACCCCTTCATGAGGGGGCTCATGTTTTATGATGGGTTGGAATTTCACGACTTGGCTCCGGAGTCCATCCTCCACATCTCATCGTTCATTGTCGTGTGCGAAGCCTTCCTCCGTATTACTCCTCACTTCGGATTGTGGCTTAAGAAATTCAAAGTAGAGCCAAAGATGATCGAGGGGCAGCACGCAGAGTGCGGAGGTGCTGTTATAAGCAAGAATGCTGACGCTCCATGGCCCGAGGGCTCTTTTCAAGAGGAGTTCAGCTTATGGTAACGAGAGTGGTTTTATATCACAGCTCCCAGGGGCACCAAGTGGGTGGAGCCACCTGCCTTTCGCTCGGGTCCCCCACCACAGCTAGCGTCATGGGTCAATAAAGGGTTTATTTGGGGGCCGTCCAAGGACGTGCCCTTGTTGCAGGGCCGCATTCGAGATCTCGTAGAAAGAGACATCAATCTGGTCGTAGTGACGCAGGTCATGTTGATTCGCCGCACCCTGCCCTGCAAACTTCGCCCCCTCCGCCTGTGGGAGTTTAATCCGGAGGGACCACGAGCCCTCCAACATTTTATGGGCCCGACTCCCACGGAGATGTACCAATTGTTCTTCAGATCACAAGCAATGTGTCCGGACTCGACCGAGGACGCATGTCTGAGCTGCATTCGCCCGGATACTCAAGTAAGTAGCTCTGTACCCGGACACGCTATTCAGATATTTATCATAAAATTGCCCTTAAAAGAGTTGTCCCTTAAACATGAGTAGATAGCAAAAGCAAAGCTAATCAGGTGTCCGGCCCCCCTCCCTGAGACCACGCCGGATCCCGTGTTAACCAGGATCTTTGGAGGTTGCGCCTTTGGAAGAAGGCGAAGGGGGAACAAAGGGCTACCGCCTCCCGAAGGAGGCTGTCGGGAAAGGAGGAATCGAGAATTCCTCTATCCAGGGGAAGAAGAGGACCGCCTCTGAAGACCCAGAGACCATGGTCTCAAAGCGGGGGAAGAAATCTTTGTCAGAGGGTCCTGCGCCGGGGGATGCCTCGCCCGCACTTTTCCCCCAAGGGGATCAGCCCTCCACCGAGCCGTAAGTAGAGAGGGGAGTTTTAAAATGAGAGACATCCCTGTTCTATTTCTGAGGAAGATAACCGAAATTTTACCTTGTAGTTCGGATCTCAGCCCTTCTCGTGAGCTCGGCTTGAGGATCTTCGTGGGAGATGATGGAGAGCGGAGCGCCTCTCCTGCCGTACCGCCTTGCGGCAGAGGCGACCACGAGGTGTAAATCACGGAGGTTTCTCCAAATCTGCACGGCGGAAGGCAGTCGTATAGCCCCCAAAGCCCTCCGTGTCCGGCCTTGAAAAAGGCCATCGGACGAGTCCGGCACCGTCCGGTGCTGCGGTCGGAGGAGCTGAAGGATCTGCTTGGGCGGCGTCTATCTCGAGAAGAACACCGTGCGTTGATGGATACGGTGATTGAAAGGATTTCATCCGCAGAGAGCCGGTTGTACGAGGCCGTCGAGTTCTTGACAGGTTTTGAGAGTACGCATAAAATGATGTACCTTTTGAGCAGTTCCGCATATATAAGATCGCCTGTGTTGATAGTAGCCCCTGAGACTCTGTGCGTTGTCAAAAATGACGGCGCGCCGAGGATCATAATCCCAGGTATAATATGTCGCCCTTCCTATGTAGGTGGCGAAGTGTCCCGTGGCTAGCCGGACTGATGGATTTGCCAAGCTAAAGCGGCAACTTGACATGGCAGATGCCGACATCGCGCTTGTCAACAAGCGGCTTGGCGAGGCACAAGGTATGTAATTTCTCCGAAGACACCTGGTAAGAGGATCTTGATGCCCGTATCTTACAACATGTGTGCTTGATGCAGATGGTGCCGCTGCCATGGAGAACCTTCGGGCGGAACTTGACCGAGCCAAGGAGCAGGCCACGAAAAGCGATGCGGCTGCCTTAAAGGCGGCTAAAGAGCTGAAAGCCGAACAGGCTGCTCACTGCCGAAGCAAGAAGGAAATGGCCGAGATGGCTATGAAGTTGAAGAATGTTGCCGAGCGCTGCAATCTTCTTGAAAAAGAAGATCGGGCGGAACAGAAGGACCTGGAGAAGGCCACTACCGAGGCCAAGGATACTCGCTCTGCGGTGAGAGCTATGAAGGAGGAGCTACGTCAGGCCGGAGATATCGCGGCTGAAAAGCCCTTTATGCTGCGGATGAAGTTCGGGGATCCTAAATATGCTCCGTTGGACCGGCTGTGGAGTGCGGCGGACACTTATCTAGACTTGGCGGCGAGTGCCGCGGACGCGGCCGAACACTTCCGAGATCAAAAGGATCACGAAGTGGAAAAGCTTTTTTGGTCGCAGTTCCACAATCCAGAGCGCCCACTTCCATTAACCGATCGTTTGGCCGCATGGGCGGAGCTGAATAGGTTATCCGGACTCGCCATGAAGTATGTCGTGAGTCATCTGTGGCCGGAAAGGCCCGAGCCGAAGAGTTATTTTAGCTTGGTGCAGCAGTTCCTTGGTGCGGTGTCGCATATCAATGCAATGAAGAGGTCAGCGTGCATAGAGGTGCGCAGATGGCTCTTTCCGTGTCAAGACATCCGGGCGGAGATCAAGGCCATCGCTGTTGCATCCCAAGATTACGGCGGAGGCAGTACCGCGAGCACTATTTTCGGGAAGTTCTGCAGGCGCTCGTTTAATAGAGCGCAGTGCTCGAAGGATATTATGTTGAATAACATGTATTATTGTAAAACAATGTTTCAAGGGAATATAAAAGCTTTTTATACTTGTGCCTTCAAGAATTAAAATACCTCATGTGCGGCCGTTAATGTATATGTGTATATAACTTTGAAAGATGGCAGGCTTCGCCATTACGCATATAATGCGGGGTGTTATGCAAAGCGCATTTCACATGATCCAACGTCTTGGTCCTATTAAGGAGGTGATAGCGCAGCGAACTAGGCAACGGACTATAATGCTTTATCACTTTCACTTAGCCATGGGAGTTTGACGGTGGGGCTACTATATAGCCCCTAGGGGCACCGCGCTCACCCAATTCGGGCGTGTGTGCTGGCGAAGCGCCCTTTGTTAATGTGGAGGAATCCTAAAGATTCCAGCGGGTCATCGAGTGGTTGACCAGTCTCACGCTATATCATGACAGTCAGTTTTCGGCTTTCTCTACTGAGGTGCTCGCCTAGCCGAACCAGGGCACAATCGCGATAGTTCTCCTGGTGCCGCCTTAGCCGATAGAGCGGGCGTAAGGCAGCAAAACACAGGGCGGGCAAACCCAACATTTGACCAAAGACATGATTCGAGCTGATGCATATAAGGCCAAACTTCATGACGCCAAACACTCCCTAAGGTATTCGGTCTTTATGAAAACGGGCTGAACAACGCCCTTGGTAATAAGCCCCTGGTGTCCAGGTACGTGCAAAATTCTGACGTGGCCACATGCCAAGACGCCAGTCTCCTCCTCGGTTATACCAAGAAACCGGGGGATGTGAATCAATAAGAGACAGTGAAAAAGGTTTATGCAGGATCTTAATCTAAAAAGAATACTTGGAACGGGTCCCTACTGCACGTCTGCGCCTGTGTCTCCGTTGTGCCGTATCGTGGACGGGTGTAGCACGGTGTTCATCTGTAAAAGAGAGGAACTTAGTTGAAAAAGATCGTGCGAAAATGCATGTTATATTAAATAAACAAAGTATAATTCAAAAAATGAGTAAAATTGAGCTTTATTGTCTCTTGTTGTACATGCGGAGCCCTTATGCGGGGTATCGGCTAGTAAGCCCTTGTATGTTTACGCCGGACTCGTCTAGCCATGTCCGGGGTCTGAACGACCTGTTTAGGTGCTTTGATTAGTGAAGCCGGTTTAGTGTGTGGCTGTCAAGGCAGCCGCACAGTCTTCCACGCTCGAGGAACACTCGATATTTCCCTTTAATGAGATGATGCCTCGCGGACCGGGCATTTTAAGCGTAAGAGATGCATAATGCGGTATTGCGTTAAAGCGGGCGAAAGCTTCACGTCCCAGTAGTGCTTTATAGCTACTTGTAAATGGGGCGATGTGGAAGGTTAGCTATTCGCGGCGGAAGTTGTCGGGGGAGCCGAACATAACTTCTAGCAGGAGAGAACCCGTACAATGGGCATCTGGGCCTGGCGTTACCCCTTGAAAGGAAGTGTTGCCGTGGTGAATTTTTGTTGGGTTTATCCCCATTTTGCGGATTGTGTCCTGATATAGCAGTTTTAGACCACTGCCGCTGTCCATTAGGACTTGTGTAAAGTGGAGTCTGTCAATTATCGGATCTAATATCAAGGCAGTCCAGCCTGCTTTTCGGATACTTCTAGAGTAATCCTGATGATCGAAGGTGATTGGTTTTATCAACCAGTGGCGGGACTCCTCTGGGATAGGCCGTATGGCGCGTATCTCTATAGGCGCCACTCTTTTTTTTCCCTTTTGTCACGTGAAGTGAGTTTACTGTTTTGACTTCTTGTTGGAAATTCTTTTGTTTTCCGGTGCTCTGCTTGTGGGGTTCGTCATCGTCCTCGCTTGGTGTGTCGAGCCCCTTGTGTTCGGTGTTGAGTTTGCCGGATTGCTTGAAGACCCAACACTCTCTGTGGGTATGGTTTGCAGGCTTCCCGGGAGTACTGTCGATTTGGCATATCTTATCCAAGATTTTGTTTAGGTGAGATAGCTCGTCCCAGTTATCCTTGAGGGGCAGCTTCTTCTGATTCTGC
Organism: Aegilops longissima; assembly: GCA_021605205.1. Lineage (NCBI taxonomy): Eukaryota > Viridiplantae > Streptophyta > Magnoliopsida > Poales > Poaceae > Aegilops > Aegilops longissima. The sequence continues at coordinate 218,160,832 of CM038681.1, forward strand.
CGAGAGCTTTTGAATCCAGCGTTGACTGCCATGCCCGTTGGGCTGCTTCCCTTGGTCCGGCGCTGGTCCTTGCTACGTCGCGGTTTCCCGTTTCCATCCCTAACTTCGGATGTACTTGGGTCGTTGGTACTGCATCTTGCCAACCAGCTATCCCCTCCTGCGCAAAAGCGGGTCATGAGGCTTGTTAATGTGGCCATTGTTCTTGGCTTTTCTTGGCCGAGGTGTCTGGCGAGCCATTCATCTCGAACGCTGTGTTTGAAAGCTGCTAAGGCTTTGGTGTACGGATAGTCGACTATCTGGTTCTTTTTAGTAAGAAATATGTTCCAGAGTTTCAGGGCTGACTCTCCGGGTTATTGAGTTATATGACTTAAATCGTCTGCAACCGGAGGTCAGACATAGGTCCCTTGAAAATTTGCCCGAAAAGCATCCTCGAGCTCTTCCCAATTTCCAATGGTGTTTTCGGGAAGGCTTTTAAGCCAATGCCGGGCTGGCCCTTTGAGCTTGAGGGGTAAGTATTTTATGGCGTGGAGGTCGTCTCCTCTGGCCATGTGTATGTGGAGGATATAATCCTCAATCCAGACTCCAGGGTCTGTTGTTCCGTCATATGCCTCTACGTTTACGGGCTTGAATCCCGCTGGAAATTCATGGTCTAGCACCTCATCGGTGAAACATAGGGGGTGTGCAGCACCCCTGTACTTGGGTGTGCCGTGTTGTTTGGATATTTGTTGTGTTGCATTGCTTTCTAGAGCTTTCTTTCTTGGCCCGTAGATAGATCTGACTGGGCCATCTTTGTGATGCAAATCCTTGGGTGGATCGCGTGCTAGCTTGGGTGCGGCGCCGTTTTCCACTCTATGTTGGCCATGGGGTTGTTTATCCGACCGGGTGGCTTCATATTTTTTGATTGCGGGGGCTCTAAGGCCTCCTCATCAAATTCCGGCAGTAATTTTCGCTTCGGATAGCTCTTTGTGTGTGGCGACTGTCGCCGTATTTGTCTGCGGTGTTGAGTACTTTGCTCCATCTAATTCTGAGTGCATCTTCCGCTGTTTTGAGCTTCCGCTTCTGCTTTTTCAGGCTACACACAGTGGCGACGAGCCTTTTGTGGAGGTTCTTCTGCTCCAGCAACTTGTCCGGCGTAAGGTCGTCCGGACTGTTATCTTCGCCGGGGACGGGTTGTTCGGTTTGTTTATTCAAGTTGCCTTGTTCGGACGGTTCCTTGATGGCATGTTCGTCGTCCGCCGGTTCGCCCCGCTCTGTGGCTGGGTCTGTATGGCTGCTGTCTCTGTTGAGGTGGGGTTTGGGGCGGCGCTTACGCCGCCGCTTTGACTGCTTTTCAAGGGAAACGATCCCTTGTTGTGTCCCTTTGTTCGTCGTTGTTTCTTTTAGGTGTGTCCACCATGTATACATCGTGAGATGAGGTGGTTGTCCGGTGCCCTATAGGCGCTGGTTCCTATTTGTCTCCTACATCATCGTCCATACCGTCGATGTCTTCGGAGTCAAAGTCCAGCATGTCGGTTAAATCGTCGACAGCGGCTACGAAGTGGGTGGTAGGTGGGCGTCGAATTTCTTCGTCATCCGCATCCCAATCCTGCCGGTCATAATCCGGCCAGGACTCTCCTGACAAAGAGAGAGACCTTAGTGAATTCAGAATGTTGCGAAGGCGAGTCTTGAAAAGATGTCATGCGGCGAACTCCATGATCGGCGCCCGATCGGATCGATTAGCGAGGGGTGCGGAAGGTTCGAGGTCCGGAGAGGAGTCCGACACCTTGGAGTCACGGGCTTCACAGAGGACAAGGCTGGTGTTCGGCTCGTCGCCAGAGAGATTGCAGCCCCAAAGCGGTGTCCAGCCACCCGTCCTCGATTGGCTTGATCGGCTCGAGCTAAGGTCGGGCGGTCATGAATCTGACCTCGAGGCCTTGCTCGCGGCAGCGAGCTAGATCATGCCCATCGTGGTGATCACGATCGCTCGGTGTGGCTCGAACCCGTCGAAGATCAAGTCTCCGCGGACGTCGGCCGTGTAGTTCAAACTTCAAATCTGACCTGATGGCGGGGGCATAGCTTCGATCTGCTCCAGATGGCCAAGCGAATTGCCCGATGCAAAGCCGCCCGAATCTGAAGATCGACCGGGAGAAAAGTCTCACCTGGACCGCATCGTTGTTGATGATCGGAGGAGCCATCGGGCCTAAAGATGACGACACAGAGGAACTCTCAACGAAAGCACCAATGTCGGTGTCAAAACTGGCGGATCTCGGGTAGGGGGTCCCGAACAGTGCATCTAGGCGGATGGTAACAGGAGACAAGGGACACGATGTTTTTACCCAGGTTCGGGCCCTCTCGATGGAGGTAAAATCCTACTCCTGCTTGATTAATATTGATTATATGGGTAGTACAAGAGTAGATCTACCACGAGATCAGGGAGGCTAAACCCTAGAAGCTAGCCTATGATATGATTGTTGTTCGTCCTACAGACTAAAACCCTCCAGTTTATATAGACGCCGGAGAGGGCTAGGGTTACACAGAGTCGGTTACAATGGGAGGAGATCTACATATCCGTATCGCCAAGCTTTCCTTCCACGCCAAGGAAAGTCCCATCCGGACACGGGACGAAGTGTTCAATCTTGTATCTTCATAGTTTAGGAGTCCGGCCAAAGTTTATAGTCTGGCTATCCGGACACCCCCGTATCCAGGACTCCCGCACTGAGTCTTTCCTTAATGCCGCATCATGTTGACTTGACGCTCATTGCCCTTGCCGTTGTTGCCAAGACCCAGAAAATTAGGCTGAAAACGACGATGACAGCGAGACGCAACATGGCGAGGAATTCCACACAGGTGACAAGGGCAACAGCTCCTGGCGGCTGCTTGAGCACATGGGCGCCCGTCGACGATGGTGGGACACGATTGGGAAGGTGCAGCAGGAGGAGCGCCACCCTTGCCTCCCGTAGGAGGGGTCCAAGCAGCCGTAGGAGCAGCAGGACGGGCACCAGGACGCCCCTTCCCACCACGGACATCAGCGTTGACCGAGGGAGCCTCATCTGGATGACGACTGGCAAGGCGTTGCTCTGTTGAGAGGAGGCGCTGAAAGAGTTCCTGCGGCTTGATGGGAACCTTGTGTTCCTGGATCACCTCCACAAGAGAGTCATACTCGGCATCGAGACCTTGGAGAACATATGTGGTAAACTCCGTGTCACGAAGTGGCTCGCTGATGGAGGCAAGCTGATCGGCGAGGCGTTTGATCTAGTTGAAGAAAAGCGGTGCAGAGTGATGATCCTGCGGGTCTCATTAAGCTGTGTCTGAAGAGCCATGTCTTTGAGGCGAGGATTGTGCGGGCTGGACTCCAGCGCATCCCATACCTCATGAGGCGTAGTAGCAAATAAAACCAAGCGGCGGCGTCCTCGGTGAGGAGGACTGAATCGCCGAGAGAATCGCTTGATCTTGAGCAATCCATGGCGGTACATATGATGATCCAGCGGGGACATGGCGAGTACCATCGACAAAACCCTCCAAGTAGTGACTACGGAGGAGGGAAGGATCTGTCTTGGCGCCAAAACAGATAGTTTTCCATCTTGATTTCACGGCAAGAGATTGCTGAAGTAGAGCGGTGGAGTCGAGATGACATCGAGGGCGAAGTCATAGGGCGGCACAGGAACCGCCTTTGGAGGAGAGCGACATCCACATGGCGAGGGATCTGTGGCGCAACCGGGCGCTGTGGTGGCCGCACCGTGAGTCGCAGGCAGCGGGAACCCAGCGTAGCTAGGGCCATCTGAACACCATAGCCGGCACCAGGAGGTGCGCCATAGCCGGCGCCATGACCAGCGTGGGGGCACCGTAGAGGGCACCGTAGGGAGCGCCGTAAAAAGCACCGTAGGCGGCGGGGTCGTACGCATACGGCAGCGGCGACGCGTAGGGTGCCAGCGCGCCGTAGTTGGGGCGTAGAGCCGGTGAGCCGGGAGGAGCCGAGGACGTCGCCCCGGAAAACAAGGCTCATGTCGATCTTCCTCCTTGGAGAAGGTTGGACAGGAACGGCGGGGCGAAGACGGATGCGCCCGTCCCGATTGGATCGGTGAGCGACGCAGGGGCCGTATAGGGTTCGGCGAGCAAGGTGGTGGCGGTGGACATAGTCGCCGCGCCGGAGAGGGCAGCGAGGGTGGCCGCGCCGGAGAGGGTAGCGGCGGCGGCGGCCACGGAGGAAGCAGCGGAAGACGACATGGCTAGGTCAGGATCGCTAGATCGCATCTGATACCATGATAGACAAAGGGTTTTGGGGTAATGGGCCCGGCGCTGAGAGGGTCAGTACGATAACATATATATGGCGAGGGTACCTCGCCGGAATGCAGATACATTGTCTGAGAGATTACAATACGTACAAGTCTACAAGTCTAACAACCTTTGTGTGCATAATTGAAATTTGAAATACAAGCACATGCTCCAGTGCACCAATGTTGGTTGAAAAATCACATGTGTGTCCTCGGGTAAATTTCTAGGTCCCATGCATGCAAGAAATGGGAATGAAATTCAAACATCTAGGCGTCGTGGCTCGGCTAGAAACATTGAGAAACTTGGTTTTTAATTCCTGTAAATCCAAAACAAGCATGAAAATCATGAAACTTGGCTTGGTGTCATGACATGGCACCAACATGCTGTGGTAATTTTGTTGTCCGATTTGCGAAGGCACACACATTAACAATCAATAAAGTCATTTTGGAACAAGTGTTGTCACGTTACAATGGGAAACACAAATGTTATTGAAACCGTGGGCGTTCTATTTACCATTTACGTGCAGCCATGTGTCCCCTTTTTTATTAGCTAGGAGGCGCCGTGCAGGGTAGCTATTTGAGTACGGGAGGCGTGCGATCAGACCCCTGCGCGTGCTTATCGGGAGGAGAGCCCTCTGACCTCCATCTGCCGTTCACCTCTCTCCCAAGGTCTCCATTAATGGCGCCCGAGCCTCTGTTTAATGGCGTGGCTATGTCTCCCTCGACTGAGATTTAAGAGAGAAAAAAGAAAATCTGAAAAGAAATTTTTGCACGAATCTTGATGTAAGATCCGACGGACCTATATAGCATCTACTACGACTTATAGCATGACTGATGATTATATAAGGACGACGACAGTGGATAATAATTGTCTTACATAATTAGGAAGATAATTAAAAAAGCCACATGCGGCTACGCCCGAAGGGTAAAAGAAGAAGGAAGACAACGATCTGGCTCGCTGATCTCTACTTTCTTGATGCATTGCTGCAGGTCGCTGGAACTAGTCTCCGCGGCAAGCGACAATGAGCTCTGTCATGTCCTCAAGATGCTGCTTGAGAGCATCCACGGATTCCTCCACCAGCCTTTGGCACTCGATGCGGTGCATGTCATTCTCGTCCATAAGTTTCTTGACGATGACGCCAGTCCTCTTCAACAACGCACTGGTCTCCTCCTACTGCTCTGCACTTCGGACGATCTTCGCCCTCAGCAGGTCGCGCTCGGCCCAGAGCCTCTCATTGCCCTCCCTTAGTTGCCGAATGACGCTGGTAGCCTGTTCAAACAAGGCTTTCATGTCGTCCTGCAACCTCGCCCAGCCGGAGATCTGATCCATCTAGCTATGGACGATAGCATGCATGCGCCTGTAAGAGTCATCGCCTACCGACGAGACATTTCCTAGGCCGCCGCGGCACGGTGGGACATCTCTGCTGCTTCCGCGGCGCGGCTAGAGCAGTCTGCTGCATCGACGGCGTGGCGGGACCTCCGTGCTGCTTCGGCGGCGCGGCAAGACCTCTATGCTGCTACTTCCGCGTGGTGGGACACGTCGGCTCCTTTCGAGGCAAGGTGGGACATCTCTCATGCTTCCGCTTCCATGTTCGCCTCTCCCTGGTGGTAATCTCTCGACCCAGAATTCACGCTGGCCATGGCAGACACAAGGGAAGGATGCCGAATGACTTGTTTGTTTTTGTGGATGAGGAGTTGATGAGGAATGTGCAGTCATCTTGGCATAGTAGTGATTATAACCGAGTACTAATACGCTCCTAAGTGGGAAACCAAATAATCTCAAAACACTTAGGCGCGGTGTATTAACTTCTACCTCGTTTCTTGTTTCTTGACATATCAACCAATAAGAGATGTGGGTGTGCATGCTTTTAATGACATGAGACTACCAAACACGACATGCAGTGGTTAGTTCATTGCATGCAATGCTATTAATTAGCAAATAAACATTAAGTTCTCTCGTTTTCCCCTCCTCCTTGGTCACGGTGACGACGGAGGGAGTAGGTTGTGATTGGTGTGAACAGGTTTGCAATTAAATATAGCGTGGTAGTAGTAGTAATTTGGAATGTGATGAGACGCGCTCAAAATTTATTGACGGTATAGTTTCGAAGTGCGGCACTATTCCCGGATGGCGTAACATGGGCACGTGTTCTCGGCCGTGGTGTAGCATATTCCATGGTACTAGTTCTTTTTCTACTGTTGTGTATGTGCAATAACTGGCATCGTTGGATACATATCTTACGCTTATTGGGGCGTTCGATAGGAATAGCCTCATGGTGAGCTTTGGACTAGTCTTTTTTTCAGACGCATTACAACTATCTCTCGGGACTTCTCGCACGCACCATCTCTAGCTCCCTAGGTCGTTGCCACCCAGATACACTTGTACTCTGAGTTTAGTACGTTATACAGGAAGAGAAGAGGTGCACGCACACACTCGTCCTCTCTCACACACGCATCTGTAGCTACGAATTGTAGTGTTCTCAACCATCCGATTGGCTCTATCACAGGTTTCACGTTCCTCCTTGGCCTTGAGATAGTTTTAGACGTCTTCATTTATTACTTTGTAGACTCATTTTGCATTGGAAAGTGCAATGTGATGGTAACATATTATGTTACTCTATTTGCCTCTCTCCTCATTAATTACTTGCCACCTCATCGTTTTTGCTTATGTGGCATCTATGTTACTACCTATGTTACTCCCACTATGACCAGCCTTTTGAGCAGAGAAATTATGATCGGAGGGAGTACTACTAGTAGTAGTACTACTTTGACGTGTCGCGTCAACTCGCACAAGTATGCAACACTTCCTGAACAAACAAGCATATAAGCTGTTATACTTACTTATTATAAGCTGTTATACTTCTTACCCAAAGGATCTTTTACTATCCGACAGACACAAAATATCCATTCGACTGTTGGAAATTACTTTAACTACTGATCTATGTCGAAGTAATTGCTGCATCGCCACCAAAGCCCACCATCTCTTAAGCTAAAGTAGACCGAGCTAACCCCTATATTAGCATATTACTAAGATAAACAGAAGGCACTGTAGAATCATTTAGGACATGAGCTTCTCAATCTGAATGTGGAGGGACACCAGCTTAGCCCCGGCCAGCAGCTTGGGCGGAACTGTGAAGAAGTTCAGATCGTGCACGACGACGTCGCCGGGATCCTTGCTGCTTGTCACCTCCATTTCCACCTTGACGGCGTCAGTCCTGCCTTTGGGCTCCCCCGGCGGGCCGTTCGCCCACAGCTTGGCCACGTAGTGCGGTAGTGGGGATGACCCCGCTCTGATACAGACGACCGACACGGTGATAGGCGCCCTGATGTCGAGCATGCCGCCGACCAAGAAAAAGACGTGCCCGTCCTCCTCCGTGAACAGCAAGAGCCGTGGCTCCGACAGTGGCACTTGCAACTGGAGCACTTTGCCGTACTGGATCCTGTGCACGGGCATGGGATGCACGGTGCTGATGTGGTGGGAGAGCACCGGCGGCGGGCCTTCGTAGCCGCAGACGGGCACGGGCATCTGAGCGTGGCGGACACGCGCCCGGTGATCGGCGAGCTTGTGGTAAGTGACATAGATCCCACAGCCTTCGTGCAGGCACTCCACCCTCACCGAGGAGAGTACGGCGTCCACCGCCGTGTTCCGCACGTCGAAGCCACTGCCGCGCTCGCACTTCTAGCACTGCCGCTGTTTCCCGGGCGCTCGACGCGGCAGTCCGCGCAGGCCAGGTGCCCTCCCTTGCACTGCACAAATCAATCAAACAACACATCAATGAAGAAACATGCACCTTGCTCGATAAGCCGAACGGAGGAGGTGTATTCGAACCTCATACATTGGACTCTTCAAGGGGCGGAGGCACAAGGAGCAGTGGAGCAAGGTGAGGTCCATCGAGACCATAGAGAGCTCCATCTTCGGGTCCTGTTCCGTCTGCATGATCTCGCCCTCCTCGTGCACAACCATCTCTCGCTTTATTAGGGTCGGGGCATTACAAAGCTTTACCATCACATATTCATACTACTTCAAGGTGCATTAAATCAACACATGCAAGTATCAAAAGGAAAGTCACGACATGCATGCATGCGTTGTAATTAATGCATCGGTAAACGCAAATTATTGAAATATATCGAGTGCAGTGCTTTGATGTGTCGCGTCAACTCGTACAAGACCGAGAAGTTTGATTACTACAATGCCCTCTCGCCTTAACCGCACCTGCCTTTGGCTACATGACAGGTGGGCCATCCACCTGTTGGTCCCACTTGTCATTGACGCAAAGGCAGGAGCTGTAAGTAAATGAAGTTGTGTCCCTCCCTCGCCCATGAGCGTGGTGGCTGGCAGGACTAGGAGAAGCTTTTGTTCGCTACACGCTCTCCCTCCCGCACGCGGTGGACATGCAGCAGTTCAATCGGTGTCAGATGGCCAGAAGCATACTGTAGTACTCCTCCACTGCAGTAGTACTCCATTATTGTTCAACTTCCCGAAGAGGCGAAGAGCCAAGCGCAGCCCGGACGCTCGTGTGGCAGTTTCATGTGTAGAGTAGTCTAGGATAGCGTGTACCGTGCCTGTAAGCTTAAAATCATTGGGGTCGGCTCCATGCTTTTTTTGATTAAAATAATCTTCTGGCCCTACCTGTTATCCTAGTGATTCTAGTTTGCACACTCATCTGGTCAAGATAGAAATATATATTTTAATTTGTGGTGGGGTAAATGTTGAGGTTGCAGCAAATGGAGTATTGTACACTGTGGGTCTTTTAGCCAAGTTTAGAGGAAACCATGTGGGCCAGTGCTATGATGTGTCGCGTAAACTCGTACAACGAGGAGAAGCTTGATTTTACTACTACACGCCTTCTCCCTCGCCCATGCGCACGGTGGCTCGCAGTCGAGGACATGCTTTTGCTTATAGTACTACAACAAGCTATCCCTCCCGCTCGCAGTGGATGGACATGCAGCAGTGGATTCGATACTATAGAAGCAGCAGTAGTAACATCATTGTTCGTCTTCTCGAAGAGGCGAATAGCCAAGCACAACTCGAACGTGGCAGTTGCGAACCTTGGAGCACGCATATAAATAAATGAGACCAACCTGGGCTAGACTAGCCTGTTGGTATTTTTTTATAGAAGAAAACTCCGTGAGCACCAAACGCTCAAGCCGAGACTTGAACCCTGGTGGGCTGGCTGCGAACTCCTGCGCCTTGCCAACTGAGCTATGCTCAGTTCTCAGGAGCATGCATATAGGCCGGCTCTTGCATGAGACAAAATTGCTACGTGAGCCCACTATTACTTGCTAGTATAGCCCTGTAAACCAGAAAGGAGTATTTTCCTTTATAGAGATTTCAACAAGTGACTAGACTACACCGAGACGGAGTACATATGGAGCAAAATGAGTGAATCTACATCGTAAATAAATATGTAGTTCTCTCGTTTTCCTCTTCGCCTTGGTCGCGGTGCACAATATTGAGTATACTAGTACTATCATCTTGCAATTTATGAAGTCACCATAGGCACCTAAATCGGCGAGAACGTCTCCGACACGCGATAGGCATGGCGGCGATCGCCTCCATAGGTACTTGAATGCCAAGGAGGGAGAGGGTAGCGGTTCTCGAGACATTGAACGGTCAATGATGCATCCTCAAATTACATGCAGAGGGAATTAATTGGAGAAGCAGAATAGAGCCAGCACGATGTGAATGCAACAGAATTTGGATTCTCATATAAAGGCGCCCCACCACTCCAATCCATCTACTCCTAGTCTCTACGCAACACTGCTCACTCCAATCCAAGACCAAGTGACCAGAAGCCAGAAGCACCTATGGAGGCGATGGATGCGAGCGGCAGTCGGCTGTGCCAAATCATCCAAGGCGCCGGCCTGCGGCCCCACACCGTGCAGCGTTTCCAGACGGTGCTGGAAACCGCCAGCGTCATAGCCCTTGCCGATGCCGGCTTCGCCTCTCGCATGGACGACATGATGGTCAACTCCATCCGCAAGTTCACCGCCGTCAAGAAGCGGGCGGACAACCTTGCCGTACTGCTCCAGCCCGCGCGCCCAGGCTCCTCATTGCCTGCCACCCTCATCGGCATCCATGGTAACGAACTCTTTCAAGCCCTGGTGGCCCTGTAGGTGCCGGAGGACGCGACGAAGAATGTGCACCTCGAGGCCGCGCTCGTCGCGCAGCGCGTCTCCATGCAAGAAACCGTCGACCTGCACATCCACGTCTACGAGGAAATTGTCTACATAGGCCACTACAAGGCCAGCGAGGACAGAAAGACGTTGGCCTTCTTCCAGCAGCTGGAATCTTTGGACACCATTGTTCAGAAGCACGCCGACCTGGCCACGAAAGCCACTGCTACTTAGCCGCCGTTCGGTGGGTCGGCGCCCTGAGTCGAGGAGGTGGACGTCGTTGATGGATGCATCTCTTCTTCTTTCCTCCTGTAACCAGCACTACATCACCTCGTGGCCTTAATGTTTTATTAGTACTAGCAAGATGCCCGTGCGTTGCACGTAACATCAAGATGCATTTGTATGACTAGTTTATCTTGTGAGAGAAAAGGATGAACGAGGGAAGGCCTTATTTGCAAATGTGGAGAGGTGTGTGGGTACCTTTTTGCAAAATTGCCATAGTTTCCTTCCTATCCGTCAGATATAAATCGGACGACCTATGTTGCAGGATGGCAGGCACACCATCATCACCAACTCTGTTTTTTATAAGAGTGTAGATATAGATATAGTATAGAGTATATGGCATTCTTATTCCAGTAGTAACGTTTTCACTGTGAGGTGGGACCGCAGTTGAGCAAACCGACCATCGGCAAATCCCCACCCCGCCCACCGGGCTTCAGCTGAGTTTAGAATTAGAAGAGAGAAATGAGGGAGAAGACCTAGCTGTAGCACGAACGCTGTTGTCAGATGGGAGGCGTTGATACAATAGGAGTATTGAGCACTCGTACCTCTTTTTTTAGGGAAAAAGCAGTCATATGTCTAGTACTACCACTAGTTGGGTGCGTGCGACCTATACCTGTCATCACTTTAGGTCACCTTTTCAAACCGCAGCTACGCTTCACCATACATATTTTTTCACGCATTTATCCTCTTATATGTACTCCTAGGCTATTTCCACGTGCTCCCTTTCGCCGACATGTGGGACATAGAGCATCTGGGTCGTAGTGCATGCACGACTCGGAGCATATGTCGGGGTACTTTACATTTCATACCTCACGAATTACATGCAAACCCCCCGCAGAAGAATAAATAAATAAATGAATTACTACATGAAACCGGTTTATTTTCGTAGAAACCGAAGCACGTTCATTAAATTTTGGACATAACACGTTTATAAAAAACTACCAGACCTAAACCAGTCTAAGGGCCTCTTTGATTCACAGGATACTTAAAACACAAAAATGGGGAAAGTATGATGGCGATGAACCGAGATGAGGAGAACTCTAACTCAGTTAGAGGTTAGAGTTAGATTCTAACCCTGAACCAACTCTAAACCAAAGAGGTGTATGGATGGCAGGGTTAGATTGACAATAAATGTTCTTTCTCAACCATTTGACTACTTTGGACCCTATTTCCTGCCGGATTTGGTGTGGCCGGCTCTTGTGTGGCCTCCTCCCGCTCATAGTTGACATAAACGAACCATCTTTACAAATCAAGCATGCAAAACATGATAAATTTTACTTTGTCCATACAATTGAGATATCCCACTTAAGCATACAAGTCCTCAATCAAGATTCACAAAAAAAAATACACTCCATGAAACAAGGCATGAGCTAACTCATCACGGAAGTCATTCACGATAGGGAGGGAGCCCGGAGCCCCTCACGCACCCAAGGAGGAGCTCATCATCGTCGCTCTGGAGGAAGGCTCTTTAGAGCCCAAGCCCCAGGAACCGCTCTGATGTCGGCGCTTGCGAGTTGAGGTCGACACCGGCTTGGGTAGCAGGGCCACTTGCCAACGACTGCGAATCGAATCTTTGGGCCTCTAGAAATAATGCAAGCCTGAAACTGAAATACCTAGAAAGCTGAACTGAATCTTTGGGCCTCTAGAAACAATGCAAGCCTGGAACTGAAATACCTAGAAAGGTGAACTGATTCTTTGGCCTCTAGAAAGAATGCAAGCCTGAAACTAAAATACCTAGAAAGGTGAACTGAATCTTTGGGCCTCTAGAAATAATGCAAGCCTGAAACTAAAATACCTAGAAAGGTGAACTGAATCTTTGGGCCTCTAGAAACAATGCAAGCCTGGAACTGAAATACCTAGAAAGGTGAACTGATTCTTTGGCCTCTAGAAAGAATGCAAGCCTGAAACTGAAATACCTAGAAAGGTGAACTGAATCTTTGGGCCTCTAGAAAGATTTATTACCTCCTCAAGCAGCATCAAACAATTCCATTGTGCACCACAAGTCTATACCAAGTTTAATAAGGATCTACTTTTCCAATTCAGAATTAGTGCTAGAGCGAGCAAGATCAATGATATGGCTGTGAGACAGAGAAGGAACGAACAAACTCACCCCTCTCATGACCTCCCAGGTAGATGCGCTGCCGCCGTGCAAGACAGAGGGAGGAAAACGGCCGGTGAAGCGGGAGCGGGGCGAGCTTCGAAGGCCGGAGGGAGAGGGCGGCCGAAGGAGGGCAGCGGAGGCCGGAGGGAGAGGGCGGCCGGAGGAGAGAGAGGGTGAGCAGCGGAGCAGCGCTTGGGCGGGCGGGCCGGTGGAGAACAAAGAGGAGTCGTGCGAGGGGGGGGGGAGGAGGGAGCGATCTGGTGCGGGCAGGGGAGATTTTTTTTAGTTCTCTTTTAATGGGCCCGAGGAGAACTAACCCAATTAGAACCTCTCCACCTGGCTAGTTTTTTTAGCTGGGTTAGAGCAAACTAGCTCAAACTAACCCCTCCCATTTGGATAATTTGAGGCTATTTCAACCCAAACTAGCTCTAACTCAGGGATCCAAACAACGAGGAGTAGTACTGTACATGCTACAGTCTGGACCGTGGCACATTGTTTTTTATGGCCATATCAGCACGTTGTTTTCTACTGCTGATTCACTGGGCTGCCGTGGTTCACACTCCTCCGACGTGAGTAGTAGTACTACTACTCCCTCCGTTCCTAAATATAAGTTTTTTTAGACATTTCAAATTGATTACAACATATGGATGCATGTAGACATATTTTAGAGTGTAGATTCACTCATTTTTCTCCGTATGTAGTCACTTGTTGGAATCTCTAGAAAGACTTATACCGCATGATTCTTTGCTCCTTCTTACTACTACGTACTACTTCGCCGACATGTGGGAGAGCCAGCAGCATCCTGCATCCGGGTCGACATAATACGTGTCATGCACCAGATTAGAGTGCGGAATGGAAGGGGGCATCACCCGGTCGTCCGCTTGATAATTCATGACTATAGTGAGTAGTCATATCACAAGTCTTTCCAGTAGTAACGCGCTGTCAAATCACACAGCCCGACCTTTCCAGCAGTAAGTAAGTTGAATCCACTACTCCCTCACCCTCCTCGCCTCTCTGTCAAACCGCCTAGGCAAAAAATGTTGCGCGTACTGCCCGGGAAAAGCCCCGCCCTCAACTTTTAACTACGCGAAAATAGTTCGATCTTGTTCGTTCTGTATAAATACTAGTACTGTATGTTTATTCACCCGTGGGGTTGTTAAATGAATGGAGGGCCGGTGAGCACAAGTGAACAATACTACTACTACTACTAGTAAGTAGGAGTCGTACAGTTAGTCACCTTAAATAGAGAGTTTCTTTTCTTTAATGCCACGTACACTTGTTGGGGAGAGAAAAGATAATCACTCCACTATATATGTACGCAGGGGGCTGAGCTCTTGCTTTACTAGGGTTGCTCTCTTCATTCTCTCATCCTATCCAGATATAAACAAGACAGCGGTAGCAATATTTTGTCTCTGCTCACCGTTGGTCACGGATCCGGCCGGATCCCTTTAGCTGGTGTGTGTAGGGGACTAGGTGCATCGTTCACGCGGTCATCACCGGCGAGGGAGGAAACCCACAGCTCCTGGACGGGCCCGATCCTCTGCCCGTGTCGTTCTCTCTGACACAGCGCCGTCTCGGGAGGTCCTCAGACCCTTCTTCCTCCCTGCCGTATTATGCGCAGATCTGACCTGCCGCCGCCGACATCCCGACGACCCTCAGGTATAAGTTCTTCAAAAGCGGCCTTGCTCTACTACCCCAACTCCCCACGTGTCTGCATGTGCATCTTTTTCTACTCCCATCAGCTCTTCCAAAGCCACCTAAATTTTTAGTATTATTAGAGGTAAAGCTACTTCATGCATTCGAATCTAGGACTTTGTTCAAACAACGAAAAAAGGGGGGAAAGTTGTAGCATGAATCTAGGACTTGATTCAAAGTGGAAATAATATGGTGAAAGTAGTAGAGACCGGATACCCAACCGGTCTCTTGGTTGAAAAGGGAAATAATGGGAAAACACAGTACAAACTGGATAAGGAACAAGTCTATTATTGGTTGAAAAAAGGATAGAAAGTGGTGGCTGGTCACTACTAGGAAAATGCTTATACATAGTAGCTTAGTAGTAGCGCTGTAAAATAGTAACCGTTGCTGCTAATTAGCAGTAGCGCTTTTCCTATAAAGCGCTACTAGTATCCCTATAGTAGTAGCGCTGGGAAACAAAAACACGCTACTACTATGAGGGACCAGACGAGGCCACCGATGGTAGGTGGAGTTGTAGCGCTGTACAGAATCCAACGCTACTACTAAAAGTTTAGTAGTAGCGCTTTTTTTATTGCACCGCTATTGCTAATGGGTCCCACTTAGTAGTAGTCCCTTTGCAGCAGCATGTTTTTCTAGGCAGCGCTACTGGTAGTTGCGGCTGGTGCAACCTTTCCCACCTCCTCCCCCTCCTCTCTCCCCCACTTTGCCCTCTCTCCCCTCCTTTCCCCTCTCCCCTCTTCACTCTCCACTCTCCACTCTCCACCCTCCACCATTGTTGCTCTTCTTCTCTCTTCCTCCTACCTCTCTTCTCTCCTCATTAATGGCACCCTCCTCCATAACTGGCCTCTCTCTTTCTCCTACACCTCTCTTCCTCTCCCCCATTAATGCCCCCATCCACCATAACCCCTCTCCATTAGTTAGCTAGCTAGATTCACCTCTCCTCCCCAACAACTAGATCTAGCTAGCTATTTAGCCAACCACACGTGCTCTATCGACCGTTCTCTCTCATCATCTAATTAACCGTGTGCTCTCGGTCTCTCTCGGGAGATATATATAGGTGAGTAAAAAGTTGTTCATTTCAAGAATGGGAATATGTGTGTGAATGAGAATATGTGTGTTTGTGATATATATATATATATATATATATATATATATATATATATATATATATATATATATATATATATATATATATATATATATATATATGGAGAGATGTGTGCTAGTGGCATGCCCTCGAGTTGCTTATGTTTTGCGAAATGTCGATTTATTTTTGTTTCGGTTAATTTCGAAAACTCATATGTCCTATTTTTAGGCAAGGTCATGCCAAAATTTTATATATATGACTTTGAAGCATGTATTATTTATTTCATAACCCTTTTGCTTGTTATACCGTGTAGTCGGTCATGAAGGTGAGCGGACGGAAGGTGGAGCGGTACATGCAATCCGCGGTGATGGACATGTATGCAAATAATCGGACTAGGATTAGATGTCTGTGTCCAAGATGCAAGGAAGGAGTCCTTTTGGACCCTTTTGATCGTTGCACTTTGAAGGCACACCTGCCGATGATTGGTTTAATGGATGGCTATACTCAGTGATAAGTGAAGAAGAAGAAGATGATGAGGACGTCCACATGGCAGGGAATAACGACATGGGGCTAGACGAAGAGATGAACGATCGACAAGAAGACGATGGCACCGGACATGTCGGTGGGGAAGAGTCCGGAAATGACGACGGTGGCGGAGAAGATTCCGGACACGGCGAAGAAGAGTTCGGACATGGCGGAGAAGAGGCGGCGGTCACGCTGCAGTCTTCGACACAATTAAGTGTAGTCGTGCAGGACCCTCATGTTCGAGACCTCCTTCGCAAGAGTACGACAAGCGGGAGAGCTGCTTCTAGAGAGGAGGCCAAGCTGGCGCAACTTGAAGTAGACTCGAGGACTCCATTGTATGACGGTTGCGATCCCGAGGTGACCCGCTTGAGTTTCACGCTTGAACCTCTAAAGACGAAGGCCAAAAACAAATGGACAGACAAAAGCCTCGATGAGCATTTGAAGTTTCTACATAATAAAGTTCTTTCCGCGGGGAACCTGTGTCCTACTAGTGTCGAGGAGGCCAATAAAATCGTTTGCCCTTTTGATTTGCCGCACATTAGGTACCACGCATTTCATCAATGATTGCATCATTTATCGGGGGGAGCACGCGAAAAAAACCAGTTGTCCAGTGTGCAATGCTTCTCGATACAAGAAGGCAGGAAAGAAAGCTCCTCAGAAAGTTGTATGGTACTTTCTGATCACTCCCCGTCTGCAGCGGTATTTCGTAGATCCTAAGGAAGCAAAGCTCATGCGCTGGCATGCGGAGAGGAAGAAGCCCGACAATGGAGATGATCCAAGGCTGAGACACCTCGTAGATGGTAGCCAGTGGAGAGCATTCAACACCGTATATGGATTTGCTGTAGAAGATCCAAGGAACATCGCGCTTGGTGCAAGTACCGATGGCATGAATCCGTTTGGAAACCAGAACATCAACCCCAACACATGGCCCGTGTTTGTATGTATGTACAACCTCCCCCCATGGAAGTGTATGAAGACAAAGTACATACACATGAGCATGTTGATTCAAGGGCCGAAACAACCGGGAAATAGTATTAACCTGTATATGGGGCTTCTGCAAGAGGAGCTAGACACGTTATGGAAATCACCGGCATGGAGATGGGACGCCAGCAAAGGAGAATATTTCCATATGAGAGCCGCACTGATGACGACGGTGCACGAATATCTCGGTTACGGGTACACCTTAGGCCAGGTGTGCCACGGATACTGCGGATGCACAAGGTGCATGGATGATACAACGTCTCAGCAGCTTACGTCAACGAAAGATGGCGGGTCCGGGAAAATCGTGTACATGGGGCATCGTAGATGGCTCGAGAAGGATGACCCGTGCAGAAAGCGTGGAGATCTATTCAATGGGTTGGCTGAGCTTCGAGGACCTCCACGTAAGAGGAGCGGCGCTGAAATCGACGAGCTGTTGAGAAACTGGGAACAATGCCCTGTGCCGGGAAAGATCAAAAAGGTGCCGGAGCCGCTGCTGGAGGTATGGAAAATGAGGTCTGTTTTCTGGGACTTGGAGTACTGGCCCAATCATGACACACCTCATTGCCTTGATCCAATGCATATCACGAAGAATTTCCTTGAGAGCTTGCTTGGCACACTGATGAACATGCCGGAGAAGACCAATGATGGGCCAAAGGCAAGGAAAGACTTGGAAGATTTGAAGATCAGGAAAGATCTCCACCGTAAAAAGTTGATGGAGGAGACGGAGACGGAGACGGAGACGGAGGAGGGGGAAAGGGGCAGAAAAGTCAACAAGAAGGAGGAGAATTATTGCCCTCCTTCTTGCTTCACCTTAAGTGCGAAGGAGATCGATCAATTCATCAAGTGCCTTATGGGAATCAAAGTCAGTTCCGGTTACTGTGGGAAGATAAGCAGATTTCTAGACCCCAAGAAGAAAAGGTTCAGCGGGATGAAGTCTCATGACTGTCACGTGATGATGATGCAGATACTCCCGGTTGCCATTAGAGGGATAATGGAGAAGCACGTCCGTGACACGCTTACTGGTCTCTGCAACTTCTTCAACGTTATATCTCGAAAGTCCATAAGTGTGAAGCAGCTCCGAAGGCTACAGGAAGAGATCATTGTCATACTATGTGAGTTTGAGATGTACTTCCCGCCCGCGTTCTTTGACGTCATGGTGCATCTGTGTGTCCACATAGTGGACGACATCATCGACCTCGGGCTGACATTCCTTCACAGCATGATGCCGTTCGAGAGGATGAATGGGGTCATCAAAGGATTCGTTCGTAACATGTCCCTTCCAGGAGGGAGCACCGTCCAGGGGTATCTGACGCATGAGTGCATCTCCTTTTGCGAGAATTATATAAGCATCGGAGACCCTGTTGTTGGTTTGCCCGTCAACAAGGATGATCGGAAGCTCGAAGGAGATGGTCACAACAACGGCCGGAGGGAATGCACGTGGACTACTCGGATAGACGGAACGACTTTGACAGGGCTAACTTAGTAGTGCTACAACACCTAGATGTGGTAGATGATTATGTGGCACAACACAAAGAAACCATCGCAAAGAGGTACCATGATAAGGGGATGCTCAAGACAGACGATGAAGTTACTGTAGAGCACAACGCCACTTTCTTGCGCTGGTTTAAACAGCAAGTTCTTTAAAATCCCCCGGAAGAGGGCAGTTCGGACGGATTGCTCATACACGCCTTAGCACATGGCCCCGCGCCCAAGCTCGCGACCTATCAGTCCTATGATATCAATGGGTACATGTTCTAAGACATTGATAGTGATTACCAGAACTCTGGGGTGACAATTCAATGCGTGACTGACGCCAACGACACAACTGAGAGATTCTACGGAAGGGTCGAAGAGATCTGGGAGCTTGACTACGCTGGAATGCACGATGTGACGATGTTCCGTGTCAGATGGGCCAAGGACGTCATAAGAGAAAACAAGTATTTCACCACCATGTCTATACCCAACGCAAAGAGCACTCCCGTGAACGTTAACGTCATCGCCAAAAATGATCCATGGGTACACACTAAGCACGTGACACAATGCTTCTTCATAACCGACCCGGCCAATCCCAGCCGTGTTGTCGTGAGGAGATCCAAAAGGAGCATCGCTGGAATGGATGGAGTAGCCAACGAGGAAGACTACGACCAATACGGCAACCCGATGAGGGAAGATGACGATGACGATGAAGCATACATGAAAAGAAGAATCAATACTACATTACCTAAGAAAGATCGTAATCGATGGCTCCGGAAAATTCACAAGGAGGGGCTCAATTACTTGGCAACGAACAAGAAAGGGAAGAAGCTCAATGTGAAACGTCGTCGACGCAGCTGATCAGAAACCTACATTTATATATATGTATCTATTTTGTGTACGCACTTAAGTAACCATTATCGGTCAACTGATATGTTACCACCACATGCATGGTTCCGGTGATATTGGGGGAGACGTCGTCGTCGGGAGAAAAACAAAAAACATAAACAAAAGGGAGAAAGCAGTACAAAAGAAAAAGAAAAGTAAACAGAAAAGAAAAGGAAAATAACAAAAGAAAAAACAAAAGGAAAATAATAAAAGAAAAGAAAATAAAAAACTAGAAAACGAAAATAATAAATAAAAAAGAAAAATAGCAGTAGCGCTTGTCTGTGGACCAGCGCTATAGCTAAGTATTTTAGAACAAAAAATAAATAAATAAAGATAGCGATAGCGGTAGCGCTGCTTTACAAACAAGCGCTATAGCTAACTTAGCTATAGCGCTTGTTTGTAAAGCAGCGCTACCGCTATTGTGAGTTAACCCCCGCCGCGCGGGCTCTCAAAATTTCACCAAGTCCTATAGCCCCCCATCCCTACCTCGCCCCTGCGCCCGCCGTCGACGCCCTTGCGACCTCGTCGTCGCCCCTGCGCCCGCCGTTGACGCCCTCACAACCTCGCTGCCACCGGTCGTCGCCCCTGCGCCCACCCTCGACCTCGCCGGCCATCTCCCCTGCGCCCTCCCTCGACCTAGCCGCCGCCCTCGACCTCGATGCCGCCGCCATCTCCACTGCCTCGTAAGCCTCTCCCTCTCCTCTTCCCTGCCCTCTCTCTCTCTCTCTCTCTCTCTCTCTCTCTCTCTCTCTGCTCTCTCTCTCTCATTTGAATTTAGCCTAGCTAAGTGTTGGATGTATGAACCCTAGCTAGGAGATGTAGCAGAGAGAGAGAGCAATTTAGTTTAGGGCAATTTAGCAAATTTAGTTCAGTGCAAATTTAGTTTAGGGCGATTTTGTTTAGGGAAATTTAGTTTAGGAAATTTAGGAAATTTAGTTTAGTGCAATTTAGTTTAAGGAAATTTATAAAAAACAGGAGAAAATTGGTTTTTGTAGGTATAAAAAACAGTAGCTAAAATTTATAAAAATCAGTAGCTAATTAGTTTTTGTAGGTATATAAATTAGCTATAGAAATAGTAGCAAAAATTTATAAAAAACTGTAGCTAATTAGGGCAATAGCAAATATAGCTAGGGCCAATTTTTTTAGCAAATGAGCAAATTTAGCTAGGGCAAATTTGTTTAGGGCGGTAGCACATCAAACCCTAGATGATGTTTTAGGAGCATATAGTCTATACAATGTTGCTATTTTTAACACTTGGTTAATTTGCTAAGTCCTGGAAATCTGCCATATAATGTTGCCATGTTCTCTTGAGATAGCATCAAATCTGTTATATGAACTTGTGCCATTTGTCAAAAAGTATCTGAGTGGCCTATGTTTTGCCAGAATGTTGATTCATTTCCGTTCCGGCAAATTTCAAGCACTCCATATGTCCACTTTTTAGCAAAGGTCATGCCGAAAATTTCCGTGATTTTCGGCATGACTTGTGCTAGAAACTTGGACATACGGAGTACCCGGGATTTGCCGGAAGGGAAGGAATCAACATTCTGACAAAACATAGGCCCCTTTTTCCTCTTCATTATATCTTTTAGCTACAATTGTTGATCAATAGGAAACATGTCTACTGACTCCGAAGTCGTGGGTGGTTCTGCTCGCCTCGAAGACCCCATCGAGGCAGCAAATCACTATTTTGATTACCTGGACGAACACCAGATGGGGTTGCATGGTGGCGGCAGTGGCACCAACCCCGACACCGACGCCGACACTGGCACCGACAACACCCCCGAGACCGGCAGTGATGCTCTTGTAGCCGGTAACGCACCGAAGAAGAAGAGGACACGAAGACGAAACGAGCTTGGCATCGGAAAAATTGTGGTCACGAAGATGCACCCCAAGAAGTTAGAGCCAACAGAGCCGGAGGAAGCGCGCTCGTGCTGGGGCAATCAACTTGGATGCATCCTCAGGTAAAGCGCCAACATCAACGACGAGAGGTTGAGGCAGATACCACATATGGAGAACATGCTCCTAAAGAAGTTGCACAATAGGTTCTTGTTCCCCGGCCGGAATGAAGAAAAATATAAAGATCCGTGGGAAGACATCGCCATGAGAAAGATAAATGACAAGGCGATGGTGACCTTCACCAATGACTTGTCCGCCTGGAAAGTTCGGGTGAAAAAAGCGATTGCAAAGAATGAACCGTGGTCCAAGATTCATGCTGATAATCCGTCAATAATGGAAGAGGACTTTGCAAAATTCAAGGAGAATTGCGGTAAAGAAAGTGTCAAGGCAAGGTCGGAGAAAATGAAGGCGCTCCAAAATAGGAACGCGCCTCCCCACCACCTTGGAAGCCATGGTTATGAGGGGAAGCGGCACGTATGGGCCAAGGAGGACGCCGAATGTGAAAGTCATGGAATCCCAGACCCCTTGGCGGAGTTCACTGACCCGCTGGAGCATGACTGGATCAGGGCCCGGTATAAGTGGGAAAAGTCAAAAACCTCTTTTACACGGACCCGAACACGAGGGAGTTCATGAGACTTCTGGTAATTGTTATATTACCACATTATCATATTATAGCTTCCAATCAATTGGACTGCAATTTTTGTCACATTAGTAAACCATCCACGTTCCTTTTGGAGAAAGAGCAGCACCAAAAGGCAGTCGAAAGCGACGAGTCGTCACAGTCATCGGCGAGGCCCAAGTGGGACACCCCATTCAAACGGTCCCTAAACATACTAAAGAAGGTCCCGGTGGACAAGCCGCCGTCCTATGGACGTGTGCACGGTGTCGGAGATGGCGCCTCGTGGAAGACGTGCTACCACGAGGAGCGAGAGGAAAGAAAGAAGAGACGCTCGATCGTCACTCAGCAGAGCATCGACAAGAAGGTCAAGATTGCGGTCGATAAGACCAAAGCTGAGACCAAAGAAGAGTTGCTCGGGGCCGTTAATGCAGCGGTCACTGACACGGTGGTCAGCTTCATTCCGGCACTTTTCGGTTTCATGAAGAACAATCCAAATGCACGGCCGGAGGACTTTCCCATTTCTAGCTTTGTCGGGAGCAATTCGGTGAACACCAGAGCACCAGCCCCTGCTCAAGCAACCGTAAAAGGTCCTGCTCCTGTTCATAGCAGCCCGACATCCGTCTCTTGCATGCTCGGTGGGCCTCCATCGCTGGCTGAGCTCGATGCCCTCACAGTAATTACGCGTCATACCCTTTTCACCAGCATATCTATAGTCTTCCGTTTCAGTTTCCTTTCGGATGTTTGACGTCGCAGACATGTCTCCTTCGTAGGACGACGACACCCCGTGCACCGTACTCTATGACATCAAGGGCCGGAAGGTGGTCGTGGGAAAGGAAACGGTCGTGAAGCCGAAGGACCGCATGTTCCACAACCGAGAGATGCCCGATGGCGTCTTCAAGGTTAACGTGGCCAATGTCTTTGTGGGTTTCGAGGATTTGCCTCCTTCGGCACCAGTCGATGACAACGAGACCCCTAAGATGATTGGCGCATGCAAGGGCTGGTTCTTGCCTTGGTGGAAGTCTCTTCTTCGTCTCGAGGCGCCCAGTATCACGCCAACGCCACCTTCTCAAGAAGGTATGAACACCACTCCACCTACCACATTACCTACACCTGTCGGGGTGAGTGATAGCGGACGACGCGAGGCAGAGTCTCCATTAGTGCCAGATGATGTAGCCCCCGCTGTTAAACAAGCAAATGTTGATGATGACATGGAGGATGATGATGATGACCCAGACAAGTATTTCAATACCGCCTATGATGAAGGAGGATTGATGGCTCAGGACGGCGAAGACTCAGGCTATGAGCATGGAGACGATGACTTGATGTTGCCTGATTTGCCGGAGTCGGAACGTCCTAAGGCGGAATGCAAAAAGTCTCTCTTCAAGCGATCCTCGCAGGAGACGCCTCCAGATGCCACCTGTACCCAGCAACCCCCCGAGGCCCGTCCACTGATTAGCCCGGCGACACTGGGGTTGGTGGTTAGGGAAGGTATGGTGGGCTCACTACTGTCACCCACCAAGAAGCAAAGGAGGAGACCGGACAAGAAAGGCCCTAAAGGAGCCAAAGCTGCTTCAAGCAGCCAACCACCTCTAGAGCCCCGGGTGGTAGACAGAATACCTATCGAAGGTGCATAGCGCTTCCATGTCGCCGGCCAGCCGATCCTACCTGCAAAAGCGCTAGAGCACATACTGAACAATGATCTAAGGAGACTCCATGAAGATGTGCTGGCCAGAGAGAAAAGCCTTCTGGTCGCGGAAAAACCAGGATACCCGCTTTACGCTGCTCAGGTGCCGGGTGGGAAGTTGTACGTCGAGAGATGGCCCATGAATAAGTTCATCCTGCGGTTTGACTACATCTACGACATGTTCCACATGACCAAGCTGAATTTCCAATTCGTCCGCATGTATGCGTTGTATCTGAACTACTTCATCAGGGTCGAGAACATCAAATATATCGACGTCGCGAACCCGTTCTATGCACGAGAGCTTCTTGGCAGTTTGCAAAGAGCACCGTGACTAGGCGAGCAAGTACTTCGACGAATTCATAATTGCTAATAAGGAAAAGGAAGTGATTCTCTTGCCTTATCATCCTATGTAAGTCATCCGCACATATCCTTTCGTAAGTGTTAATCATTCCTTTACAAGCATGGAGGCTAATTTGAGGTGTACTTAATTTGCACAGTGAGCGTCTTGATGGATTACGTGCGGAATACTCCCATGCGATGTACTTGGACTCACCGAAGAACCTCAGGAAAAAGTATTACAAGCACATAAAGAGTGTTCTCGATAGTGCCATGTTAACCTTCAGCCTGTCTGGTGGATATATCAATGTGAAAAAGTACAGGAATCGCGGGCTGGCTTTTGGTCATAAGACCAACTTCTGCTGCATCCAGCAACCGCACACCAGTATGGCTGATGGATTCTACATCATGCATCACCTGCTCGAGTACAGAAGGGATAATCAACGCCTTCGCATGTCACCTACTACCAACAATGCCGAGATTGTCAGCTGGGCCACAAGCATAGGAAGGACACCGGATCATCGAATCAGAGCTGAGTTTTATCACGTACAGTGTGAACTTGCCCAAGTGATCATGAAGCAGGTCCTCGAACCAACAGGGATGTTCTACCAATGGCCAATCACGCGGGAAGATGTCCGAGCACTGCTACTCGCTCAGCGTCTGGACCTGAAGCCTTTCAAGAAGCTCGGGTGCTTCTTCCCTGACTATGAAGATTGGACCACCAACATGGAGGACTGATTGTTGATCACAATGTGTCGCTACTGTCTTTCGATGGCAAAACTTTGAATTTATGCACGGCGAAACTATGTGATGTAACTAAACCATGGTCCTGAACTAGCGTAGATCGCTCTACTTAATTAGTTTGGGTATGAGGAACTTTGTCATTTATGTTTACTATTGGTTGCTTGTATTTTGCTCCCGGTTACCTCTTTGTTTTCTTAAGTACATTATGTTGCATATTATCGTTCAATTCATCAACTCACGATGCAGGTACATAGACCAGAGATGGCGAAGGGCTACTACACTGTGTACGTTGGGAGGGTTCCAGGAGTCTACGACCACGGGGCAGCCGCTCAGGCCCAGGTGCACAGGTACCCGGGTGCTAGCCATAGTGGGTTCCACAGCAGAGCCGAAGCGGAAAGTAGTTGCTTGAGGTGGACACTCTAGCATGAGCAGGGGCGGGACTGCCGGTACTACATAGTCGCGCTCTTGCTCATGTTGATCGCTCTTCTCTTCTACATCATGGTTTAGATAGAGATGATGAAACTTGTGTATGTGCCATGACCATGCAGTTGCACTTATTCGAGACATGACATTATCGCACTTGTGTATCGCTATTTTTGAATATGATGATATTTGTGTTGAATGATGATGATAATGATGATGGTATGATGAGACTACTGTATGTCTATGATATGATGAGAATAGTGTATGTTTAGTATGATCTGATGAAACTATTGTATAGAGCCTGTATAAATACAGCACAAATACATAGGGGTGAGGGCGTGAAAGAGGAACATTAGCGATGAGCGCTGAAGCAGCACCTAGCGAAGAGCGGCTGGCTTAGCAGCAGCGCTTCATATGAACAAGCGCTACAGATAGTTATCAGTAGCGCTGCCTATACCAGCGTTACTGCTACAACTTAGCTGTAACGCGCTAGCAGTAGCCCTGGACCCAGCGCTACTGCTATGTACATTTCAAGCGCTACTACTAGGGTTTTCCCTAGTAGTGGGTGGACAAGTCAACAGAGTATGTCCAGGATTAGATTTGTTGCCCACACATAGTACAAGGTCTCCAGGATTAGATTTTTTTCCCTCACATAGTAAAAGGTCTCCAGGATTAGATTTGCTGCCCTCACATAGTAAAAGGTCTCCAGGATTAGATTTGCTGCCCTCACATAGTAAAATGTCTCCAGGATTAGATTTTCTGCCCTCACATAGCATGAACAAACTCGGCATCACCAGTTTATGCCTCCTTGTAGGTACATTGTGCTGATGCGTCCACTGTCGCATGTCCTTATACCAACCTTTTGCTATTATGAAGCGATCACACTGTTACCTTAGGGACATGTCTAACCAGTGTTATTGTTAATCTAATGCCTCCAGTGATAAGATGCAATTAAACTGTGTTACAAATGGTACTCCTGTTGTTTTCCCTAGTATGATAAGTAAGTTGCTCATTTACGCTGCGAGTGTCCTGGTGTCCCCACGGTCCCATGCCCTTGAACCAACTCTTTAGCTGTTGTTGATTTGTTGTATCTGGTAAACAAGCAATGCCACCATTAAAGTAATCCCATATTTGACGAATGTCATTGTTGGTCGTAATGCTTCCGGTAACATGAAGCATTGCTGACGTTTTAAAATTTCTACTGTCCTTGCGTGATTGCCATGAACATATTAAGATGCTTCTTTTCATTTCGTGTATGTCCGTATATTCTTATTGACCAGCAATAGCTTACTTTCTATCTTTTTGTGCAGATAGGGATATCCATTTCACCTTGTTGCTATTGTGACCTTTTGGTGAACTGCGCAAAACACCTTTTTTTAATGAGTGTCTTCTGCAGTTCAACTAAAATGTCACGTGGGCAACATCTCTCAATTTTGGTGGAACTGCACAAAATGGTGATTAGAGTTTCCAAAATCTCCGTCAAGTTCTGCTGGTAATCTCGTGCAACATTTTATTAGCCTTTGCAAGATGAGCCGTCACTGTCACCACAATGGCACTTTATTTTAGTGGAACTGCAGAAAAGGATAAGCAAATTATAGTTGCACCTTACATGAGCCGGACAGCCAACCTTAATGTTCCTCAATTTTAGTGCAACTACTAAAGAAGAACCTGCCAGCTCACGAGAGCAAGTACTTCTTGCTAGCTGAATGATGCAATCTTTGCTTCATTTCAGGTGAACTGTAGAAAAAGGCGCATGAATTGAATCATGGAACTCCAGGCAGGCCTCATCCTAGTGGAGCTGCAGGTTGAGTCCAAGGAGTGCCACTATTATAGCAATCATGCTCTTCTTGTTTGTGCTCTGCAAATAGGAATACTCAACTACAGATGTTGTGACGGTCAAGAGCATTCGCCAAGTTCTTCGGTTGTATGACACGGCTAGCCAAGATGGATTTAATCCCGATGTTCACTTCATCAAAAGGCTCTAATGGGCTGGTTCTGAACTTGCAAGTTGGGAATCAATGAGATGTGTAGGCATATTTGTTGTACTTATTATTTGAATCTTATTTGTTGGTTATGAATCTTGCAAGCTAGGAATCAATGAGATGTGTAGGCATCTTTGTTGTACTTATTATTTGGATCTTATTTGTTGGTTCTGAATCTTGCAAGCTGGAAAACACGGCATGATGATGTAGAGGACAACAACCATAACGAACAGTTCAAACTTGGTAGTATTATCTGTGTGAAAGTGCGACAAATGTGTTGATCGTGTGCGTCCTGAGAATAGTAATTCTAATTGTTGTGCATGTTGATCTTGTGGCACTGATAGAACGAGCCAATGCATTGTTTGTTTTAAGTATAAATTTCTATTAAAGCTAATTAATATTGAGTAAAGTGACCACTAACTCTTGTTATTACAGTACCAATACAGACTCGCTCGTGAACCGACGTGTGGTCGGAATAGGTTTCTTAAAGGAGGCGTTTGAATGCGCCAAGGGTGCATCTTATGCTGGGCGTGCAGTGGGCGAGGGAGGGATAGTAAAAGTTGTCACCTGTTGATAACCACAAGTATAGGGAATCGCAACAGTTTTCGAGGGTAGAGTATTCAACCCAAATTTATTGATTCGACACAAGGGGAGCCAAAGAATACTCTCAAGTACTAGCAGTTGAGTTGTCAAGTCAACCACACCTGGATAACTTAGTATCTGCAGCAAAGTATTTAGTATCAAAGTCGTATGGAAGTAACGGTAACAGCGATAAAAGTAACAGTAGTAGTTTTGTAGTAATTGTAACAGTGGCAACGGTAAAGTAACTAAGCAAAGAACAATACGTGAAAAGCTCGTAGGCATTGGATCGGTGAAGGAGAATTATGTCGGATGTGATTCCTCATGCAATAGTTATAACATAGGGTGACACAGAACTAGCTCCAGTTCATCAATGTAATGTAGGCATGTATTCCGAATATAGTCATACGTGCTTCTGGTAAAGAACTTGCATGACATCTTTTGTCCTACCCTCCCGTGGCAGCAGGGTCCTGATGGAAACTAAGGGATATTAAGGCCTCCTTTTAATAGAGTACCGGACCAAAGCATTAACACTTAGTGAATACATGAACTCCTCAAACTACGGTCATCACCGGCAGTGGTCCCGATTATTGTCACTTCGGGGTTGCCGGATCATAACACATAGTAGGTGACTATAGACTTGCAAGATAGGATCAAGAACTCACATATATTCATGAAAACATAATAGGTTCAGATCTGAAATCATGGCACTCGGGCCCTAGTGACAAGAATTAAGCATATCAAAGTCATAGCAACATCAATCTCAGAACATAGTGGATACTAGGGATCAAACCCTAACAAAACTAACTCGATTACATGGTAAATCTCATCCAACCCATCACCGTCCAACAAGCCTATGATGGAATTACTCACGCACGGCGGTGAGCATCATGAAATTGGTGATGGAGGAAGGTTAATGATGACGATGGCGACGGATTCCCCTCTCCGGAGCCCCGAACGGACTCCAGATCAGCCCTCCCGAGAGAGATTAGGGCTTGGCGGAGGCTCCGTATCGTAAAACGCGATGAATCCTTCTCTCTGATTTTTTTCTCCCCGAACGTGAATATATAGAGTTAGAGTTGAGGTCGGTGGAGCACCATGGGCCCATGAGGCAGGGGGCACGCCCTGGGGGGTAGGCGCGCCCCCCACCCTTGTGGACAGGGTGTGGGCCCCGTGGCCTTGATTCTTTTGCCAGTATTTTTTGTTAATTCCAAAAATATTCTCCGTGAAGTTTCAGGTCATTCCGAGAACTTTTATTTCTACACAAAAATAACACCATGGCAATTCTACTGAAAACATCGTCAGTCCGGGTTAGTTCCATTCAAATCATGCAAGTTAGAGTCCAAAACAAGTGCAAAAGTGTTTGGAAAAGTAGATACGATGGAGACGTATCAACTCCCCCAAGCTTAAACCTTTTCTTGTCCTCAAGCAGTTCAGTTGACAAACTGAAAGTGATAAAGAAAAACTTTTACAAACTCTGTTTGCTCTTGTTATTGTAAATATGTAAAGCCAGCATTCAAGTTTTCAGCAAAGATTATGAACTAACCATATTCACAATAACATTTAGATCTCATATTTACTCATATCAATGGCATAATCAACTAGCGAAGAATAATAATAAATCTCGGATGAAAACACTTTCTCAAAACAATCATAATATGATATAATAAGATGGTATCTCGCTAGCCCTTTCTGAGACTGCAAAACATAAATGCAGAGCACCTATGAAGATCAAGGACTGACTAAACATTGTAATTCATGGTAAAAGAGATCCAGTCATAGTCATAACAATATAAATTAATAGTAATGGATGCAAATGACAGCGGTGCTCTCCAGCTGGTGCTTTTTATTAAGAGGGCGATGACTCAACATAAAATTAAACAGATAGGCCCTTCGCAGAGGGAAGCAGGGATTTGTAGAGGTGCCAGAGCTCGATTTTGAAGCAGAGATAAATAATATTTTGAGCGGCATACTTTCATTGTCAACATAACAACTAAGAGGTCACGATATCTTCCATGCTACACACATTATAGGCGGTTCCCAAGCAGAATGGTAAAGTTTATACTCCCCCACCACCAACAAGCATCAATCCATGGCTGGCTCGAAACAACGAGTGCCTCCAACTAGCAACAGCCCTGGGGGAGTTTTGTTTGCAATTATTTTGATTTAATTTGCTTAGAGCATGGGACTGGGCATCCCGGTGACCAGCCATTTTCTCGTGAGTGAGGAACGGAGTCCACTCCTCTTGAGAATAACCCGCCTAGCATGGAAGATACAGACAGCCCTAGTTGATACATGGGCTATTCGAGCATACAAAACAGAATTTCATTTGAAGGTTTAGAGAGTTTGGCACATACAAATTTACTTGGAACGGCAGCTAGATGCCGCATATAGGAAGGTATAGTGGACTCATATGGAATGACTTTGGGGTTTATGGAAGTGGATGCACAAGCAGTATTCCCGCTTAGTACAAGTGAAGGCTAGAAAAAGACTGGGAAGCGGCCAACTAGAGAGCGACAACAGTCATGAACATGCATTAGGATTAATAAACATTGAGTGCAAGCATGAGTAGGATATAATCCACCATGAACATAAATATCGTGAAGGCTATGTTGATTTTGTTTCAAGTACATGTGTGAACATGTGCCTAGTCGACTCACTCGAATCATTCAAAGGAGGATACCACCCCATCATACCACATCACAACCATTTTAATAGCATGTTGGCACGCAAGGTAAACCATTATAAACTCCTAGCTAATGAAGCATGGCATAAGCAACTATAATCTCTAGTTGTCATTACAAACATGTTCATTCATAATAGGCTGAATCAGGAACGATGAACTAATCATATTTACAAAAACAAGAGAGGTTGAGTTCATACCAGCTTTTCTCATCTCAATCAGTCCATCATATATCGTCATTATTGCCTTTCACTTGCACGACCGAACGGTGTGAATAATAATAATAGTGCACGTGCATTGGACGAAGCTGGAATCTGCAAGCATCTGAGACACAGGAGAAGACAAGATAATATGGGCACTTTGTTAAATCAACAATAATGCATATAAGAGCCACTTCAACATTTTCATCATTATGGTCTTCTCCTCTCGACCCCCAAAGAAAAGAAAAGAAATAAAACTATTTACACGGGAAAGCTCCCAACAAGCAAAAGAAGAACGGGAAATCTTTTTGGGTTTTATTTTTAATTACTACTACTACAGGCATGGAAACTAAACTAGCTAAAAGCTACAACTAATTTTTTTTGTTTTTCTTAAGGTTTATCAAACACACAAGAAGAAAGCATAAAAAGGAAAATAAACTAGCATGGATAGTACAATGAAAAAGTATGAGCACCGACAACTAGCATGAGTGTGTGAACATGAATGTAATGTCGGTGAGAAATACGTACTCCCCCAAGCTTAGGCTTTTGGCCTAAGTTGGTCTAGGGCCACGGCTGGCCTGGCGGATATCCAAAATTATAGCTGGGGTCGTACTGAGAAGCAGCAGCTATTGCATCATGAGATGTCGCTTGGAGGCGAGCTGCCTCTGTCCTCCTCTTATACTCGTTCGCCTCCTCCCTGGTTATAATATATCTCCCTTTTGCCTGAAAGTCAAAGAAAGTAGGAGCAGGGAGAGCAACATGGAAAGTGCGGCGCCTCAAACATTAGTAGGTACTGGAGAGGCTGTTCATTCCTCTCAATAAATTGATTGCAAACCATAGCATCATAATCTAGATAAGTGGGTGGCAATTCCATATCATTTTCATGTATGGGTATCTCAAGAAAATTAGCCACACGGGTTGCATAAATACCACCAATCAAGTCTCCACTTAAGCCATTATTATGCAACCTTCGTGCAACAATGGCCCCCAAGTTATATTGTTTATCTCCTAAAACAACACTCTTAAGAACACTAAGGTCAGGAACACACATGTGACATGCCTCATCCTTACCATTTATGCATCTACCTATATAGAGAGCAAAAGAATGTATAGCAGGAAAATGAATGCTCCCTATGGTAGCTTGTGTTATCTCTCTAGATCCCCCACAGTAATACTAGCAAGAAAATCTTTAAACTCATATTTGTGAGGTTCACTAGCACTACCCCATTGTGGAAGTTTGCAAGAGGTATTAAAATCTTCTAAGTCCATAGTGTAAGATTTACCATAGAGATCAAATAGGACAGTGTGAGAATTACGTGAAGATGAAAATTTGAACCTTCTCACAAAGGAATTCGTTAGATAATAATATTGAGGGCACTTATCTAGCATGAAGCCCTCAAGTTCAGCATTACGCACATATGCGTCAAATTCCTCCTTAATTCCTGCTCAAACCATGAAATCTTCTGACGGCCATTCACAAGGCCGCACTTGAGCTTCTATTGGTGGTTCCTGGTCCGGCTCACGTATTGCGGGCCTGGGTCCTTGCTTCCTTGAAGAACCACCTTGGTACTATTTCCTAAACATATTTCTTCCTCTGAAAAATTTCTGAAAATTTTGGTAACTCAAAATAAAAGTGAACCAAACTCAAAAAAATTGATAGCAACTACTCCCACAAGTGCCTAGAGACTATATCATGCATTAGAACTACTTGGGACCATATAAATTTGACATGCAAGCTCAAGAACAGGGTCACCTAGGCAGCAAAAATTTGCAATGAATAAAGCACTAGAACAAAAACTAATTGGACCATTGGAGGAGTCACATACCAAAGAACAATCTCCCAAAGTAGTTTTGTGAGTGGAGCTTTGAGTAAGGAGATCGAAAATCACAGCAAGATGAGCTAGAACTCGTGCTTGAGCTGGTTGGTGATTTTTTTGGGAGGAAGAAGGAGTGTGTGGTGGCTGGAATAAGTAGAGGGGGGCCACCAGGGGCCCATGAGGCAGGGGGGTGGGCGCGCCCTGGACCCTCGTCGCCAGGTGCTTGCTGCCCCTGATGTGTTCTCAGTTCCAGATATTCTCAAATATTCTAGAAAAAATCATATGTCATTCTCAGGGCATTTGGAGAAATTTTATTTTCGGGGTATTTTTTATTGCACGGATAATTCAGAAAACAGACAGAAAATAATATTTTTTCTTTATTTAATCTAAATAACAGAAAGTAAAAGGAGGGTACAGAAGGTTGTGCTCTCTAACATCATCCATCTCATGTTCATCAAAAGGAATCCACTAACAAGGTTGATCAAGTCTTGTTAACAAACTCTTTTCGAATAACATGGAAACGGAGAAATTTCGAATAACACTAGGTTACCTCAACGGGGATA
The DNA here is from genome assembly GCA_021605205.1 of Aegilops longissima. NCBI lineage: Eukaryota > Viridiplantae > Streptophyta > Magnoliopsida > Poales > Poaceae > Aegilops > Aegilops longissima. The sequence continues at coordinate 218,193,754 of CM038681.1, forward strand.
TGCACATCCCCACAATAAGAATATCATATTTCTTCTTGACAGTAGGAAGAGGAAATTCAAAACCTCCAATAATAATCGACGAAATTTTTCCAATAGAATTGATACTGTGGACTTGAGGTTGTTTCCTCGGAAAGTGTACGTATGCTCATTACCATTAACATGAAAAGTGACATTGCCTTTGTTGCAATCAATAACAGCCCCTGCAGTATTCAAAAAGGGTCTACCAAGGATAATCGACATACTATCATCCTCGGGAATATCAAGAATAACAAAGTCCGTTATAATAGTAACGTTTGCAACCACAACAGGCACATCCTCACAAATATCGATAGGTATAGCAGTTGATTTATCGGCCATTTGCAACGATATTTTAGTAGGTGTCAACTTATTCAAATCAAGTCTACGATATAAACAGAGAGTCATAACACTAACACCGGCTCCAAGATCACATAAAGCAGTTCTAACATAATTTCTTTTAATGGAGCATGGTATAGTTGGTACTCCTGGATCTCCTAGTTTCTTAGGTATTCCACCTTCAAAAGTATAATTAGCAAGCATGGTGGAAATTTCAGCTTCCGGTATCTTTCTCTTATTTGTGACAATATCTTTCGTCTACTTAGCATAAGGATTCATTTTAAGCATATTAGTAAAACGCATACGCAAAAATATAGGTCTAATCATTTTAGCAAAGCGCTCAAAATCCTCATCATCCTTTTTCTTGGATGGTTTGGGAGGAAAAGGCATGGGTTTCTGAACCCATGGTTCTCTTTCATTACCGTGCTTCCTAGCAACAAAGTCTCTCTTATCATAACATTGATTCTTTGATTGTGGGTTATCAAGATCAACAGCAGGTTCAATCTCTACATCATTGTTATCGCTAGGTTGAGCATCAACATGAACATCATCATTAACATTATCACTAGGTTCATGTTCATTACTAGATTGTGTTTCAGCATCAGAAATAGAAATATCATTCGGATTCTCAGGTGTGTCAACAACAGGTTCACTAGAAGCATGCAAAGTCCTATCATTTTTCTTTTTCTTCCTTTTAGAAGGACTAGGTGCATCAACATTAGTTCTCTGAGAATCCTGCTCAATTCTCTTAGGGTGGCCCTCAAGATACAAAGGTTCCTGAGTCATTTTACCCCCTCTAGTCATAACTCTAACAGCATTATCATTCTTCTTATTATTTAATTCATTGAGCAAATCATTCTGAGCCTTAAGCACTTGTTCTACTTGAGTGGTAACCATAGAAGCATGTTTACTAATGAGTTTAAGTTCACCCTTAACTCTAGACATATAATCACTCAAGTGTTCAATCATATAAGCATTACTTTTCAATTGTCTACCAACATAAGCATTGAAGTTTTATTGTTTAACAATAAAATTATCAAACTCATCTAAGCATTGGCTAGCAGACTTATAACGAGGAGTATCACCTTCATCAAATCTATAGAGAGAACTTACCTTTACTACATGTGTCAGGTTATCAAGACCATGTGTTTCTTCAACAGGCGGCAAATTAAGACCATGTATTTCTTCAATAGGAGGTAAATTCTTAACATCTTCAGCTTTAATACCCTTTTCTTTCATAGATTTCTTTGCCTCTTGCATATCTTCAGGACTGAGAAATAGAATACCCCTCTTCTTCGGAGTTGGCTTAGGATTTGGTTCAGGAAGTGTCCAATTATTTTCATTAGTCAACATATTATTCAATAGCAATTTAGCTTGATCAACTGTTCTTTCTATGAAAACACAACCAGCACAACTATCCAGGTGGTCCCTGGAAGCATCGGTTAGTCCTTTATAAAAGATATCAAGTGTTTCATTTTTCTTGAGAGGATGATCAGACAAAGCATTAAGTAATTGGAGAAGCCTCCCCCAAGCTTGTGGGAGACTCTCTTACTCAATTTGCACAAAGTTATATATTTCCCTCAAAGAAGCTTGTTTATTATGAGTGGGGAAATATTTAGCAGAGAAGTAATAAATCATATCCTGGGGACTACGCACACAACCAGGATCAAGAGAATTAAACCATGTTTTAGCATCACCCTTTAATGAGAACAGAAATAACTTAAGGATATAGTAGTAGCGAGTTTTCTCATCATTAGTGAACAGGGTGTCTATATCAATTAATTTAGTAAGATGTGCCACAACAGTTTCAGATTCATAGCCATAAAAAGGATCAGATTCAACCAAAGTAACTATATCAGGATCAACAGAGAAATCATAATCCTTATCAGTAACACAGATAGGTGAAGTAGCAAAAGCAGGGTCATATTTCATTCTAGCATTCAAAGACTTTTCTTCCAGCTTAGCTAATAATTTCTTAAGATAATTCCTATCATTGCAAGCAAGAAAGTCTGTAGCAGTTTCTTCATCCATAACATAACCCTCAGCCGCAACAGGCAATTCATATCTAGGGGGAGAATCTTCATCATCACTTTCATCAATATTATCAGTTTCAATAATTTCATTCTCTCTAGCCCTAGCAAGTTGTTCATCAAGAAATTCACCTAGTGGCACAGTAGTATCAAGCATAGAAGCAGTTTCATCATAAGTATCATGCATAGCAGAAGTGGCGTCATCAATAACATGCGACATATCAGAATTAATAGCAGAAGAAGGTTTAGGTGTCGCAAGCTTACTCAAAACAGAAGGTGAATCAAGTGCAGAACTAGATGGCAGTTCCTTACCTCCCCTCGTAGTTGAGGGAAAAATCTTAGTTCTTTCGTCTTTCAAGTTCCTCATAGTGACCAACAGATATAAATCCCAAGTGACTCAAAGAATAGAGCTATGCTCCCAGGCAACGGCGCCAGAAAATAGTCTTGATAACCCACAAGTATAGGGGATCACAACAGTTTTCGAGGGTAGAGTATTCAACCCAAATTTATTGATTCGACACAAGGGGAGCCAAAGAATATTCTCAAGTATTAGCAGTTGACTTGTCAAGTCAACCACACTTGGATAACTTAGTATCTGCAGCAAAGTATTTAGTAGCAAAGTTGTATGTAAGTAACGGTAACGGCGATAAAAGTAACAGTAGTAGTTTTGTAGTAATTGTAAGAGTGGCAACGGTAAAATAACTAAGCAAAGAACAATATGTGAAAAGCTTGTAGGCATTGGATCGGTGAAGGAGAATTATGTCGGATGCGATTCCTCATGCAATAGTTATAACATAGGGTGACACAAAACTAGCTCCAGTTCATCAATGTAATGTAGGCATGTATTCCGAATATAGTCATACATGCTTATGGTAAAGAACTTGCATGACATCTTTTGTCCTACCCTCTCGTGGCAGCGGGGTCCTAATGGAAACTAAGGGATATTAAGGCCTCCTTTTAATAGAGTACAGGACCAAAGCATTAGCACTTAGTGAATATATGAAGTCCTCACACTACAGTCATCACAGGTAGTGGTCCCGATTATTGTCACTTCGGGGTTGCCGTATCATAACACATAGAAGGTGACTATAGACTTGCAAGATAGGATCAAGAACACACATATATTCATGAAAACATAATAGGTTCAGATCTGAAATCATGGCACTCGGGCCCTAGTGACAAGCATTAAGCATAGCAAAGTCATAGCAACATCAATCTCAGAACATAGTGGATACTAGGGATCAAACCCTAACAAAACTAACTCGATTACATGGTAAATCTCATCCAACCCATCACCGTCCAGCAAGCCTGCGATGGAATTACTCACGCACGGCGGTGAGCATCATGAAATTGGTGATGGAGGAAGGTTGATGATGACGATGGCGACGGATTCCCCTCTCCGGAGCCCCGAACGGACTCCAGATCAGCCCTCCCGAGAGAGATTAGGGCTTGGTGGCGGCTCCATATCGTAAAACGTGATGAATCCTTCTCTCTGATTTTTTTCTCCCAGAACGTGAATATATAGACTTGGAGTTGAGGTCGGTGGAGCACCAGGGGGCCCACGAGGCAGGGGGCGCGCCCCCACCCTCATGGACAGGGTGTGGACCCCCTGGCCTTGATTCTTTCACCAGTATTTTTTATTAATTCCAAAAATATTCTCCGTGAAGTTTCAGGTCATTCCGAGAACTTTTATTTCTGCACGAAAACAGCGTCAGTCCGGGTTAGTTCCATTCAAATCATGCAAGTTAGAGTCCAAAACAAGGGTAAAAGTGCTTGGAAAAGTAGATACGATGGAGACGTATCACATGTACACACTCAGTTTACTGTTGAATCCAGTTCCCCAAGAGCTGAAAAACGAACTGTTGCCGCTGCCTACCCACTCGTTCACTTGAAGAGACTCCAATGGCGATCTGAGGGGTGACCCTGCTGGATATTGACTTCAGCAAGGAGTTCCCCTTTGAATTCGGTGTTCAGTCCTATGGCTGCACCAAGTTGAATGTGATGTACACCAACGATCTGGACTCGGTGAAGCTCTGCCTCGACGAGTTCAAGCAGTACCTACAGGACGAGAAAGCACAAAGGTCGCAGGAGTAGACCTTGTGACCATCCATTCATCTCCTGACAGGGATCAGCGGATCGCCGTCGCCCAGGTATGTGTGCGGGACGAGGTTCTCATCTATCACTGCTATAGGGCCATCCAAGGTTCTGGAGCATTCGCCCGTTTCATCGGCATCGCCGGCTGCTCCTTCGCTACGGTGGAGAGAAGGAAGAACACGACGATTCGGCCATATGGTGTAACAAGCTTGTCGACATCCAGAAGCAATACAAGATCATCGGCAATGGGCAGGAGAAGGACTCCATGGTTGACCTCACCGAGACCATCATCGACCCCTGATACGCCAACATGAAAGAAGACAACGATACCAAGGACCTGAACACGTGGGAGGTACCTCTGAATCTAGCCTACATAACCTATGCGGCCAAGGACGCATACGCATGCTACGACATGTACAGGCGGATCTTGGACATGAGGGCGTGTCTGCTTCCCGTAACCGACGAGTACATGGACATCCGCAGTGTCATGATCAAGCGTGCCAGGAAGGTCTAGATGTTGTACTTTATCTGTTTATAAGCACCTTTATCATCTGAGTGTTTCATGCATTAGCCTATGTGTCGTAATTATCTGTTTTGTCTGAAATATTTCTTTTAAGAACCCATTAACCTGTTTGCTTTTTTAGTGGCTATTTTCTTATGTATGTAACTAGTTCACTTGTCCGTTAAAAAAACTAGTTCACTCAGTTGCCGTGCTTTGAATCTCCTTCCTCCCAACATATTCCCCTTCTCAGGTGGACCCAGCAGGTCTCCTACACAGACATATGGGACCAACCACCTATCCATTTGTATTTCTTTGTTTTGTTCAATCTTTCGTCCTCTTCCTATACAGCGGCTGGCCATCATAGCCTATGGCGTTGGCCAGGCCATCCCTCTACTCCCACACATTATCCGGCGGCGGCAGCTCCACCGGTCCACCCTGCACCTGAACAAATCAACCCTCGTACTCCCCTCCACCTGTGTCTTCCCCCGCTCAGGTTCGTTCGGTCCGAGGTCTCGACGTCGTCCTCCGCCTTGGAGCTCTCGCCGCGGCGCCGACGTCTGTCGTTCCCAACATGGTCAGCGAAACAAGAGGAATCGGGAGACAACTGTTCGTCGAGAGGCTGACAGTCCCGGGCCCACCAGGTCCATGGCTTAGGTTTTGTTGTTTAACATGGGCAGCCCACGACATGTTTCAACATTTTTTGGATCCAGCAGGTATCAAGCGGCCTCTGGGCCTCCCAACCTAGCTTGTCTATAACATCGGCAGCCCAAGTTATGTTTTTTTTTTTCAAGACGACGCACAGCTCAGTTCTATTTTTCCATAAGAATGCAAAACTGAACCTATGTTTTCTATAAGAATGCAAAACTTAACCTATTTATATATTATTTTATTACATATATATATATATAGAATAGAAACAACATAAGGTTCCGTTAAACCTATCATACGTCCAACCATTTTATAGACCTTCCCACTTCCTTTATTTTTCGTTTTCATTAATCCTATATCTGAATTTTCTCCCACTTTCTTTTTCGATGTAAACTGAGTTTTCTCCCAGTACTTTTCCCTAGAACCAACTCAACTGTCCCACGTCTAACCTAAAAAATAATAATACCCCACGTACTATTAACTCATCAAATTAAAATGATATTTTATTTTGTAAGTTGAAAGTTCTTACAAAATAATAATAATAATTGTTTATATATAACTTGGCAAGTTAATTCCTAGTGATTGCGTACATAAGCTTGCAAAGATTCTACTGATCAATGCAGTAATAGACGTGCAATCATGTGTTTATGTTTTTATAACATTTCTCTGTCCAGCCCAACATGATATTTTCACCCAGCCCAGCAAGTCTGTGGATCTCGAGAAAAATGCAAATGGGCTTTAAATTCTACCATATATATAAACGGGCTGCATAGATGCTACATCATTTGTTTCACCCAGCCCACCAAATGGACTGCAAAACAAATGGATTGGCTGACATGTGGGCCAGTAGGTCGAAGCCTAAGAAGGCGTTGGATTTACATCCAACGGCCGACATTCTTCTTCAATCTCTCGTATTCTTCCCCCAGCGCTGTCGGGACCGCCTGCTCCAGCCTCCGGCGTCCAGTGGCGTTGTTTTGCGCGCCTCAGCGAAATGCTACCCCACCGACGGCCAGGCCATCCCTCCACTCCGCACCTCCTATTATTCTTTGCCGAGTGTAGGCCCACCCCGCACCTGAACCAGTCAAGTTTCCCATTCCTCTCCGTCTGCGACTCCACTACCGCGTCTTCCCCATCTCTGGGTCGTTCCAGTCTGGGGCCTCCCGTCGTCCACCGCCTCGGTGCGCTCGGCGCGGTGTGGTCAACATATGAGAGTCATCGAAAGAGGACTATACGTGGAGAGCCTGACGGCTGGGACCCACAAGGTCCATGGTCGCACGCAAGGAAAGTTCCTCCTTATTAAGCTGTTTCCTCCCCCCTGACAGCTGGGACCCACCGGCTGTATCTTCGCACGGAAGGAAGTGCCTCCTTGTTATGCAAAAAAACCATTCCTCCCGATGAAAACTTAATCAACAAATGATTCTAGCAGCTGGACCGTTGGATGTTAATCCAACAGCCATGCTCCTTCTTCAACCTCTGTTCTTGCTCCTGTCTCCCGTGGGCGGCAGTGCTGCCGCACACCTAAACCAGTCAAGTTTCCCACTCCTCTCCATCTGCAACTCCACCGCCACGTCTTCCCCATCTCGGGGTCGTTCCAGTCTGGGCCTCGCCGTCGTCCACCGGCCTTGGTGTCGTCACGGTGTGGTCAACATGGTCAACAACCAAGAGTCATCGGAAAGATGATTGTATGTGAGAGGCTGACAGTGGGGATGCAACACGCCATGGACGCATGCATGCTACTACATCCTTTTTACCCTGAAAAGTAATGTTTTCTCTCCCTGACTGCTGGGACCCACCAGCTACATCTTCGCACACAAGGAAGTGCGTCCATGTTACGGGTAAAAAAAATGATTCGCCCCCTGACTGCTGGGACCCACCAGCTACATCTTCGCACGCAAGGAAGTTCCTGACAGTCGGGACCCACCCGGTCGAAGCGTACGTAGCGTTGTCATTCTGGTCGCAAACGTGTATGTACATACTGGTCGATGTAGAGGCGCGCATGTGTGGTAGTAGAGGCGCGCACGTGTGGTAGTAGAGGCGCGCACATAGCATGTACACGTACGTACAGTGGCCAGGGTGCAAGAAAGTAAATAAGGCCACGTACGTACATACAGGCGGTGTCTCGAACGCCTCCTCGCACATACGTACGGCGAGGGCTCGTGTACATGGCTGTGGCTGGGTCGGAACGGAGAAACTGCATCATCGTCATGTTCATGGGGAGGCAACGGAATGCGTCGTGTTCATCGGGAGGCAACGGAAAGTGTGCTGTTCATCGGGAGCCAACCGGCTTGGACGGAACAGCCGATGGAAACGAGGCCTGGCATATCGCAAAACGGAGGAAACGGCCTTGTGTTCGACCGGCCACGGTGGAAACGGGATCCTGTTCATCGGGAGGGGTCTGGCGTACCGCAGGATGGAGGAAATGGACCTCCTACGGTCGAAACAGGGTCCTGTTGATCGGGAGGGGTGTGGCATACCGCAAAACGGAGGAAACAGACTTGTGTTGGAGCGCTACGGTCGAAACAGGGGTCCTGTTCATCAGGAGGGGTGTGGCGTACCACAAAACGGGACTCCACGAGATACTATTCATCTCCACTGTCGACCTACTCCAGCCTCCATGGGCTACTGTTCATCCACCATCGACCTCCTCCAGCCTCCACCTGCGACTGTTCATCCACGGGCTCCTGTTCATCCAGCCTCCACCGCGCGCTCCTCCACCAGCTACTGTTCAACCAGCCCTCTCCACGGGGTCCTGTTCAACCACCCCTCCACGGGCTACTATTCATCCAGCCCTCCACCGGCTACTGTTCAACCAGCCCTCCACCGGCTACTATTCATCCAGCCCTCCACGGGGTCTTGTTCATCCAGCCCTCCACGGGGTCCTGTTCATCCACTGGCTCGATTGATCGGTGTCACGATTCATCCAGTAATGCAACGGCCTCTACTACCACGGGTTCCTGTTCATCCAACCCCACCGGGAACTGTTCATCCAAACCCCCCAACAACGCTCCCTGTTCATCCAGGGGCAGCATCGATCGGCTTCAGTTAGCAGCAGTAGCGAAGGAATCGCTCGATCGGGTTCAATTAACAGCCATCGATCGATCGCTCGGGTTCAGTAACTTGTAGCCTGCAATGCAATCGCTCGGGTTCAGTTAGAGCCCAATGCCTCGCTCGGGTTCAGTTAGAGCGCAACACCTCACACACACGCGCGTACGTACGAGAGAAACGTGCATCGCTCGGCCCCCGACCACCCACCGTAACCGGGAACTCCCCCGATATTTTCCTCGCCCTCGCTTCTACCACGGTTTTCTCCGGCATGGACGGCCCAAAGAATGTCATGCAGCTGCATCTCCGGCCCGCCCAGGACAAAAAGCCCATTTTTCTATCATGATTTTTTGTCATAGAAGTAGGACCCCACCACATCTATGATGATACCGGGTTTTGTCACAATTATTGTCATAGAAGTGTCATAAGTATGACAGAAAAAATCGTTCGGCCCAAAATGTCACGGATGTGTCTTTTTTTGTAGTGTAATAAAACATGGCCGATAATGTCATGGTTCGATGTGATTGTTATAGGGCATATTTAAAGTCATACCTCTTTGATGAAGGTTCGGCCGTGTTGTCATTTGCCTTTCTCTTCGAAGACCCGCCCGGCGCAGGCGCCGTTCTCTTCTGAGACGCCTCTGGTGCAATATGACGCGTCGAGCGCCTCCCCTTCAGAGCACAAGACAGTGCGGCGGGTGAGGCATAATGAGGAAGCTCCTTCGGAGGAAATGTCTCCTGGTTACTTACATATGAGGCAGGAAGGAGGCTAGGATAATCGGCCGTGATGGCCACTTCTGTGCCATCATAGCTCGCCTAGTAGAAGACTCCCTCTTTGAGCTCTACAAATATGTCCAGATATTCTTCGAATCCGGGATCAAGGTTCCGGTTATGGTTCTCCGGCTGTGGAGCGGGGCTATGGATCCCTGCGGTAACCCTCCACCATTCCTATTAATGGACGGGTTAATGTCGGTTAAACATGACTCCGGGGAGGATTGAATAAAGTGGTGGATTAAAGCTCACCCGGCTAGGAGGATTGTACATGGAAATTCCCTCTCGGCCCATAAGACGAGTGAATTCCTCTTTCTCCCCTTTATACAGATCAGCTAGTATGGTGGCCAGGGCAGTGAGGCAATCCGGACCCTTTCGTCCGCAGTGTGAGGCGTCATCTTCCCCATTGTAGTGCCACATAGGGAGCCCCCTGAATTGGAGCGGCTGAACACCTCGCGCTATGGAAGTTGCCATTACCTCGATTATTGATAATCCGGACTAGGAAAGTGTCCTTATCTTGCCCATCAATTGCTGGACTTCTACGTTGTCTTCCTCCTCGAGGCTCCGAGTACGCCAGCTGTGGCGTTTCTTCAACGGAGCACTGGAAAATTCTGGAAGGCCCATTCGGACTGGGTCGGGGAGAGAGACATCTTCAATATAAAACCACTCCGAGGGCCAATCTTCGGATGCCTTCTTCGGCGTGCTGGACATGTATCCAGTCCCGGCTATGCGCCATATCTCGGCGCCGCCCACCTCGAATACGGATCCCTTTTGGGTACGAGAGACGAGGTAGAAAATTTTCCTCCATAGATCAAAGTGGGCCTCGCAGCCCAGGAATAGCTCGCAAAGAGCGACAAAACCCGCGATATGTAGGATGGAGGCCGGAGTGAGGTTGTGCAGTTGGAGGCCGTAGTACTCAAGGATACCTCGAAGGAAACGGTGGATTGGAAACCCGACGCCTCTTATTTAGAAGGATATGAAGCACACTCGCTCCCCCCTGGTTGAATTGGGGAAATTTTCCGCCAGGGCCTCGCCTGTGAAAGTGGTTAATCCTGCCCAAACGGGGACTAGATCCATGGGGGGAAGGAATCCCTGCGCTTGAAGCTTACTCAGCTGGTCATGGAATACTGAACATTTCTCCCAATCGCCTTTTTCGGAGCCGTGGGGGCAGGAGGAAGAACTGGGAACGCTAGCCATGCTAGAATGGTTTCTCCTAGCGAGCTCTAAGGATTTTCCACCTAGTGTGAGATGGCATCTGAGATCCAATCTACTTAAATATACACCTTTCTTACATGGCCAGGGTGTTATGTGCAAAAATACTCTGACCTTTCGTGTTCGCTCGACATGTGGAAGCCAAAGCAATGGAGATGCAGAAGCCAAGGGGTGCAACATTAAATGGAAAGCCGAGTATAACTCTTCGGATCAGACGCTTTGAAGTATTCGGAGGAAGAACCAGCCTTCCAATGCCGAAGACTATCAGCGTACCAGACACATCGTCATTGAAGCCTGGTTCGGGGGCTACTGAGGGAGTCCTGGATTAAGGGGTCCTTGGGCATCCGGCCTATGTGACGTGGGCCGGACTGATGGGCCATGAAGATACAAGATAGAATACTTCCTCCCGTGTCTAGATGAGACTCTCCTTTACATGGATGTCAATCTTGGCGTTCGGATATGAAGGTTCCTTCCTCTATAAACTGACTCTATACGACACTAGGCCCTTCCGGTGTTTGTATAAACTGGAGGGTTTAGTCCGTAGAGGCAATCACAATCATACAGGCTAGACTTCTAGGGTTTAGCCATTACGATCTTGTGGTAGATCAACTCTTGTAATCCTTGTATTCATCAAGATCAATCAAGCAGGAAGTAGGGTATTACCTCCATCGAGAGGGCCCGAACCTGGGTAAACATTGTGTCCCCCGTCTCCTGTTACCATCGACCTTAGACGCACAGTTCGGGACCCCCTACCTGAGATCCGCCCGTTTTGACACCGACAGGTTGTGCCGACCTCGGTGGCCTCCCACACCCCCTATTTACCCTATAAATTCCCAAATATTTCAAAAACCCTCGGGGTTAACCTAGATCAGAAGTTCCGCCACCGCAAGGTTCTGTAGCCACTAAAAACCAATCTAGACCCCTGTCGGTGCATAAAACCCTGGGCCTGTTGCCCAACTGTGCACACGCACAACATCAAGATTGAAGCACCAGCCTAAGTCAGAGATCGAAGAGCCAAGAGATTTGAAGAACCAACATGCAGCCAAGAGAGACCAAGATCGAGCCTGAGGAGCAAGATATCAGCAAGAGAAGGGCCTCCCTTGCCGGGCAGGCGAGCCCGGCAAGGGGCGAGGCCACCACCAGAAGCAAGCAACCAAGACTCCCCGGCAGAGCCTGCCGGGGGTCGCGGGGGCAGAACCACCCCACCGACCACTCAAATACGACCCACATCGTCAATCAGTGCGGTGTCAAGCCGCAAGGTGATTAAGTGGCAGCCATTCGCCACATGGCAGCCATCTCCTACAGAAGAAACTCGCAGACGACACCCGTCCTACGACGTGTCAAAAAAACAGATGCAGAGCTGGCAAGATAGCCCGGCAGGCCTTGCCGGGCGACCAGTGATGTGATACTAAGAGGCGCATTTAATGCACCCTATCAGCCCGCAGAGTTAGGTATGATAGCACTATTCGCTATCATATCAGTGGATAATGACCACTTTGCCACTGTGGTGACCCCTTAATCTATAAAAGGAGGCCCATGTCACTCGTAGGAGGGGTTAGAGAGTTAGAAAGTTGATGAACCCAAGCGACCATACGCGCGTAGTAGCTGTGGCCCCAAGGCAAACCCTGTCGGGAAAGTGTAGTACCGTCTCCACACTCATTCCACCATCAATCCACCAAAGCAGGAGTAGGGTCTTACGCCTTGCGGCGGCCCGAACCTGGATATATTGCTTGTGTGCTCTCTGCTGTGCTGCCGCTTGCTGTTCTGCTCTTTGTGCAACGCGACCTCCCCCCGCCGAACCAGCAAGGGGCCACCTGGTCTCATAGGTGGCCGCGGATATCTCGCGACATCTTTCGCGCACCGGGTAGGGGGAGCGCTTGCGCGAACCTGAAAGCGTGCGTAGTGCGTCATCTTCATCGTCATCTTCATCTTCAACAACGCCATCAACCATGGTGCCCAAGAAGAAGAAGTCTAGCCCTTCGGCCCATCCGTCCACCTTGAAGGCTCGGCTGCCCGCGGCCTCTGGTGCCTCGGAGGATGCGGGGGCGAGTGAGGACGTGAACGCTGCTGGGGGTGTGGTTGGAGCAGGTGGCGCAACCGGCACTCCCCTACGGCCGACATGGGGGCTAAAGCCACCGGAGGAGGACAACATCAGCAACGCCTTGGCGGTCATGCTCCACAAGCTACGGGCGAGGGGTCACTCCATCTGCACCCTCTCCCCGCGCCAGCAAGCACGGCCACGACAATGATGCTCGGTCCGGGGTGAACCATCGCCCTCCGGCCGCCCCCACTGCGGGAGCGACTGCGGCCAACGTGCATCCTCCCGGACGCGTTGACCAGACCGCTGCGCTCGACGGAGCCACTGACCCTCGAGCGCCACCGCCGCAGGACCCCGCTGCCCAGGTGGTCGTCCCACAACTACGTGGATGTGGCACTCCCATCGTCGTCGCCACTGGCACCATCAGGAGCCGGGTGACCGCACGGTCGGCATCATCAACATCCATGCCCAGCACAGCCACGGGGGCTATGGCTCGGGCCCAGTTGCTACTGAGATTTACGCCAGTAGCCGAGCAGATGGATGAATGGTGTGCCACTATCCAGAGCCTGCTCGGTTTTGCCGAGGCTGCGGGTTCGCGGCGAGCTGGCCCGCCACGACCTCCCCAAGCGACAGCAACTACCCGTACTGCTGGCTGAACGGAGGGGGCCGTCCACACCGTGTAGTCCCCACCACGGCAGACGACGCGGGAGCAGCTGAATCAAGACCCTGACAACGTCTCGATGGCCTCTTCCGACCCTCGAGCACGTCCAGGCCAACGTCGAGCCCCGGAGGATAGGCGGCGGGGAGACGCGTGCATCATCATGGAACGGCGCCACGATGACCTCCACCAAACCGACGGGTGCGGCGGCCTCAACGTCGACGAGCCTGCGCTCGGTGTTGGCAGGTGCCAACCTTTCGAGGTCGGCTGCCCTGCCTTTACATGAGAGCTGCGACAAGTCCATTGGCCATCCGTTCGCACGTTCAAGCCAGAGATACCCGAGAAATACGACGGGAGGCTGAACCCGGCAGAGTTCCTGAGCATCTACACCATCGCTATTCAGGCTGCCGGGGGAAGAGACGAGAAGGTGTTCGCCAACTACTTCCTTTTGGCCCTCAATTCCAATGTGAGGTCTTGGCTGATGCACCTGCCGGAGAACTCCATTTCGTCATGGGCAGATCTATGCCACGAGTTCATCGGTGCCTTCGCCAGTGGCCACCAAGAGCCCGGCAGGCCCAGTGGCCTGCAGATTCTCCAGTAGAAGGAAGGAGAAACCCTCCGTAAGTATTTACAGAGACTCAGTAACGTTCATAGAAATATTCCAAATATCCATCCGGCAGCCGTCATAGCAGCCTTCTAGTCCAATGTGCGCAACTGTCGCATTCGTTCTAAGATGAATGTGCGGTTGCCTAAGACTGTGAAGGAGCTATACACATTGGTGGATAAGTGTGCTCGAATGAAGGAAGGAAGGAAGTTGCCCGGAGAGGAGGATTGCATCAATGTTGATTCAGAGGATGAAGATGAGTCAACCAGTCAGAGAAAGGGCAAGAAGCGCAGTAAGAAGCCGAGGGATAAGGCCGTGATGACTGTGGAAGGTTCGGGCACACCTGGTACCGGCAAGAAGGCCAAGGCTGAGGCCCCCGGCAAGGAAGCTGCCGCGTGCAGTGCCTGCCGAGAAGCCGCTGCCGCGAAAAAAGTTGGGAAAGGTGATGGGCCGTACTGCAAGATCCACCGGACCAAAGGCCACGACCTTCAGGAGTGCTACCAGGTTGAGCATATTGTCAAGAGACAGAGGGCAGAGTATGAGAAGCATGATAAGGAAAAAGGTCAGAATGCTGCTGGCGGCAAGGGCCGAGGCGGTGAAGCAAATCGCCCCATCAAACCCTTTCGGAATCAAGGAAAACCCGCCAGGGGCCAAGAGAAGGAAGTCTGTGGTGATGTGAGTGACGAAGGGAATGAAGAGGAAACCAGTGAGCAGGAATTTCAGAAGGCCACTGACGCCCTATGCATTTATGGAGGTGCATCTTTGCACACCTCTCATCGCCAACTCAAGCGCTGAGCACGAGAAGTCAATGTTGTGGAACCCGCGCTAGAGGCCCGGAAGCCGCTCAAGTGGTCTCGCACGCCCATCATATTTGATGAGGAGGATCACCCTAGCCGCACCACAACGATAGGGTGTTTGCCGTTGTTGGTCTCACAAACAATTCGCAACCTCAAGGTCACAAAGATGTTAGTGGATGCGAGGCCGGGTCGAATCTGATTTCCCCAGCAGTCATCAACAAGCTTCAGATGGGAGAAGAAGAGCTGGAAGTCACTGGCACATTTCAAGGAGTCAATCCCGGAAGGAGCCGTCCCAAGGGGAAGATTACGTTGCCAGTGACGTTTGGGGGAGAACTGAATTATTAGATTGAGAAGATTGTGTTTGATGTGGTTGATCTCCCCCTGCCGTACAATGGGATTCTAGAACGCCCGGCCCTGGCTAAGTTCATGGCAGCATCCCACTATGCTTATAACACTTTGAACATGCCTGGGCCACTAGGAGTCATCACTATCCCGTCAAATGAGAAGGATGCAATTATCTGCATGGACAAGATGTGTCGGGATGCAGTCGCAGCAGAGGCTGCGGTAGCAGCAACTCCCGCCAAGGAAAGCAAAGGAAAGAAGAGGGATTGTAGGACCTCTGGCAAGGAGTCCGGGAAGCGTGCCCCCTCCGAGTGCACAGCACCCGTTGACGACATGCCGGAGTGTTCCAACAGCAAGAGATCCAAGGTTACGACACCCCAAGTGAAGAAGGTCCCGGCAGGGCTGGCCGGCCTTGATGGTACTTTCACTATCAGCGCCACCCTTGGTGACAAATAGGAAAGCACGCTCGTTGCCTTCCTGCGGGTGAATATCGATGTGTTTGCCTGGCAACCATCTGATATCCCCGGTGTTCCCAGGGAGGTAATCAAGCACCACCTTGCTGTCTGCCCACATGCCCGATCCGTCAAGCAAAAAGTTCGGAAGCAGGCCTTCGAGCGGCAGCAGTTCATTGCCGAGGAAATCAAGAAACTAGAGGCAGCTAGTTTGGTCAGAGGAGTACTGCATCCTACATGGTTAGCAAATATAGTGTTGGTCCGGAAGGCAAATGGGAAATAGAGGCTTTGCATTGATTTCCCAGATCTTAACAAGGCTTGCCCGAAGGACCAATTTCCATTGTCGCGCATTGACCAGATCGTGGTGTCCACTTCAGGTTGTGATTTGCTCTCCTTTCTGGATGCATACTCCGGATATCACCAGATCTTCATGTCCAAAGAAGATGAAGAGAAGACATCTTTCATCACTCCATGTGGTACGTACTGCTTTGTCCGCATGCCTTCCGGATTAAAGAGTGTCGGGTCCAGTTTTGCAAGAGCAGTTCAGATTGGTTTTGAGCCACAGCTGCACAGAAATATAGAAGCCTATATGGATGACATCATGGTCAAAACCAAGGATAAGACCACCCTTATCCAGGATTTGGAAGAGACATTTGCTAATCTTTGCAAGATCAACTTGGAGCTTAATCCAGAGAAGTGTGTATTTCGTGTTCCCTCCGGCAAGCTACTTGGATTCTTCGTGTCCCATTAGGGGATCGAAGACAACCCTGACAAGATCAAGGCCATTGAGCAGATCCAAGCACCAAGGACAGTTAAGGATGTAAGGCGCTTGACGGGATGCGTTGCCGCACTAAGCAGATTCATTTCCAAGTCTTCCGAGCGTGCCTTGCCATTCTTTAAAATTTTGAAGAAGATAGGGCCTATGAAGTGGACCCCAGAGGCAGATGCAGCTCTGCAGGAATTGAAGGCATACCTATCATCTGTACAGATCTTGGTTGCACCCAAACCCCAAGAGCCGTTATTGCTTTATTTGGCGGCAACCAACCAAGTGGCCAGTGCGGCCTTGGGAGCATAGCGAGAGGAGGACGAGGCGGAAAGTGTCCAGACCGCGGCAGAGTCAGAAAAGGATCAGAACAGCAATGGGCACGGCAACGAGAGCAACCCCAAGGACGCGGCAAGGAAAAAAGTGGTGCAGCGCCCAGTGTACTTCGTCAGCTCCTTGTTACAGGGGGCTAGATCGAGATACTCTGGCATGCAAAAGTTGATATTTGGCCTCATCATGGCCTCACAAGGAAACTGCGCCACTACTTCCAAGCCCATGAGATCACAGTTGTCACTCGTTTCCCATTGCAAAGGATACTTCGAAACCCAGAGGCCACCGGTAGGATAGTGGAGTGGGCTTTGGAGTTATCCGGCTTTGGTTTGAAGTTTGAGAGCACATCAACTATTCAGAGCAGGGCTCACAGAGTTTATTGCAGAATGGACGCCAATCCCTGGTGAGGAAGTGACAGAAATAGCTCTCCCCGGCAAGGAATCACCCCAAGAATGGATTATGTATTTTGATGGTGCTTTTTCCCGACAAGGTGCAGGAGCCGGCATGCTTCTTGTTGCCCCCTCCGGGGAGCACCTGAAGTACATCGTCCAAATGCACTTTGCTCAGGAAGAAGCCACCAACAATACTGCTGAGTATGAAGGGCTCCTTGCCAGGCTCAAGATTGCAGCAGAATTGGGAATTAAGAAGTTGATCATTCGAGGAGATTCACAACTTGTGGTGAGACAAGTCAACAAGGATTATCAAAGCCCATTGATGGAAGCATACGTCGAGGAAGTGAGGAGATTGGAGGAGCACTTTGATGGGTTGCAAACGGAGCACGTACCCCGTGCGGAAAACAACATAGCTTATCACCTGTCAAAGTGTGATGCACAGAAGCTTCCTGTGGAACCAGGAACTTTTGTTCTCCATCTCTCTCAGCCCTCCGTATCACCAGCCACAATGGCCCAAAAAAGGAGAAAGTTGGACTACTGTAAGCCTCTCCCGGTCGAGCCGTCCGCACCCGGCAGAGACCCTGCCGAAAACAACTCCTCACAGCCCGCCAGACCACCCCTCTATCCATGCCCATGGATCCCGCGAACGAGGCTGGTGCTCCTGCAATAGAGGAGGTGCCACTAGTCCTCGTTGCCGAGCCCCAGGCTCCAACTTGGGCAAGGCACATTGTCCACTTCCTCCAAACCGGAGAACTCCCTCGCAACCAAGATGAAGCTGAAAAAGTAGCCCGGAGGGCCAGCATGTATCAGTTTGTCGATGACACTCTGTACAGAAGGAGGCCCATGTCACGCCCAATATGCGACCCTATCCAAAAGGAACTCGAAGGTCCCACCAAGGATAGACCAAGATATTGAAGCGCTTTTTGCAAGGTGGATATCATTACATCAACATTACATAATAGATGGGGTGCATACATAAGGCACAAATGCCACAAGAATACATCAACATCTTATACAAGATCAACATCCGACTACGGATGAAACATAAACAGAAGCTCAAACAACATCCACCCTGCTAGCCCAGGCTGCCGACCTGGAAGCTATCCCCTGATCGAAGGAGCAGAAGAAGAACTCCAAAACAAGTAAACATCGCTCTCGGGTCATGACCATCGCATAATCCTGTACCTGCAACTGTTGGTGTAGTAATCTGTGAGCCACGAGGACTCAGCAATCCCATTACCATGGGTATCAAGACTAGCAAAGCTTAAAGGGAAAGGAAGGGGTAAAGTGGTGAGGTTGCAGCAGCGACTAAGCATATATGGTGGCTAACATACGCAAATGAGAGGCGAGAAGAGAAACAAAGGAGTGGTCAACTAGTAATTATCAAGAAGTGATCCTGAACTCCTACTTACGCCGACATAACCCGAAACCGTGTTCTCCTCTCGATCAACCCGAAAAGAGACACTCACGATTACGCACTACGGTTGGTGTATTTTAGAAGAGTTTACTTCAAGTTTACTACAACCGGATATTAACAAATTCCCATCTGCCACATAACCGCGGGCACGACTCTCGAAAGTTTATACCTGCAGGGTGTCCCAACTTAGCCCATGATAAGCTCTCGCGATCAACGAAGGATATTCCTTCTCCCGGGAAGACCGATCAGTCTCGGAATCCCGGCTACAAGACATTTCGACAGTAATAAAACAAGACCAGCAAGACCGCCCGATGCACCGACAATCCCGATAGGAGCTGCACATATCTCGTTCTCAGGGCAACACCGGATGAGACAGGCTACGAGTAAAACCAGGCCTCGAGTTTCCCCGCGGTGGCCCCGCAGGCGGCTCGGTTCGGGCCAACACTTAGACAAGCATTGGCCCGGGGGGGCTAAATAAATATGACCCTTGGGTTAATTACTCCCAAGGGAAAAGTAGGTGGTGGTGAGGCAAATGGTAAAACCAAGATTGTGCCTTGCTGGAGGAGTCTTATTCAAAGCGAACTGTCAAGGGGGTCCCATAAATCACCCGACCGCGTTAGGGACACAAAATCCGGGAACATAATACCGATATGACGGAAACTAGGGCGGCAAGAGTGGAACAAAACACCAGGCATAAGGCCGAGCCTTCCACCCTTTACCAAGTATATAGATGCATTAATAATATAAGAGATATTGTGATATCCCAACCAAAATCCTGTCCACCATGGAGCAATCTTCAACTTCACCTGCAACTAGCAACGCTATAAGAGGGGCTGAGCAAAGCGGTAACATAGCCAAGCAACGGTTTGCTAGGAAGGGTGACAAAGGTTAGAGGCTGACATGGCAAATTGGGAGGCTTGAGCAGCAAGTGATAGGTAGCGCAGCATAACGAAAAAACGAAGCAACTAGCATAGCAATGATAGTAATGAGATCCAAGGTGACGGTCATCTTGCCTGAAATCCCGCTAGGAAGAAGAACGAGTCTATGAAGAAGATGAAGCCCGCGAAGGCGAACCAAGCGAGATTTAACGAATCCTCACGATCGCAACGAAACGGGAACTATCGAGAGAAGCACACAACATAGTAAACACACCACACATAGGCAAGACATGATGCACAACAAGCATGATGCATGACAAAACTACATGAAGCTACTCATGGCAAGAGATGATGCAAACAAGAACAACACATCAAAGCAAGTTTAAATGAGGCCGGAAACAACATATAACAATTCCGGTAAGTCCTCATATGCATATTTCGAAATTGGTCCAGATCTGAATAACTTTATGTTCTAGTTGTTAAACAGCAAGTCAAAGAGCACCACGAAGATCTACACGAAATTCTAGTCAAGTTACATATAAAGTTCATTTAATTCGGAGCTACGGCCTAGAAGATATGAGCAAAACAAGATAAACATGGCATGGCAAGGCAACCAAGCAAGAAGACATGTTTATGAAGCTAAGCATGGCAAGAGCAAGTTCATAGAGTGCATGGATCACTAGCAACAATCATGGCAACATTGAACTTAATGTTAACAGGCAGACAACAACATTATTTAGCAACTTTGGAGCAAGATAACAACAAGCTACAGCAGGCTATGAATGCAACCAGGGGCATGAATGGATAGAGCATAACATGTATAACAAAACACCCTTAGTGAACATCTCCAGATTATGCATAGAATGATTTGTAGCAGCAGGTTAACATAGCATCATGATATAGCAGATTCAGACTAGCAAAACAGCAACAACAAGTACCCTACTTAACAAGCTTGATGCACTCACTACACAACTCACAAAAATACATGGATGGCACCCCTCTAATGATGGATGATGTAGATCAAAACACATGTAGACATCAACCTCATAGGATGCACACATCAAATGCGACAAAAATGACAAATCAACAAGTTATAACAGTTTCACCAGGTTAACATCATATAGCACTCTTGCAACGAAGATTCAGGCATTAAGATGGACTCAAATGAACATGATGCAATGGAATGAAATGAAGTACTCGTTGAGGCGAACAATTTGACATATTACACGCACGAAACGGAGCAGTATGCACAGAGTTATGATGCGATGAACATGGCATGATTATGCAAAATATTACGGGGACTTAGGCGATTTTTACCACTCCGAAAAGTCAACGGGACGAGGACGAGCGGGACGGAGGGATCTGGGACGAGGTGGAGGCGTTTGGTTCATCTCCCGGTGGATCTCATCCACCCAGGGTAGATCCGGCCGGAGTGGAGCTCCGGTGAGCTTCCGCGAACTCCGGTAAGGAGGGCGGCGCCGACGACGAGGGACGCGAGGCGAGGCGTGGGTGGCTCCGTGTAACGCCCGGATAATCATGCTACAGTAATATCACGTTGATGGTGCCACGTCACCTCTGTCACTATAGTGAATCACTGGTTAATTCAAAACTGTTTCGAAATTCAAATGCAAGTTAATGATAACAATAAAAGTTTTCAAAAATTAAAACTAAAATGTTCGGTGGTCGTCAAATATTACAAGGGTAATTATAGTAAAGAAAAAACAAATTTATAAAATACTTAAATGCCACGAGTTGAATAAAAATAGTGAAAGAAAATAAATAAAAGAAAAGAGATAAAACAGAAAAAACAAAGACAAAAAGAAAAAATAAATAGAGAGAAGCCCCGGGCTTCGGCCAGTGACCTCGACCAGCCCAAGCTGGGCCACCACCAGTGCCCGCCGGCCCACCCCGCGCCCCACCTCTCCTTGTCCCCCGCAACCCTAGCCGCCACTCCACTCTCCCCACTCGCCCCCCCCACTCGCTTCCCTCCTCCCCGATCCAGATCGGATCGGGAACGAACCTCCTATAGCTCGGACGCTCCTCGCTCGTCGCTCAGAGCCCGTCGCCCGGACCGTCCTCGTCCTCCTCCCCGCCGGCGCCGCCCCCCCTCTCCGTCCTCCTCCCCGACGCGCTACATCGACCCCGACGCCGCCACGAACCGCCGTCGCCGAGCGCCATTCGCGGGAGCTCCTCCGTCGTCGGAACGCCGTCCACGCCCTCCTCCTCGCCGGTCCTCCCCAACCTCCATCGAGCACGCTGCCCGTTCCCTACGCACCCCAGTGAGGACCCCGGTCCTCCTTCTCCCCGTCCCCTCTCGTCGGCGCTTGCCTCGCTCCGGTGCCGCGCTCGTCGCGCCCCGGTCCCTCCCTTCCCTACATTGTCGCCGGCGCCGTCCCGTGCGCGCACGCTCCGTCGTGACCGCGCCCATTCCCCTTTCACCACGCCGGCGTCGCCCACCGCCGTCGACCTCACCCCACCTGCGCCCCCTCGCTTGGCGCCTCGCTGCTCGGCCGTGCCACTCGCCGTCTGCTCAGCCTCCCCCAGGCGCCAAGGCGCGTCCGCGTGCTCCAGCGCCTCCCACGCCCGCGGTCACCACGCCACTCCGTCGTCGCCCGCATGAGCCCGTGGCGCCCTGTTTTCCCCTCGCCTTGCTGCCCGCGCGCGCCAGCCACCCTCTCCGTCGGCGCCTGTCTCCGCCGCGATCGGCGATTCTCTGGCCGACGCCGTGGCCGCGGCGCTCGCTGCCGGTCGTGGGTTCGCCCTCTAAGCGGCGCAAGAGCCCCTGCGCCAGCAGCGCCGTCGCCCGCTAACCCGCATCGGCCACTCTGGGGCAATGACAAAAGGGGCCCACGCCCCATAACGTTTTAATTAAAAAAAAGGAAGGAATTAAAAATAATAATAATAATAATAAATAATGAAATTAATTAATTAATTAATTAATAGACTTAATAGACTTAATTAATTCTGGTTAACTAAACTAAACAGTTAATTAAGCTAACTAATTAACCTAAACCTAATTACCCTAAATAGAGAATGACAAGTGGGTCCCACTCGACCCACCGTCGAAGTTGACCAGTCAATGGTCGCGTTGACTCTTGACATCACTCGATGTCATGTTGGCGTCATCATTTATTATTACGGATAATGTTGGATTTAAATAATTAATTAAATTCCAGAAATTAATAAAATCTTTAGAAAATCATATCTTTTAATCCGCAACTCGATTAAAATATTTTCAACATGAAAGTTGCTCGAGCGACGAGGCGAATCCGGATCGCTTGATCCGTTCGTCCGCCACACACCCCTAACCTATCGAACTCGCAACTTTCCCCTCGGCTCCTCGCGCTGAAAACCACGAAACACGGGGATATTTTCCGGATGTTTCCCCATAACCGCTATCACCTCATACCCACGTTAGAACACGCCTAGCATCGTGTAATGCCCCGGATTCGATGCGCCAGGTGTCCGCCAGTTATTCGCCGTCTTTGCCATGTCATGTGCTTGCGTGTTGCACTTTGCCATGTCATCATCTGCATTTTATATCATGTCATCATGTGCATCGCATTGGCATACGTGTTCGTCTCATGCATCCGAGCATTTTTCCCCGGTGTCCGTTTTGCAATCCGGCACTCCTATGTCTCCCGGCGCCCCCTTTTGCCTCTTTTCATGTGCGGGTGTTAAACGGTCTCGGAATGGAACGAGGTTTGCCAAGCGGCCTTGGTATAGCACCGGTAGACCGCCTGTCAAGTTTCGTGCCATTTGGAGGTCGTTTGATACTCCAACGGTTAACCGGGTAACCGCAAAAGGCCTCTTCTCCTTGCAGCCCAACACCCCTTTCAAAGTGGCCCAAAACCCAGCAAACTCCCCTCCATGCTCTCGGTCGTTCGGTCACGATTGCGTGGCTGAAAACCGCTCATCATTTGGACTCTCCTAGCTCCCCCTACCTATATATTGCCCTCTCCCCCGAGATTTCGCGGTCCAAATCCTCCACAAACCCTAAAAAACATCCTCCGCCGCGCCGGACATGTCCATCCGCCACGGACGTCGCTCCGCCGCCGCCCAGGCGCGCGCCTCCAGCGCCCGCCGCCCGAACTGTCGCCCGCCTGGCCCGCCGCCTCCGCCCGCTGCCCGGCGCCTCTGCCGAGCTCCGCGTCGCCTCTCGCGCCGCCTTCGCGCCCGCCCGCCGGTGGCCGCCGCCGCCCCTGCCGACCTCGCCTCGCCTCATGGGCTGCGCCGCCCGCCGCCCCGTCGCCTCCCCTCGGGATCCGCCGGATCCGGCGAGATCCGGCCCGGATCCGCCGTGTGCGCCCGTCCCCGGCCCCTTCTCCGGCCATCTTCATTTCCCGCGCCAGCGTTGACTTTTTCCGCGGAGGGTATATTTCTCTAAGTCCCGAGATATTTCAACATTATCATGCATTTTCATCGCATCATATCTCTGCATCCGTAGCTCCGTTTCGTGCGTGTGATATGTCAAATTGTTCGTCTCGATGAGTACATCATTTCATCTCATTGCATCATTTACATTTGAGCCCATCTTGATGCCCGAAATGCTGTTAGAAGAGGGCTATGTGATGTTAGTTTCAGATTCTTATCAGATCATGCACTTTTGTCATTTTTGCCATGATTGATGTGTGCACCCTATGAACTTGAGTCCTACATGTGTTTTGTAATATGCCATGCCATCTTTACAGGGGTGTATGCGATGTATTTTTGTGATCTATGTGGTGACTAGCACAAGCACGCAAACTAGGCTTCATGATGTTGCTGATTTCAGCCCCTGTTTTGCTGATATTTTTATGCCATGTTAACTTGATGCTACAGAGAGATCCATGCTTATTTTGAGATAGTTCAGTAAGGATGTTTTGAACATATGGTTATGCTCTATCCATCCATGCCCTTGTTTGAAATTATGGAGTGCCATAGCTTGAGTCAATCGAGCTCTACTTTTGCTATAAAATGTTTCCTGGCAGGTTGTTTACATGTTATTCAATAATGCCAAGGTTGTTGTAGTTGATCCGTGTATGCTATGATGTTGTTCTTGACATGTATAGCTTCTATGCCATGTCTTCTTACTGTGAGTTGCCTTGCCATGCCATGTATTGCTATGTGGTGAGTGGTTCAAGCTCACCAACATGCCTACTTATTGTTGTTCCTGCCATGTTCAAATCTGTAATATAACTTGCCATGTTTACATGGGTGCTATCATATCTTCTGATCCTTTTTGGCTCATGGTCACTAAGGGACTTTTGTTCTATGCATTTAGTAGTATCATGCCATGCCTTTGTTTTCCATGATAAGTTCCTGTAACATGTTGTTTCATAGCTCTAAACATTGCAACCTGATGTTATTTCCTGATAAGTCTGAAACTGTTATTATTTGCAATCTTGCCATGTGTGTTTGAGCACGTTCTAGTGATTTCTGGAGATAGCTCGGTGCTCATGTTTTGACATGCTTTACCTGTACATCATGCCCATGCCTTTTGTTATTACGTTGGGATGCTGTAGCTTGTTGTTTTGATACTTGCAATATGCCTTGTTGCTGTTTTGGACAGATTGTTGTTATAACTTGTTTCATGTGTATGTGTTGCACCGTTGCTCCGTTTTGAGTGTGCTCTATATGAAACTTGCTTGTTTTTGCATGTAGTTTCATATTATCATGTTGCATCCATGTTTTGAGGTGTTTGATTGATGTTTGTATGCATTTTGCATCAATGCCATGTTTAACTTGTTTTGCTCATATCTTCTAGGCCGTAGCTCCGAATTTAATGAACTTTATATGTAACTTGACTAGAATTTCGTGTAGATCATCGTGGTGCATCTTAACTTGCTGTTTAACAACTTGAACATAAGGGTTATTCAGATCTGGACCAATTTCGAAATTTGCATATGAGGACTTACCGGAATTGTTATATGTTGTTTCCGGCCTCATTTAAACTTGCTTTGATGTGTTGCTCTTGTTTGCATCATATTTTGCCAAGAGTAGCTTCTTGTAGCCTTGTCATGTATCATGCTTGTTGGGCATCATGTCTTGTTCATGTGTGGTGTGTTTACTATGTTGTGTGCTTCTTCTTGTTAGTTCCTGTTCCGTTGCGATCGTGAGGATTCGTTCGTCTACGCTTGGTTCGCCTTCATCCGTTCATCTTCTTCATGGACTCGCTCTTCTTCCTTGCGGGATTTCAGGCAAGATGACCGCTACCCTGGAGCTCACTACTATCATTGCTATGCTAGTTGCTTCGTTCTATCGCTTTGCTGCGCTACCTATCACTTGTTCCTCAAGCCTCCCAAATTGCCATCTCAGCCTCTAACCTTTTGCACCCTTCCTAGCAAACCGTTGTTTGGCTATGTTACCGCTTTGCTCAGCCCCTCTTATAGCGTTGTTAGTTGCAGGTGAAGATGAAGTTTGTTCCTTGTTGGAACATGGAGATGTTGTTCCTTGTTGGAACATGTTTACTTGTTGGGATATCACAATATATCTTATATTATTAATGCATCTATATACTTGGTAAAGGGTGGAAGGCTCGGCCTTATGCCTGGTGTTTTGTTCCTCTTGCCGCCCTAGTTTCCGTCATATCGGTATTATGTTCCCGGATTTTGCGTCCCTAACGCGGTCGGGTGATTTATGGGACCCCTTGACAGTTCGCTTTGAATAAGACTCCTCCAGAAGGCCCAACATTGGTTTTACCATTTGCCTCACCACCACCTACTTTTCCCTTGGGAGTAATTAACCCAAGGGTCATCTTTATTCAGCCCCGGGCCAATGCTTGTCTAAGTGTTGGTCCAAACTAGAGTCTTTTGGCGCCCCTCAAGGAAACTTGAGGTTTGGTTTTATCTGGACTGCTCATCCGGTCGTGGCCTCGAGACGAGATATGCGGCTACTATCGGTGTGTCGGCACGCGGGGAGGTCTTGCTGGTCTTGTTTTATTGCTGTCGAATGTCTTGTAGCCGGATTCCGAGACTGATCGGGTCTTCCGGGAGAAGGAATATCCTTCGTTGATCGCGAGAGCTTATCATGGGCTAAGTTGGGACACCCTGCAGGGTTTGAACTTTCGAAAGCCGTGCCATGTTATGTGGCAAATGGGAATTTGTTAATATCCGGTTGTAGTAAACTTGAAGCAAACTCTTCTAAAATACACCAACCGTGTGCGTAACCGTGAGTGTCTCTTTTTGGGGTTGATCGAGAGGAGAACACGGTTTCTGGGTTATGTCTGACGTAAGTAGGAGTTCAGGATCACTTCTTGATCATTACTAGTTGTCGACCGTTCCTTTGTTTCTCTTCTCGCTCTCATTTGCGTATGTTAGCCACCATATATGCTTAGTCGCTGCTGCAACCTCACCACTTTACCCCTTCCTTTCCCTTTAAGCTTTGCTAGTCTTGATACCCATGGTAATGGGATTGCTGAGTCCTCGTGGCTCACAGATTACTACACCACCAGTTGCAGGTACATGTTTGCGATGATCATGACGTGAGAGCGATGTTTGCTTGTATTGGAGTTCTTCTTCTGCTTCTTCTTCGATCAGGGGATAGGTTCCAGGTCGGCAGCCTGGGCTAGCAGGGCGGATATTGTTTGAGTTTCTGTTTATGTTTCATCCGTAGTCGGATGTTGATCTCTTGTATATGATGTTGATGTATTCTTGTGACATTGTATGTCTTGGTTGTATCCCCATCTATTATGTAATGTTGATGTAATGATATCCACCTTGCAAAAGCGTTTCAATATGCGGGTCTATCCTTGGTGGGACCTTCGAGTTCCTTTTGGATAGGGTCGCATATTGGGCGTGACACATCGTTACTTGTCATGTCATGCATCGATATGCATATGTTTACATGGTATTCATTGTTTCTTCCCCCTCTTCTCTCCGGTAGACTACGAGACCGACGTTGCTGCTGCCCAGTTCGTCTACGGAGTTGACGACCCCTCTCTCTTGCCAGAGCAACCAGGAAAGCCCCCCGCTTGATCACGGATATATCGCCTACTCTCCTCTATCTGCTTGCATTAGAGTAGTGTAGCATGTTACTGCTTTCCGTTATACCTATCCTGATGCATAGCCTATCCTTGTTACTACTATTGTTACCTTTACCTGCAATCCTACGGGCTTAGTATAGGATGCTAGTATTCCATCTGTGGCCCTACATTCTTGTTCGTCTGCTGTGCTATACTATCGGGCCGTGATCACTCGGGAGGTGATCACGGGTATATACTATATACTTTATACAGGATACATGTGGTGACTAAAGTCGGTCGGCTTGTGGAGCACCCATGAGTGGATCTTTGTGGCGGGCGGCAGGGCAGGTTGAGACCGCCTAGGAGAGAGGTGGGCCTGGCCCTGTTCGGCGTTCGCGAGATACTTAACTGCTTAACGAGATCTTGGTATTTGATCGAGTGCGGCCGGGCCTATACGCACTAACCAACTACGTGGGAAAGATATGGGCACTCGGCATCGTGGTATCAGCCGAAGCGCCGTGGCGTCGGCGCGGCGGCGGCTACCGGATTGGTTGGAACACCACTAGGCTAGGGTCTGCTTACGGCAGCGTCACAGACGAACGCAGGTGTGCTCGAGGCGATGGGCCTAGACCCCAATGCGCTTAGGTTTAGACCGGCGTGCTGGCCTCTCTGTCGTGCCTAGGTGGGGCTGCGGCGTGTTGATCTTCAGCGGCGGGCATGACCGAGAAAGTGTGTCGGCCAAATGGGATCAAGCTTGTTGGGTTATGTGGTGCACCCTTGCAGTGAGTTAATCTATTGAGTAGCCGTGATCTTGATAGCAGGGCGACTTGGAGTTGTACCTTGACCTTATGACAACTAGAATCGGATACTTAATAAAACACACCCTTCCAAGTGCCAGATACAACCGGTGGTCACTCTCTCTCAGGGATACGAGGAGGGGATCACCGGGTAGGATTATTGCTATGTGATGCTACGTGGAGAACTTCAGTCTACCCTCTTCTACCTGTTGCAAGACGGAGGTGACCAGAAGCGTAGTCTTCGATAAGACTAGCTATCCCCTCTTATTCTGGCATTCTGCAGTTCAGTCCATTGATATGGCCCTTTACACATATATCCATGCATATGTAGTGTAGCTCCTTGCTTGCGAGTACTTTGGATGAGTACTCACGGTTGCCTTGTTCCCCTTTTTCCCCTTTCTTTACCGGTTGCTGCGACGGACGATGGAGCCCAGGGCGAGCGCCACCGTCGATGGCGACTACTACACCGGAGGTGCCTACTACTACGTGCAGCCCGGCCGGCGGCGACCGAGGAGTAGTTAGGAGGATCGAGCGGGAGGCCTGCGCCTCTTCGTCCAGATCCCGGTTTGTGCTAGCCTTCTTAAGGCAACCTTGTTTAACTTATGTCTGTACTCAGATATTGTTGCTTCCGCTGACTCGTCTATGATCGAGCACTTGTATTCGAGCCCTCGAGGCCCCTGGCTTGTATTATGATGCTTGTATGACTTATTTTATTTTTAGAGTTGTGTTGTGATATCTTCCCATGAGTCCCTGATCTTGATCGTACACGTTTGCGTGTATGATTAGTGTACGATTGAATCAGGGGCGTCACAAGTTGGTATCAGAGCCGACTACCTGTAGGAATCCCCCTTCCACACTCCTTGGCCGAAGTCGAGTCTAGACATTACAAAACTTTTACTAACTTGGCTGTGTGCCTTACGGGCCCACGTCGCCATCGGGTGGTACTAGGATCTTTTACTCCTCGACCTTTACTCTGGGACTCTGAACTCTCTTCAACTCGGGTTAAACGAATTTACTAACTAACACTAGGATCCCGTGACCACATTCACCCCAAAGTTGGATAAAGCCATAGTTATTCCTTGGAATTGTATTTCGATCAATTTCCACACTGTCATTTGACTCCTTTGAAACATCTTTGTTTTCAGATGGAACCCACGAGGCAGGTCATGCGCCACACGACGGCCATTGGTGCCTCGGGATCACCTGCGGTGCTAGCAGAGATGATGACCTATCGGGTTATCGGCGGCACCTGAGTATACCGTCTTTGAGGAGTACCGGGACTTTAACGAGGAGCGATACCGAGCCATCGTCCACCTCTACTCTCGGGAGTATGACTCCACTACTGTGCTGCACACCGCACATGGTGTTGGGGTGACTATCGATATGGCCGTCCATGATGCTGCTTATGCTGCTCTTACCCGTCTTCGTGGAGAGTATCGGGAGTTGGACACCTCCCCCTTCAGGCACATTGCTATCACATCTGATGTTGGTGAGGAGGGTTACTACACTGCTGCCTACTCCATTGTCACCGAGAGCCCTTCTACCATCGAACTTTGTTACGCATGCGATGGGCTGGATCGAGCTAACCGAGCTCTTCGCCACGAGTTGTACACCACCCGTCAGCACCTTTACCGTGCTCTGACGCTGTTGCACCCCTTTGTCCGATCCAGAGAGCTGCCGTGTTCTGCGATCTACCCAGCCAGGACCGTGATGCCCCAGGGTGTCGATTGGCCAGAGGTGGGAGGCTACTCTCCCGCACTTGGTCCTCTTCTGCCACTTGGGCGTCGGGTTCTGCACCAGAGTATCTGCGGCCCCTGGTCACCGACGTGGAGGACTATCCGCTGCCACACTACCAGCTTCGGGGCTACAGACTAGCTCTGCAAGATGCAGCGTGGGACTGATGTAGGCTTGCTTGTTAGTGTTAGATGCATTCGTCATGAGCTGCGTGCCGCCTATAATGTCTTAGTCTATGTCTTGAACTCTATGTACCGAACTCTATGCATGATCCCTTTTGTAAGATATGCCGACTACTATGTAGTTTCTATCGTGCTGCTTTCATTATGCATGTTTCATCATAAATGATTCTTGTCCTTTGCAAATTTCTCAATTGCTGAACTACCCCTGTTATATATTAGCAGGATGGTTAGACTAGCTGGTCGTGGTCGGGGTGGCAACTTCCCACCACCGCCTGAGTACATGGCTGGTATGATCCAACAGCTTGAGATGAATCGCCAGTTCATGGAAAACATGATGGCTCGTTCCTCGCCCCAATATGAACCAGCAGCCAAACACAACAACTCTGCGAGATTTCATGCGCCTCAACCCAAGTGTGTACCGCTGCTCAACCCAGCCCCCGGATGCTTGATGGTAGCTCCGTGACATCACCTATGAGATGGAGTCTGCTGATGTAGCCCTGCTAGCTATGTCACCTTTGCTTCCTTCTTCTGAAGGGACCCGTGACTCAATGGTGGGACAGCCACAGCGCGTACTCAGCCAGCTGGAACAATCATCACCTGGCGGACTTCCAAGCTGCTTTCCATGCCGCTTCATCCCTCGAGGAGTCATGGACGGAAGAAGCGTGAGTTCATAACCTCACCCAAGGCAACAAGGCGGTTGAAGCTTATCGTGAGAGTTCTGGACTTGTCTCGCTATCTTTGAAGAGTACATTGCAAGCGATGCACGCAGACAGGGAGAAGTTCCGTGACGGCCTTCAAGTCGACATCAAGCTCGCACTTCTAGTGCACGATTTTGCTGATTTCGCCACCTTGGTGAACAAAGCTATCAATGTCGAAACTGGTGCGCAGGAATACTAGAGCTCTAACAGCGCAACCGTGACACGGGCTCATCTTCGGGCCCGTCCTCGCAGAAGCGCAAGATATGGATTCCCAACAGCATGTACCAGCCGAATGCACCTGCCCCAAGGCAGAGCTATGCTGCACCTCGTCTGCCTACTCCAACTAGGCAGCCAAGGCTTCCAGCTCCACCACCCCAAGCTCCTGTTCCCACTCCCAATAATGGCTTGTGCTTCAGATGTGGTCAACCAGGGCACCGTGCTAGAGAATGCAACTAGAACCAGAATCAACTGGCCCTTCCAGGGACTGGCCGTGGAAGCAACCAGCCCCGCAACAACAATGCCAAGCCTTATGGTCGAGTTCATGCCAACCACGTTGATCTGAACGAAGCTCAAGACCAGCCTGCTACTGTGATGGGTACACTCCTCGTAAATTCAGTACTTGCATCTGTTTTATTCGATTCAGGAGCATCGCATTCATTCATGTCAGAAGATTTTGCATACCAGCACGACGTTAAGTGTGACGAGATGAACTCTTCGGTAGTGGTAAAAACCCCCTTGGGACAATGTCAAACCTCCATGGTTGGCGTCGACGTCCCCGTGGAAATCGAAGGGCTGGAATTCTATGCCTCACCCATTATCCTGAAGACGTCTAACATCGACCTCATTTTGGGGATGGATTGGTTGAAAGCGCATACTGCTTCAATCGTTTGCGCCACTAAGACCATCCATCTGCTACACCCTTTTGATGAAATAATAAGCTACAATGCTCGTCTGGTTCAGAATGTCGAGGCAAGGCTCTATGCATTGAATGCATTGAACGCCGCACCCCTCGAGGGCATTGAAAACATTCCTGTCGTTCGCGACTTCTAGGATGTCTTTCCTGAAGAACTTCCAGGGCTTCCCCTTGCTAGAGCTGTCGAATTCGTCATCGACTTGAAACCAGGCACCACTCCTATAATGGCGACCCTACAAGATGTCACGCATGAACTCCTTGAGCTCAAGGAGGAAATCGACAAATCTCTTCAAAGTGGTTTCATTCGCCCAAGTTGCTCTCCTTGGGGAGCACCTTCTCTCTTTGTCAAGAAGAAGGATGGGACAAACCGATTGGTCCAAGACTACCGTCCTATAAACCAAGCTACCATTCATAATAAGTATCCTCTTCCTCGGATCAATGATCGTATGATCAAGCTGGCTGGTTCATCGGTGTTCTCTAAACTTCGACTTGAGGTTGGGTTACCACCAGATCCGTGTTCGTGAAGAGGATATCCCAAAGACCGCCTTTGTGACTCATTATGTTTCATATGAGTACACCGTCATGTCTTCGGCTTAACCAATGCTCCAGCCACCTTCTCTCGTCGATGAACTATATATTCATGGATTACCTCGACAAGTTCGTCGTGGTTTATCCGGATGATATCCTGGTATTTTCCAAGAATGAAGAAGAACATCTTGAACATCTTCGTCTTGTTTGGAAAAGCTACGAGAGCATCAACTTTATGCCAAGTTCTCCAAATGTGAATTCGGCTTCCCAAGTAACCTATCTTGGGCATGTCATCTCTAAGGATGGTATTGCCGTCAACCTGAACGAGTTCAAGCTATTCTTGATTGGACTCCTCCAAGAACGTTAAGCAAGTCGAAGTTTTCTCGGTCTCACCAGCTATTGCCGTCGATTCGCCGAGAACTTCTCCAAGATTGCCGAGCCTCGACTAACTTTGTTGCATAAGGCGTCAAGTTCCAATGGGATGATAAATGTCGAGAAACTTTCGAGTGCACTCAAATACAAGTTGACTTCTGCCCCAGTACTAGCTCCTCCTGATACTAAGAAGGACTTCGTCATTTACTGCGACGCTTCCCGTCAGGGATTAGGCTGTGTCCTAATGCAAGAGCGTAAAGTGATTGCCTATGCCTCTCGACAATTGCGCCCCCACGAAGAGAACTACCCAGTTCACGACCTCGAGCTTGCTGTTGTCATTCATGCACTGAAGCAGTGGTGACATTACCTTCTCGGTAATCGTTGCGAGATCTTCACTGACCACCAAAGTCTGAAGTATCTGTTTACTCAGCCAGACCTGAACCTCCGTCAGCAGAGATGGATGGAGACTGTTGCAGACTTTGACTTGGGTATTTCCTATACACCAGACAAGGCTAATTTAATGGCTGATGCCTTGAGCCGCAAGTCTTACTGCAACCACCTCCAGATTCACAAAGTTCAGCCCTCACTTGTTGAAGAATTCAGAAAGCTGAACCTCCATATTGTTCCTCCGGGTGCACTCGCTCCCCCTACTCCGGAGTTCCGCAAGATGAATCTCCGTGTTGTTTCCCAGGGTTCCCTTTATACCCTGGCTGTCGAACCCGATCTCATGAGCTCCATCAAGACAATACAGGGATATGACTCTGAAGTCCACAAGATTAAGCGCGACCCCAAAGAAGGAAAGCCCTCATTCTTCACTATTGCTGATGATGGCGCCTTGTACTTCAAAGGCCGCCTAGTGGTGCCGTGTAAGGAGAAGAACCTGAATATGACTCAGAAAGTTATGAAGGAAGCTCATGATACGCCTCTATGTATCCATCCTGGTAGTACAAAGATGTACCAGGACATTCGTCAAAGATTCTGGTGGTCTAATATGAAGCAAGACATCGCTCGTTATGTTGTTGAATGTGACGTTTGCCGTCGTATCAAAGCGGAACATCAAAGGCCTGCTGGAACTCTGCAACCTATCTCTATTCCTGAATGGAAATGGGACCATGTTGAAATGGACTTCGTCACTGGATTTCCCAAATCGCAGAAAGGTAATGATGCTATTCTTGTCGTCATTGACCGACTTTCTAAAGTTGCACATTTTCTGGCGGTCAAAGAAACGATCACTGCTAGTCAGCTTGCAACTCTATATGTCCGAATTGTTTCACTTCACGGTATTCCACTGGTTATCAGCTCGGACCGTGGGAGCTTATTCACTTCAAGATTACGGGCAAGTTTCAAGAAGCTATGGGGACTCACTTATCTTTCGAAGATGCGTTTCATCCATGATCACAAGGGCAAGTTGAACGTGTCAACCAAGTTCTCGAAGACATGCTTCGAGCTTGTGTTATTTCCTTCGGCAAGAAATGGGAGGAATCTCTCCCGTATGCTGAGTTCTCTTATAATAATAGCTATCAAGCTAGTCTGAAGATGGCCCCCTTCAAAGTGTTATATGGACGAAAGTGCCGAACCCCTTTGAACTGGTCAGAAACTGGGGAACGTCCACTCTTCGGTCCGGATATTATCCAACATGCCGAAGAACAAGTCCGCATTATTCGCGAGAATCTCAATACTGCTCAGTCACGCCAAAAGAGTAATTATGACCGTCATCATAAAGACATGGTCTATCAACCTGGCGAAAAGGCCTATCTTCGCGTTACACCAATGAAGGGTGCTCACCGCTTCGGGATCAAGGGCAAACTAGCTCCTCGCTATATTGGCCCATTCACTATTCTGGAAAGGCGTGGAAAAGTGGCATATCAACTGGAGCTTCCGCGAACCTTTCTCGAGTTCACGATGTGTTCCACGTGTCACAACTCCGTCGCTGCTTCAAGGACCCAATCCGAGCAGTAGATCATGAAGTGCTCGAATTGCAGCAGGAGCTCTCCTATAAAGAGCATCCGGTCCGCATTCTCGACCAAGCTGAACGCCGCACACGTCAGAAGGCGATCAAGTTCCTCAAGGTCCAGTGGTCGAATCACTCTGAAGACGAAGCCACACAGGAACGCGAGGATCGTCTTCGTGATGAATACCCTGCTGCTGCTTCCTTCTACCTCCTAAATCTCGGACGAGATTTCTTGTAGTGGAGGAGATTTGTAATGCCGGATAATCATGCTACAGTAATCTCACGTTGATGGTGCCACGTCACCTCATCATCTTTGTAGTTAATCCTTTGGTTAATTCAAAACTGTTTCAAATTCAAATGCAAGTTAATGATAATAATAGAAGTTTTCAAAAATTAAAACTAAAATGTTAAATTGGTTGTCAAATATTACAAGGGTAATTATAGTAAAGAAAACACAAATTTATAAAATACTTAAATGCCCTGAGTTGAATAAAAATAGTGAAAGAAAATAAATAAAAGAAAAGAGATAAAACCGAAAAAACAAAAGACAAAAGAAAAAAATAAATAGGAGAGAAGCCCCCGGGCTTTGGCCCAGCTGACCTCAGGCCCAACTGGGCCACCACCAGCCAGCCGACCCACCCCAGCCTCCCCTCCTCTCCTTGTCCCCCGCAACCCTAGCCGCCACTCCACTCTCCCCACTCCCCCACTCGCTCCCCCCTCCTCCCCGATCCAGATCGGATCGGGGGAACGAACCCCATAGCCCCGACGCCCGCGCCTCGCCGCCCATAGCCGCCCCATCACCGGACCGTCCTCGTCCTCCTCCCCACCGGCGCCGCCCCCCTCTCCGTCCTCCTCCCCGACGCGCTCCATCGACCCCGACGCCGCCACGACCGCCGTCGCCGACCGCCATTTGCCGGAGCTCCTCCGTCGTCGGAACGCCGTCCCCGTCCTCCTCCTCGCCGGTCCTCCCCAACCTCCATCGAGCACGCTGACGTCCCCTACGCGCGGTGAGGACCCGGTCCTCCTTCTCCCGTCCCCTCGCCGGCGCTTGCCTCGCCGGTGCCGCGCTTCGTCGCGCCCGGTCCCTCCTTCCTACACGCTGCGGCGCTGGCGCCGTCGCGCCGCACGCTCCGTCGTGACCGCGCCCATTCCCCTTTCACCACGTCGGCGTCGCAGTCACCGCCGTCGACCTCACCCCACTCCTGCAACCCCCGCCTTCGGCGCCCTGCCGGCTCCGGCCGCGCCCTGGCCGTCTGGCTCGGCCTCCCCCGTGACGCCCAGGCCGCGTCCGCGTGCTCCCGCGCCTCCCCACGCCCGCGGTCACCACGCCACTCCCGTCGTCGCCCGCGAGCCCCGTGGCGCCCCTGTTTCCCCCTCCGCTGCTGGCCCGCGCCCAGCGGCCACTCCTCGTCGCCGCCCGTCTCGGCCGCCGCGACAGCGATTCCCTGGCCGACGCCCGTGACGCCGGCGCCCTGCTGCGCCGGGTCGTGGGTTCCGCCAGCTAACAGGCGCCTGCAGCCCAAGGCCCCGTAGCAGGCGCTAAGCTAACCGCATCGGCCACTGGGCCAATGACAAAAGGGCCCACCCCATAACGTTTAATTAAAAAAAGGAAGGAATTAAAAATAATAATAATAATAAATAATGAAAATAATTAATTAATTAATTAGTAGACTTAATTAATTCTGGTTAATTAAACTAAGCAGTTAATTAAGCTAACTAATTAACCTAAACCTAATTAACCTAAATAGAGAATGGATGTGGGTCCCATGGACCCACACTTCAGGTTGACCAGGTCAATGGTCATCGTTGACTGCCGACATCACTCGATGTCATCTTGACGTCATCATTACTATTACGGATAATGTTGATTTAAATAATTAATTAAATTCCGTAAATTAATAAAATCTTTAGAAAATCATATCTTTTAATCCGCCAACTCGATTAAAATATTTTCAACATGAAAGTTGCTCGAGCGGCGAGGCGAATCCGGATACCGGTCCGTTCATCCGCCACACACCCCTAACCTATCGAACTCACAACTTTCCCCTCCGCTCCTTCGCTAGAAAACACGAAACACCGGGATATTTTCCCGGATGTTTCCCCCCTTAACCGCTATCACCTCATACCACGTTAGGGCACGCCTAGCATCGTTACTTGTCATTTCATGCATCGATATGCATATGTTTACATGGTATTCATTGTTTCTTCCCCTCTTCTCTCCGGTAGACTACGAGACCGACGCTGCTTTGCCAGTTCGACTCACGGAGTTGTGACCCCTCTCTCTTGCCGAGCAACCAGGCAAGCCCCCCTTGATCACGGATATCGCCTACTCTCCTCTATACTGCTTGCATTAGAGTAGTGTAGCATATTGTTACTTTCCGTTATACCTATCGATGCATAGCTTTGTCCTTGTTACTCTATGTTGTTACCTTTTACGCAATCCTACATGCTTAGTATAGGATGCTAGTATTCCATCTGTGGCCCTACATTCTTGTCCGTCTGTGCTATACTATCGGGTCGTGATCACTCGGAGGTGATCACGGTATATACTATATAATTTATACATGATACATGTGGTGACTAAAGTCGGTCGGCTTGTGGAGCACCCGCAGAGTGGATCTTTGTGGCGGAGCGGCAGGGGCAGGTTGAGACCACCTAGGAGAGAGGTGGGCTGGCCTGCTCGGCGCTCGTGGATACTTCACACGCTTAACGAGATCTTGGTATTTGATCTAAGTCTGCTCTTGGCCTATATGCACTAACCAACTACGTGGGAAAGATATGGGCACTCGGCGTCGTGGTATCACCGGCACTTCGTGACGTCGTGGCCGGCGAGCAGCAATACCGGATTGGACCGAACGCCACTAGGCTAGGTCTGCTTCCGCCAGCACGCATAGCGTCGCAGGTGTGCTCGAGGCGATGGGCCTGCACCCTGTGGCGCTTAGGTTTAGACCGGCGTCTTGGCCTCTCTGTTGTGCCTAGGTGGGGCTGCGGCGTGTTGATCTTCCGCGGCGGGCATGACCGGGAAAGTGTGTCCGCCAAATGGGATCAAGCGTGTTGGGTTATGTGGTGCACCCGCAGGAAGTTAATCTATTGAATAGTCGTGATCTTCGGTAACAGGACGACTTGGAGTTGTACCTTGACCTTATGACAACTAGAATCGGATACTTAATAAAACACACCTTCCAACTGCGGATACAACCGGTGGTCGCTCTCTCGTGGATACGAGGAGGGATCGCGGGTAGGATTATTGCTATGTGATGCTACGTGGAGAACTTCAGTCTACCCTCTTCTACCTATTGCAAGAAGGAGGTGACCAGAAGTGTAGTCTTCGATAAGACTAGCTATCCCCTCTTATTACGGCATTCGCATTCGGTTCAACGATATGGCCCTTTACACATATATCCATGCATATGTAGTGTAGCTCCTTGCTTGCGAGTACTTTGGATGAGTACTCACGGTTGCCTTGTTCCCCCTTTTCCCTTTCTTTACCCGGTTGCTGCGACAGCACGATGGAGCCTGGAGCGTGACGCCACCGTCGATGGCGACTACTACACGGAGGTGCCTACTACTACGTGCAGCCCGCCGACGACGCACTGTGAGTAGTTAGGAGGATCGAGCGGGGAGGCATGCGCCTCTTCGTCTGATATCGGTTTGTGCTAGCCTTCTTAAGGCAACCTTGTTTAACTTATATCCGTACTCAGATATTGTTGCTTCCGCCCGACTTCGTCTATGATCGAGCACTTGTATTCGAGCCCTCGAGGCCCCCGGCTTGTATTATGATGCTTGTATGACTTATTTTATTTTTAGAGTTGTGTTGTGATATCTTCCGTGAGTCCTCGATCTTGATCGTACACGCGTTTGCGTGTATGATTAGTGTCTGATTGAATCGGGCGTCACACTCGCGGCGGACGAGGGCGCATGGAGGAGGAGGCTGGGACGGAGGCTTCGGCCGCGCGCGGCGGAGATGGTATCGGGGCGCAGGGACGGGCGCTTGTTGGCGGCGGCGGGTTGCGCTGGGCGGCGCGCTTCGGCGGCGGACGGGCGACGGCGACGGGGCGGCGAGGTCGGCGGGAGGCGGAGGCAGCGTCGGGCGAGCAGCGGATGGTGGCGGCGGCGAACGGCGGCGGGCGCCGCGCTGTGGCGCTGCGGCGTCCTCTGCAGGCGGGCGGTGGCGGGCGGAGCGGGCAGGCGGGCTAACGCCGGCTCGCGGCTCATGGGCGGCGTGTGTGGGAACGGCGGCGGCGAGGACACCTGGCGGCTTCTGATTGGGCGCGGGGGCGGTTGGACATGTCCGGCGGCTGGACGGAGATGTCCGGCTCCGGGTAGAGATGGATCTAGGGTTTGGACTGCGCGGAAAAATCAGGGAGGGGCACATATTTATAGATAGAGGGAGCTAGGAGAGTCCAAATGAGGAGCGGTTTTCGCCCCCATGATCGTGATCGAACGACCGAGAGCATGGAGGGGGTTTGGATGGGTTTTGGGCCAGTTTGGAGGGGGTGTTAGGCTGCAAGAAAAGAGGGCTTTACGGTTACCCGGTTAACCGTTGGTGTATCAAACGACCTCCAAATGGCACGAAACTTGACAGGCGGTCTACCGGTGGTGTACCAAGGCTGCTTTACAAACCTCGATCTATTCCGAGACCGTTTAACACCCGCATACGAAAAGAGGCAAAAGGGGGCGCCGGGAGACATAGGAGTGCCGGATTGCAAAACGGACAACGGGGAAAATGCTCGGATGCATGAGAAGAACACGTATGCAAAATGAGATGCACATGATGACATGATAAAAATGCAGATGATGACATGGCAAAGTGCAACACGCAAGCACATGACATGGCAAGGATGGCGAATAACTGACGGACACCTGGCGCATCGAATCTGGGGCGTTACAGCCCAACGGTGTGAAATTGAAGTGTGTTTGCCGGGAGGATGGAAAGGAACTGTTGGCCGAGATTCACAGAGGAATGTGCGGCTCACACATTGGATCAAGGGCATTAGTTGGGAAAGCATTCGGGCAAG
Organism: Aegilops longissima; assembly: GCA_021605205.1. Classification (NCBI taxonomy): domain Eukaryota; kingdom Viridiplantae; phylum Streptophyta; class Magnoliopsida; order Poales; family Poaceae; genus Aegilops; species Aegilops longissima. The sequence continues at coordinate 218,233,212 of CM038681.1, forward strand.
GATTCTATTGGCCCACAACCCTCCAAGATGCAGTTGAGCTCGTCACGACATGTGAAGCCTGCCAGTTCCATTCCAAGAGAACACACCTGTCTGCCCAAGCCCTTTAGACAATCCCTCTATCATGGCCATTTCGGTCTGGGGGCTCGATATCCTCGGCCCCTTCCCCCGAGCAATCGGGGGCTTTGAAATCTTGTTCGTTGGCATCGACAAGTTTACAAAGTGGCTAGAAGTGACTGCCGTGAGAAAGGTGACTGCTCAGTTAGCTATCAAGTTCTTGAAAGAATTGGTGTGTCGTTTCGGAGTTCCGGCAAGGATCATCACTGACAACGGCACGCAGTTCACAAGCCACGCCTATCGGCGTTCTGGGAACGGGGGTACCCAGACTTGCCTGCCTGCGGCCTGCGACGTGGCTCAAGGGGTGGCCCAGACAACCCATCTTCATCAACACAAGCTTAAGACCTACGAGGGGCAAGCCTCATGGGGCGACGACGAGGAGGCTTCCTCGAACCGCGGCCTCATCAGCTGGCTCGCGGCGGCGGAGAGATCAGCGCGGGTACCTCACGAGGTGCCCATGACGCAAGCCATGACGACAAAGGCGCCGAAGCGGCCGCCAGCCCGCTGTGAGTGTCCCTCATTTCTCTTTGGTGCAAAGGAGGCAAGCGCAGCGAGAGTATCAAGCAAAGGCAACCATTTCGGTGCAACAAGACCAAGACCAGCCCAACGGCAGGAAGGAGGTCATCGTGGAGCCTAAGCCAAGGCCATCGCTTAAAGCCTTTGGCAAGGCGAGGAACAACTTTAGTCAGATAAGTGTACTAGATGTTCCCTTCAAATGGCCAATTGTTGGCGCCTTCCCGCTAATATTTGGGAAGAGGCCTAGGGCCTCGCCATTAATAGGACTAGCCACCCACAGGTAGGGGATCGATCATCTTGGATCTGGTCGAGCAAGAGAGCAAGGAGATAGAGAGAAGCTTAATGAACTCCCCTAGGAGTTCATCGCACCAGCCAAGACATGTACTTCATGAGGCTGTTCTTCCTTGTACTATTCACATCAGCCCCTGCAGGCAATCCACCACACCACAAACTAGAGTAGGGTATTACACCACAACGGTGGCCTGAACTAGTATAAACCTTGTGTCCCTTATGATGTTCATCGCTCAGAAGTTTAGATCCTGCAGGCGACAAAGTGTAGGTAGGTAGGAGGTGTGATCTCCGCACGCACTTTGTAGTTTGAACCTAGAGGGTCTACTGAACCCAAATCCAACATTTGGCGTGCTGTAGGTGCGCTGAATCCGCTTTCTCGCCGCCTCGCCGCTTCGTCAGCGTTGTCGTCATCATGTCCGCGAACCAATGGGCAACTGACCGGGCGGCCCGGCCCGCCCATTACCAAGCTCACTTGCCCCGGGCGACCAACCCCATGCCCTAGTGCAGCCCGGTAGTCCGCAGGCCGTCATGGGCAGAAGCTGACACGCCGCTAACGCAACGGCTAGCTCACGGCCCTTGGCGAAGCGCTGGTCATGGCGAGCGGTCTCAACCACACCGCAGCACGGCACCATACACCCGACGGGAGCGGGCAAACTCAAGGGCAGCTACCACGGTGGCCCGAGCTACTACAAAGGTGCTATCGAAGGCGGCCGCGACGCGTCACTGGAGCGGTGGTAGAGCTTTGGGCCCCGCGCATCGGGGCTCACCCTTCGCACCCAACTACCACTCGTGCCTGTGGCGAAGCCACGCTGGAGGCCCCCACGATGCTCAGCTGTAGCTTCGAAGCGGACTCCAAGGCCACATCGACGCCAACCAGGCCTGTCAAGACCGGTCTCAATAACAAGGCGCTGCTCCGCCTCAACCAGCCTTAAGGAGGACTCGCCACGGCTCACGGCCCAAGTGGGCTGGGCCACTATCCCAGGTGGGCGCCAAGCTGGGCTGCGTGGCACATGGGGCACTAGGGTGAAGCATTCTGAGGTGGCGGCCCCTTAAGAGTATAGCCCCACATGATGGATCAAGGGCACGCGCAGGAGGAAGAACATGGCTCGCCTCCTACCAAGCCTGGGGGACGAGACACCAAGCCGAGCTCTTCAGAAGCCCAGTAAAGCCCTGGCCGATCGCTACCTTGGAGGCAGCGACATCTGCATGCTAATTCCCTTAGGAGCAGGCATACGCCAACCATGGATCGCAGGAGGACAGGTCGCCGCGGCGACGGCTGCCCCAATCCCACAGCCTCCTACCTCGGAGGAGGGCACGGGGCTGCGTGGAGAGGGGCCGACCCAGCATCATCACTGCATGGCATTCGAGCAAGGCGTCCTCAGGAGGTAGGCCCTCCGTCGAGGAGGTGCCTCGGGGCCTGCCCAAGCAGAGGACCAGTGGTCGCCGGGGAATCACGGCGACCGCTCTACCCCATCGGCGGCGCCTTGGTTTTCGTCGTCTGTCAGATGGCACTAGAGTGTGGCGCATAAGGGGGCCCTCGTCTGGGCGATATGAAGCAAGGCCGGGTACACTGAAGAAGGCCCAGGCCTCGTGAAGCTCGGCCGCCTCGTGACACTCTCACGCAGATAATGAGTGGGGCTGTACACGCCCCAGAGTCTCAGGTGCCACCTCAGCCCCTCGGGCTCCCTCCCATGCCCAAGGTAGCACTTAGCTCCGCTACCTGGTGAGAAGACGCCCAAGACTAGACTAGGTGCCTGACGCGCCTTTTTTCTGCTTTCCTTGCTTTTCCCTGGCTGTTGTTTTTCCCTCGCTTGGATTTAAGTTGGATTTGAGCTTGAGATTTTGTGTGTTCGGGAAGGTGTTTAGTCTCATTCGAGCAATCTCTCGGCGCCTGGTTACCACTTTGCCTCAGCTGCTCCCCCTCGTGAGCCCCTCGTGGCCGGGCCGGGCCTAGCTTACGTGCAGCCCGGACTGCCGTCACCGCGCCCTCTCTGGAGGTTTTCACTACAGGTTCAATGGGCTCGCTTCAGAGACACTCGGGACACCATAGCCCTCCGCAGCTATCTCGGGGCCCACGCGAAGTCGAAGGTAAATAAGCCAGCCTGCTTCGTCATAAAGCCAGCCACTTCACGCAGGGTGACAGTGATATCGCCGCCTACTAATACGCTAATTGCAATTTTTTACATGAGGGGCCCTCCCAAAATGTTTCACAACCTTCGGGAAAGCCCGAACTCTATCTCACGCAGGGTAAGAAAGGTGAACAACAGCGCGTCAACGGATAAATCCCCAATGCATCTTCAAGGGCACCTCCTCGAATAAATCGTCATGGCATCGCTGGCCTTGCCATCGCCCCGCCGCCGTCGGGCGCCTCGCCGCTCACCACGCCGCCTTCATCAGCAGCCACGACCACGCCTGGGCCGTTGTCGATGGAGATAAGGCCCTCGATAGAGGGCATCCACGCTGTCTTCACCCAATGTGCCAGTCGCCCCGGATGGCCTGGGCACCGGGGCGCCGCCGCATCAAAGTCAAAGTTGGGATCCATGTTCCGAGATAGCTGAAGACGCGAGAAAGGCACGCCCGAGCAGGGCGCTGCTCTTCCTCCACCAACCTGTTGGCTCTACTGCATCGCCGCCCAGCTTCGCAACGCCACCACATTAGTGAAGAACCCAAGGTTACCAAAGATAGTTAACGCGTGAGGCTCCCCAACGGCCGCCGCGAGATGTTGCCCTTCCGCCGTCAGATTAGCTCTTTCCCGGAGCGTGGAGAGCATGGGCCATGCATTTCGTCTGCAGATCCTTGCTACCGCTGGCGATCTGCGCCCTCGCTCGCCGCGCAGAACGGCCTCAAATTTCGCCCACCCGCTGACGCAGAAGAAGCGCCTCTGCACGAGGTAGTCAGCCCTCCGTGCCGCGCCAGGGCAGCCCAGAAGCATCAGCCCGCCGCCACTTCATCCAGCTTGGCTCTCGTGGTGGCGGTCCGGCCTCCGCTTGGCCCTGATCAACCCCAGCCTCTCCTCGAACTCGCCGAGGTTCAAGCGGGCCGCCGCCACCCGGCCAGTCAACCTCTTCCAGGACTCCTTGACCTCACGCTTAGCCGACATCATCCTCGCCGCGCCACCAAGCGCCCGTCGCTCTCCGGCTGCTCAAGGTCACGGGCGGCGTCGGCAGCTTCCGGCGTCGCTTCCTCACGCCTCGATCTGCACAGTCGACAAGCCCCTTCATCAACGCAGGGCCGCCCTTGCGCAGCTCCACCGCTGCTCCTGTGGAATGGCACCAGTGCCTGGAGTTCCCGCGCCGCTCCTCCATGCCACACACGCCGCGGTCACCTCTCGGGCCTCCTCGACGACCCGAACGGGCCTCCCGAGAAGCCGCCAACACGCCTCGGCTTTCTCATTGTCAAAGGTCACGCTGGTGGCGCTGCAAGGGCAACAGCCACCTTCAGCTTCGGCGCTCTTTAGCAAAGCGCAGTTCTCGGCCTCAAGGCAAGCGGCTCGCAACGAGCTCTTTCACCAAGCTGGCCCACCGCTGGCCGCCCTCCAAGAAACCCTTGGCTAAGAATGCGCGCTCCCCTGCACGCCGAGCACGTCTTCAGTCGCTGCCCTCCGCCTGTGTGTCTTGCTGGCGGGCGCAGAATCAGCACGCCTCTACAAGGGGGCTGGGGCTGGCGCCTCGCTGGCGGCTGCACGCTCGCTGAAAGCCCGCCGGAGCCAGCCCATCCCCAAATGAAGAGCGAGAGGCTGACCTCAGCCAATCGTCGTCCACGACCAATCGAAAAGCCCAAGGCAGGCTGGCTATACCTCAGGAAGGCTCACGAAGGAGGGTCATGAGGTGCCCAGAGCCATGGAGCGCCACAGGATGGCTCACCTCTCCAACCGGCCTCACCACGAGGGCAGTGCTTGAGCTAGGAGCGCTTGGGGACGGTGGAGAGGGCGAGGCCTGGGGGGATGGCTCCTCGGCCATCTCCGCGAGCTCGACAGAAGGGCCCCTGCAATGTGGATCAGCCAAGCAATGTAAAAGCAAGGAATTAAGAAAGGAGAAGGCTTACTCATCAATGGAGAAATACTTCCTGCGCTCAAGAGTGGCGGCAAGGATAATCATCACCAAGGCCTCCTTCTCTCTTCAGAGAGCCCTCAAGTCCATGCGGAAGCGGGCCTAGAAGCTCACAAGGGTCAGCTGTGGCGCAGGAAGAAGCACCGAGGCAACCATCGTCAAGGGCGTCCGGCCCCGCGCATGCTACCTACTGGCCAAGAAGGGTGGCTGGGCCTCAGGGCTCAGCCACGGAGCTGTGGGCCACGGCTCACGCCTTCGGCCAGGCGGGCCACGGGCTGGCCCCTGTAGGTGCCGCCTGGCATCGCTATCCTCATGGAGGCTTCTCAGCCCCGGTGGCCCTTGCCTCCCCGCCCGGCCACTGAGGAAGGACCACCGGGCAACCGGAAGGGCAACCACCACTGCCCAGGTTCTCACGAGGTCCCATGAGGCCTGCGGGGCGCAGTCCCCATTCGTCGAAGTTGGGCATCTGCTTCACGAAATCAGCCCTATTCGAGCAAAGGTACAGCAGGGCACCCCCTTGCCGGATGCTGTCAGGGGAAGGGTCCCCAGTAAGGATCATGAGGATCTTCCTCAACACTTCAGGCGTCAGGTCCTCCTCCTGGAGCCTCATGTGGTCTTCACGCCCGCTGAAGGCCCACATCAGGCGGGAATGGCGCTGGAGAGGAGCAATGCGGCATAGTAGGAACTCCTTCACCACCTTGGGCGCCATCACGCCGAGCACCCTCAGGAACGCGAAGCGGCGCAGACGATGACGAGCCGGGAGCTCGTGAGCGCCTCCCGCCCCACCAATTGGGGATAGCGGAGATGTTGGCTCGAAAAGCGGGGCTGGGCACCCGACATCCACATACGACCACCGCCGCGGAACCCAGCGCCGGCGGAGGAAGGCTGAAATCAATTCCTCAAGCCGTTGTTTCGGGTAATGGAGCTCACGCACCTTAGCATTGGATGGGGTCACCGAGGCGCAAAGAGAAGAAGTGGCGCTTGAGAAGGCAATCAAGGAGGAATGCCCATCATCGCCGCAGTACGAAAAGCGAAAACGGCAAGAAGAGTAATGGATTCGGGACCCAAATGCGCATGTGGATCGGTAATGGGAAAGCACAGCTGAAGAAATTGGAAAGGGGGGAACCAGCCCACCATGTATGCCGACGAAATACCGACCTCGTGACTATTTTGTCAATGGATAAGTGAGACGCTGGGCAGACCGCCGCGCCCTCCGCACTCGTTGAAGATGGTGGCGATGGCAGTAGCTGACCTTGTCCAAGCCTTCTTGCTGAGTATGATCGACCGATCGATGCCAGGAGCCATCGGCGACGTGAGCGGTAGGCGGAGGCACGCCTTTTTCCTTTCCTCTTCTTCGGAGCCATGGCGGCGGAGGAAGGGGAGGATTTGATTGGATTGGAAGCGAGATCGGAGCTCGAGAGGAGGAAGAGCAGGAGACGCCGAACGGGCGCAGAGAAGAGGGATAACGTGTAGCAACCCGGGTCCGCCTAGCTGGGCGCAAAATAAGGAGGCGTGGGGAACAGGGACGCCCACGTCTAATCAACGCCACGCTGGCGTAGCCGAGGCCGCAGCTGTTAGGGTCCGCGCGCTTCGCGACTTGCCTCTTCGCCTGCTAAGCTGTTAAGTGCAGGCGTGTTTTGGGCCCGGCTATTGTCGGCGCGGGAATGGGGGTACCCACACTTGCTCGCCTGCTGCCTGCGGGCGTGGCTCAAGGGGTGGCCCAAAGCACGCCCATCTTCATCAACACAAGCTCAAGACCCTCGCGAGGGGCCAAGCCTCGCAGGGCGGACGACAGAGGCTTCCTCGAGCACGCAGCCTCACAGCCGGGCTCGCGATGAGGCCCGGAGAGATCAAGGCGGGTACCTCACGAGGGGTGCCCATGACGCAAGCCATGACGCACCAAGGGCGCCAGCCCCAAGAAGGTCCCTCATTTCCTCTTTGGTGCAAAGGAGGCAAGCGAGGCGAGAGTATCAAGCAAAGGCAACCATTTCGGTGCAACAAGACCAAGACCAGCCCAACAGCAGGAAGGAGGTCATCGTGGAGCCCAAGCCGGCGTCATCGTCAAAGCATTTGGCAGGCAAGGACCAACTTTAGTCAGGATAAGTGTACTAGATGTTCCCCTTCAAAATGGCCAATTGTTGGCGCCCTTCCCGATCAATATTTGGGAAGAGGCCTAGGGCCTCTGCCTATAAATAGGACTAGCCACCCACAGGGTAGGGGGATCGATCATCTTGGATCTGGTCGAGCAAGAGAGCAAGGGAGATAGAGAGAAGCGACTGAACTCCCCCTAGCAGTTCATTGCACCAGCCAAGAACAGACCCTCGCGAGGCTGTTCTTCCTTGTACTATTCATCATCAGCCCCAGAGGCAATCCACCACACCACAAACTAGAGTAGGATATTACACCACAACGGTGGCCCGAACTAGTATAAACCTTGTGTCCCATGCGTTGTTCATCGCTCAGTAGTTTAGATCCTTGCAGGCGACGCAAGTGTAGGTAGGTAGGAGGTGTGATCTCCGTGCACCCCAGTAGTTCGAACTCAGAGGGTGTGCCGAACCCGAATCCGACAACGCCTTTCATGCAATATGTTCATTACCTCGGATGCAAGATCTCATTAGCCTCGTGGCACAATTCGAGCAATGGAAAATA
>CM038681.1:218240930-218340930 GCA_021605205.1 Aegilops longissima
AACTACAAACAACTGAACAATCAAAAAACTTTAAAAGAGGCATATGCTAGCTATAACAAGCAACAACAAGCAAATATATGCATTCCTATCGGTATGTTTAAAACTGGATTGATGAAATGTACAACAAAGTAAATAATTGCACATATAGAGCATCACATTGTGAACAAGCTGAAATAAACAAATCATGGGTTTCCTCGCTTGTCACAGATGGGCTCGTTCCGTGGGAAAACACGGACCACTGGATGCGCTCCATGTTATCGCAGAATGGGCTCTTCCCCTTGGAAAACACGACTATAGGAGTGCCCTCCACGATGTTGCGAGACAGCGCTTTCCCCTTGGAAGAGGAGATGGGCTCTTTCCTTGGAAGAGCGAAGAGGGTGCCCTCCTCGTGGTGCGCCGTCGATGAGGTCGACTTAGGCTGTGGATCCCAAGCTAGCGTCGAGAACATGTCCTTCAGAAATGACAAAAGGGGCTCGATGGCGATGTAGAATGGCAAATTGTTGACGAGCAAGAGGAGATCAGCAGCGGGGCCATGGATGAGATCGGACGGTTGAACCGAGGGTTGGGGTGGGCCACTTAACTGTGACACTGCCCGCCTCGAGTCGCTGTGGATGACCTTGATGTCGTAGTCGGCGGACGAGACATGCCGCATACTCTAGCCCGCTGCTTGAGTGCCTACCGCTAGTAATGGTCGTCAGCTTCCTCGGCGATGTCGGGCGAAGAGACTGCTATACACCTCTTTTGGGCTAGTTGCTCCTCGAGCTCCACGGGAAGCATAGCCGGGCTTAGGCTGCGACGCTCTAGAGTGGGGGATGGGGATGGGGATCTGTGGGAAAGGGGTGTTTGGCAGGCGTCATCTAAGAAACTCAGGGCGGCCTGGGTATGGAGATCGGTGGGTAAGCTGCACGGGGCAAACCGGCAGATGTTTACAATGGAAGCCTTGGCCTTGCGGCGACGGGGACTTTGCTAGGGTTTCGAGCGAGGGAGGATGTGTGTGTGTGTGCGCGCGCATGCCCGAGGAGGTTTTGGTGTGTGTGTGTGTGTGTGTGTGTGTGTGTGTGTGTGTGTGTGTGTGTGTGTGTGTGTGTGTGTGTGTGGAGGGGGGGCGCGGGGTGTTTGTCGTGGTACTAAGAATGACAGTAGAATATGGGGGTAAGTATGGAGAGGCAAGATCCTAGCTATGGCGAAGTTGTACACACAATTTTTACGAGTTCAGGCCCTTCACAGAAGAAGTAACAGCCCTCGTCTCGGGCCGAGGCGGTCATTGGATTGCGTATGTGTGTGTGTTTCTGAGAGTGCGAACCCTTGTCCCGAGAGGAGGGTGGCTTATATAGAATGCGCGGGACCCCAGCTCCCTCGTTACACAAGGTTCAATGTACATAAAGAGAGGCGTTACAGAGTAGCGTCCGTAATAAAGTGCTATAAATGGTCATTAAGTATATGAGTAAGCGCAGAGCCGTTCTTGCGGGTGGCTTTAGGTCTTCTGCATGTCGAGTGGTTTAGTGGTCAAGTGACCTAAACAAGGAGGGGTCTCCGAGCGAATGGTAGGTCGAGTGGATTGCACTCGACACCTTTGTTGGGCCCCCTCTATTTACTCTTGAACTTATTTGCTTCTAGGACAAGGACCTTAGGTAGGACGTATAGGTCAGGCCTATTACCCTACCCCAGGTCTATGTCCTCATCATTAGCCCCCGAATGGATTGAGGTCCGAGTGAAAAGAAGGTTGAAGTTGACCTTGCTTTGACTCTTGCTTTCATCTCCAAATGGAGGCCAGTTGTTGGAACTTCGGCTTCGTTTCAGTCGCCTTGATCGATTCATAAATTGCCGACTAGTTTTTATAACATCAGCCGTCGAGTGTTATCCTTGACATGGAATCTTTGGCGTGATCGGTTGTAGAGGATCCCGGATTTCGCGGGATTCAAAATTTTGGTGGAAGCGCGCCAGGTGGAGCGCGCCGTGGAAAGCGGAGTAGATAAATAGGACGTTTCGATTTCTGTGCCACCTTTTTTGCCACGTATCCCGTGTGCGACTGTTAAGGGATTTGTGAACGCCGGGCCCATCGTCGACCACTCGATGTAGGCCTTTAAAAGCGGCGGTCGAGGCGTCCGCCTTTATGCATGCCCATTCTCCTTCTTCTTCCTCTTGCTCCTTCACCTCGTTCAGCTTCTTCACTCTCGACGCTGCTGCTCCGCCGCCATGGGGAAGGAAAGCAGCGCTTTCTTGGAACACTGACGAAGAAAGCGGTGAGGCGGCGAAAAGCAAGAAGACGAATCGGGGATCTTCATCATGCTCGGGGCTGCCGTCGGGTTGGATCCAGGGAGATTGGATCCAATCCTCACTTCGGCAGGAAGACTTGGACGATATGGCCGAGTTAGGGTTGATCGTCCATGAGTCTGCTTGACTCTTTGGAGGGAAAGCGGAGCGCAGCCGTGTTGGGTGAGTGTGTTCTGCTCGCCACTCATGTTGACCGCGGCTTCTCGCTTCCTCCACACCCCTTCTTTCGAGGTTTCTTGAATTTCTTCGGGGCTCAACTCCATCATTTTACTCCCAACACCATCACTTACCTTGCTGCATCCGTTCCATGTGCGAGAATTTCCTGGGGTGTCGACCACACTGGGGTATTTTCAAGCACATTTTCACCATCCGCTCCCAAACAGTGAAGAAAGCAAACTCGAGCAGCGAAAACCCATGTTATCCAGATGTGGCAGAAGTGCAGGTATCGAAGAGGAAGAGAGTTCCTTCCTTGATGACTCTTCTGAGTCGGTCGGTGGCGATCGACCTGGTTCTCTTTGCCGAGGATATCGTGACCAGGCGGTCATTGGACTTCCCCTTTATCTTCTGATCATGTTCAGACTCCATCTTCATTGAAAGTGACCGCCACGGAGAAGGCGGAGACGGGCATGCTGGTCGAGAGAGTAGTTCAACTGATCAACCAAGGTGTCACTGGCATGGATCTGCTGGAGGTGTTCCTCAGTCGGCGCATTCAACCACTCCAAGCTCGTGACCACTCCATGTGGATGTACTCCGGGGCTGGCGGCACCACTCGGGTTCATCCGGAGGAGGTGGCGGCCAAAACAGTGGCCCAGTGGCTGAGGGGCATCACCGGGAACAAGGACAACACCAGGGGCACCATGAGAGTCAACCCTTTCAGCGACAGCAACCAGCCAAACAAGGTTTGGACACTACAACTGATTGAATTTGGATGTGTTTTCTGACTGTTTGTTGATCCGACTGATCTCCACTCAGCTCCTTGTTTTGTAGATTTACACAGAGATGTACTCAATGCCCAATGGCGAACAAGCTCTGGAGCAGGACCATGAGGGCGAGGACAGCACGGAGGAGAGCGGCGAGGAGTCACCAATAGCGATGATGAAGATGAGGCGATGAGTCGGGGCGATGAGGAGGTAGCCGACTCACCACCTCGTTCGAACCTCGATCCAAGCAGCACCAGGATCCCAGCGGGAATGCGGCAAGGCTGTGGCCTCGGCGCTCCATCTCAAAGCGTGCTCGGTCTTGACTCGAAATTGGTGAGAAGGTCACCAAGCAGCCCAAGATCAATCCTTGAAGGCTCGGAAGACCTTGCCTAGAATGAAGATGGGCGTTCTGTTGCTACGGGTAAATGTTCTTCCGTATTTTCTTGTTCCGACCGATTCTCTTGTCTTGACGAGTGGATGATGAACCTTTACAGCCCGGCCTCGGCGCGGCCCGATATGGATATCGACAAGACCCCAGACGGCGAGAAACCGGCAACGCAGCTACCTCCAAAGCCAGTAAGTCTGCCCGACTCGAATTTATTTGGACGACTGGATTGTTTGTTAGCTATCTCTTTGACTTTCTCTGTTTGTTGCAGCTCCACGGGACGTTGTTCTGCTCCCGGACGATGATGAAGAAGTACCGCTAAGGGTAAGGAGGAGGAGGGACAAGGAACTGAGCAGGAAAGCACCTGAGGCCCAGGCTCCTCAGTCGACTGTGATGCCTGGGACGGCAGTCGAGCGATCGACAGATCTGGCTCGTACCAACGTCACTTTTGCTATCCCGCTATCGACTGATTGCCCATCAGGATCAGCTGCTCAGACTTCTGCTGCAACAATGCAACTCCACGCATCAGACATAGCGGCTGCTCCGACTGCTCTGCCATTATCGCTTTTCACTGCGTATCAAACCCCGGACGACCCACCGGCTGCCGCCAAGGAAGCTCTTCTTCAGTTGAACCTTGTGATGGGCCAAATGAAAGTGGTGCATGAGGCCAGTCAGGTGGCCTTTAACGCCAGAGCTGCTCTGCAGACCAATGTCCAGGTTAGTTGATTTCCGATTGATCATATTTCTCGTCCGATCACCCACTGGGGTGTGACTATTTTGAAGTTGCACAAGTCAATTTGAGTGGTCTTGGATTGAATTTTGAACTAGTGGGGGCACTCTTAGTGCACCCACTGGGTGTAGTCCCCAAGACCATAGTTGACTGCGGGCAGTCGACTATGGTCTGAGAATCTGAATTTTGTCACTCGGTCTGGGCGGACCAGGTCAAATGAAACCGAGAACCGGTGGGGCGCTAAGTGCACCCAGGTGTAGTCCCGAGACCGTGGTTGACTGCAGGCGATCGACTATAGTCGAGAACTGCTTTATTTTTAAACTTCATGTTGGGCAGACCATGTCAGTGTTTACTCAAACCGATGGGGCACGCTAAGTGCACCCAGGTGTAATCCGAGACTGCCGTTGAATGTTTGATTTGGCGGTAGTCTTAGAGTAACTATCACTGTGATGTCTTTTATCTCGGTCGTGATATGGCTTATACTGCAAAAATCTTGTGATCTTGGGGCTCAGCTTTCTACAATGAACAAGCAGCAAATCAGCCTCAACCTTGATCTGGAATTGGCCAAGAAGAATCTCAAGACTGCTCGTGATGAAGTAGCTGCCATGGGAGGTAACCAATCGTCAACTGTCTATCTCACTTCTGCTGGCACTTTTCCTTTCCATTTTTGAACGAGTGACTCACTCGAGCAGATGTATGTAGTGAAAACCGTCAACTCCAAGTCCGTCGAAGAATGTTATTTCTTTAGAGAAAATGAGCGGGCTTTGGAGAAGAAGGATCTGGATCTTCTTTGCTGCCTGAGGAAGAAGCCGAGAGAAAGCGGCTTCTGGCGACAAGAAGCTTGCTTGATCGACAAGTTAGAAGAAGAAGAACTCAAGCTGAAGACTGCTGTTTACGGCGTAATCGGAGGTCGGCGGTGAAGAAAGACAAGGACAAAATGGTTGACGAGCTTAGGAGCCTCAAGGCCAAGAAGAGGCGAGTTGGAGTCTTATCTGGGCTAGCTTGCTGCAAAGCTGGTCTTAAAACTTGAAAGTCTTGATGATTGGTGACTTATTACGGTCGACTGTCAGGCCTGATTATATCGTCGACTCACCATTTACTCAACTGTGCAGAGCTTTTGCAAGACTTTGAAGCGGAAACTGGACGGGTCGAGACGGGTCTCGATCCCATAAATTGTCTAGTCAAGGATGATGTTGCGATGAATGTGCTGCGGTTGGAATCTCGCATGGACAGTGCAGTTGCTTATCTTGCCCGCCTGAAGGCAGCGATGACTCGGGTTGACGCTGAACTCGGGCCTCAGGCGGAACTGTCTCAAGTCCTCGAGTCTCTGATGGCTCGACTGAATTGAATACCTGACCGAGTGCAAGAATGGAAGAAGTCATCTGCTCGCTGTGGTGCTGATGTCGCGTTGTCCCTGGACCGAGTGCACTGCAAAGACGTCAAAGAAGACAAGCTGGCGGAGCTCAAGGTTGCTAACACAAAGAGGCACACTTTCCAGTCCTTCATGGACACTTTCCTTGACCCCGTCACTCGCATTGCAGACAACATAGACCTTGGCAGTTCTGCGACCAGCCCGATCCTTCTCGGCGTGATCGAAACATTATGCTCCACTTTATTTGCCTCGGAATGCCGGTGATTGTGTGTCGTTAAACTTCTTGGGCTTGATGCGAATACTGATCCGTCGTCCGGAACTTTAGGATTTATCTGAACTTGGTTTATCTCTGAATATGCTTGTGTTTGCCTTCGAGTGGAATTTGCTCTTCACTCGGAATAATATTTGTACTTGAGATGCAGCTATTGTACTTATGGCGCAGCTCCTAGGAGAAGGTTGCAGTCGACCAGCACCTCGCCGTCCTTGTGGATAGGGATGGAGCGTACGTTGTACTTGTGGCGCAGCTCTGGGGAGAAGGTTGTAGTCGACCTGCACCTCGCCGTCCTTGCGGACAAGGATGGAGCGTACATTGTATTTGTGGCACAACTCCCAGGAGAAGATTGCAGTCGACCTGCACCTCGCCATCCTTGCGGATAAGGATGGAGCGTACATTGTACTTGTGGTGCAGCTCCGAGGAGAAGGTTGCAGTCGACCTGCACCTTGCCGTCCTTGCGGATAGGGATGGAGCGTACGTTGTACTTGTGGCGCAGCTCTGAGGAGAAGGTTGTAGTCGACCTGCACCTCGCCGTCCTTGCGGATAAGGATGGAGCGTACATTGTACTTGTGGTGCAGTTCCGAGAAGAAGGTTGCAGTCGACCTGCACCTCGCCATCCTTGCGGATAGGGATGTGTTTCAAACTTAGGCGAGTACCGGACTGCAGCTAAGCCTCCTGAGTGGGAGGGTTGCTCACCACTCGATAGGAGTTTTTAAACTTAGGCGAGTACTGGACTGTAGCTAAGCCTCTGAGTGGGAGGGTTGCTCACCACTCGGTAGGATTTTTCAAACTTAGGCGAGTACTGGACTGCAGCTAAGCCCCCAAGTGGGAGGGTTGGTCACCACTCGGTAGGATTTTTCAAACTTAGGCGAGTTACGGACTGCAACTAAGTTCCAGTGAGAGGCTTGCTCACCACTCGGTGGGATTTTTCAAACTTAGGCGAGTCTTGGACTGCAGCTAAGCCCCAGTGAGAGGCTTGCTCACCACTCGGTGGGATTTTCAAACTTAGGTGAGTCTTGGACTGCAGCTATGCCCCCAAGTGAGAGGCTTGCTCACCACTCGGTAGGATTTTATAAACTTAGGCGAAATGGATTCGCGGCTAAGCCCCTGAGTGAGAGGCTTGCTCACCACTCGGTAGGATTTTATAAACTTAGGCGAAACGGATTCGCGGCTAAGCCCCCGAGTGAGAGGCTTGCTCACCCCTCGGTAGGATTTTATAAACTTAGGCGAAACGGATTCGCGGCTAAGTCACTCACTGGGGGATTTCAGACACAAGTAAGAGCAGCGACAATCATTTTTAGAAGACTGTAAAACTCTTATCTCTAATAAACAAACTACAAAGGTATTTCTTATTACAACTCAACAGAATGAGCGCTTAAGTATAAAAGGGGCGGAGCAGCTCCGCATTCCAAGCCCGTGGCTCGTCTTTCTGATGTTCGATATTGTAAAGGTGGTATGCCCCATTGCGGAGCACTCTGGTGACGATGAAGGGACCTTCCCAAGCAGGGGCGAGCTTGTGTGGTTTCTGCTGATCCACTCGAAGAACCAAGTCTCCCTCTTGAAATGCTCGACCTCTCACGTTTCTGGCATGGAATCGACGCAAGTCTTGCTAATAAATGGTCGACCGGATTAAGCCCATCTCTCTTTCCTCTTCTAGGAGATCAACTGCATCTTGCTGGGCCTGTTCTGCTTTATCTTCAGAGAAAAGCTCGACTTGGGGTGCATTGTGAAGCAAGTCACTCGGTAGAACAGCTTCAGCTCCATAGACCAAGAAGAATGGAGTTGACCCGATCGACCAATTGGGAGTTGTCCTCAATCCCCAAAGAACGATGGAAGTTCATCGACCCAGCGCTTTCTTTGCATGCTTGAGATCACGCATCAATCGGGTTTCAGTCCTTTGAGAATCAAGCCATTTGCTCTTTCCGCTTGTCCATTCATTTGGGGGTGGGCGGTGAAGCATAGTCGACTCGAGTGCCTTGGGAAGCCTGAAGGCTCACGAACTCATCGGACTGAAGTTCGACCCATTGTCGATGATGATCTTGTGCGGAACCCCATATCCAAATGTCAACTCTCGATGAAGGCGGCGCGATGCTTGCTTCAAGATTCTTGATAGGCTTGGCTTCAATCCATTTGGTAAACTTGTCAACTGCTACAAGCACATGAGTGAAGCCGCTCCTACCAGTCATCAGGGGTCCAACCATATCTAATCCCCAAACAGCAAAGGGCCAGACGAGTGGAATGGTCTTCAGGGTTGATGCAGGCTTGTGGGACATGTTGGAGTAAAACTGGCAGCCTTCACATTTGTCGACTATATCTTTCGCCATTTCATTTGCTCGTGGCCAATAAAATCCCGCTAGGTATGCTTTAGCCACAATGGTCGAAGGGCGCATGGTAGCCACAGGTCCCCAGTGGATGTCGTTGAGATCACTCGACCTTCTTACGGTGTTATGCATTTTCTGGCTGACTCCAGTTACACTTTCTCTGAACAGCTGTCCTCTTATCACAGTAAAGGCTTTGGATCGACGGACGACCTGTCGAGCCTCCTCTTCATCCTCTGGGAGTTCCCTCCTAATGATATACGCAATGTATGGCACTATCCAGTTGGGAGTGATGACCAAAACCTCCACGATTAAGTCGACCACGGCTGGGACTTCGACTTCAGTCGGATCTGTGGCACTCTTAGGCTGCAGGGCCTCTTCAGTGAAAGGATCTTCTTGAACTGAAGGTGTATGAATGTGTTCCAAAAACACATTGCTGGGAATGGCTTCCCTCTTGGAACCTATCTTTGCCAAATCATCAGCTGCTTGATTTTTCAGTCGGGGTATATGATGGAGCTCTAACCCCTCAAACTTCTTTTCCAACTTTCTCACTGCATTATAATAACCATTCATAGCTGGGCTTCTGACGTCCCACTCCTTCATCACTTGATTGACTACCAAATCTGAGTCACCGTAGACCATGAGGCGATGGACGTCGAGTGAAATGGCCATACGTAACCCATATAAGAGTGCTTCATATTCAGCTTCGTTATTGGAGGAATCAAAGTGAATCTGGAGAACATATCTGAGCTTGTCTCCTCGGGGGGATACCAGTACCACCCCAGCGCTGGAACCATTCAGCATCTTGGAACCATCAAAGAACATGGTCCAGTGCTCCGAGTGGACTTGAGTCGGCAGTTGTTGTTCGATCCACTCGGCGAGGAAATCTGCTATTGTTTGGGACTTGATAGCTTTCTTTGCCTCAAACTTGATATCCAAGGGAAGGAGTTCAATCGCCCACTTTGCCACTCGACCAGTTGCATCTTTGTTGTTCAGAATCTCTGATAATGGGCGTCGGCGGTTGTAATGGAGTGGTCAGAGAAATAGTGTGCAACCTTCTTCTGGTCATGTAAATCCCATAAACAAGCTTTTGATAATGTGGATATCTTTGCTTTGATGGAGTCAGAACTTCAGAAACATAATATCTTTGGGCGCTGAACTTTATAGGCTTTTCCTTCTTCTTCCTTTCGACCATAGTCTTATCTTGACAACTTGTCCGATGGCTGCAATGTAAGCGATAAATGCTCTTTGCTGATTGGGGAAGCAAGCACGGCTGGGTGGAAAGCAGGGCTTTGAGCTCTACAAATGCTGCATCAACTTGAGTCCACTCGAACTTATCGGACTTCTTCATCGATCGGTAAAGAGGCAATGCCTTTTCACGAGGCAAAAATGAATCGACTCAAAGGCGGCCAAACAACCGGTAAGCTTACGGACGCCGTTGCACGCATAGAGGCGTTTCATCGGAGTATAGCACCAACTTTCTGCGGGTTAGCGTTGATCCCTCGTTGGAAGCGAGAAACCGAGTAATTTTCCGCCGGGAACTCCGAATGTGCGTTGATGGATTAAGCGATATCATACCTTACGAGGTTGGCAAAAGTTTCAGCAAGGTCAGCCCGGTAGGTCGAGAACCCTTCATTGACTTGACCACAATGTCATCCATGTATGCTTCCACATTCCGACTGATTTGAGTGAGCAAACACTTCTGAATCATCCTCATGAATGTGGCTCCGGCGTTCTTCAGGCCGAATGGCATGGTGACATAACAGAAGCACCCGAATGGAGTGATGAAAGATGTTTTTATCTCATCGACTCCATACAGTCGCATCTGATGATACCCAGAATAGGCGTCCAGAAAAGACAATCGCTCACACCCCGCAGTCGAGTCGATGATTTGGTCAATGCGGGGGAGAGGAAAATGATCTTTCGGGCAGGCCCGATTGATATGCTTGAAGTCAATGCACATGCAAAGTGAATCGTCCTTCTTGGGGACCATGACAACATTGGCGAGCCACTCGGAGTGGTAGATTTCTCGGATGAACTTAGCTGCCAGGAGCCGAGCTACTTCCTCACCAATTGCTTTCCTCTTCTGTACGGCGGACCGTCGAAGATGTTCCTTGACTGGTTTTACCTTCGGGTCGACTCAGAAATGATGCTCAGCCAGTTCCCTGGGTACACCCGGCATGTCAGAAGGTTTCCATGCAAAGATGTCCCAGTTCTCACGGCGGAACTGGATGAGCGCTTCTTCCTATTTGCTGTCGAGCGTTGTTGAGATGTGAGTCGGAACAGCATTGGGATTAGTCGGGTGAATGTAGATAAACCCGTTTCACGGACGGCTGAAATCTGATCTGTGGCAGGCTTCTTGGCTCGTAGCAAATCACTCGGATCTGCATTTTTCGGATACTCTTGCAATTCTACTACAGCCATTTGTGCATCGGCGATCTTTGAGCCCTTATGGAAGCACTCTTCTTCCTTCTGCCGATTGCCAGCGATAGTGATCACTCCTCTGGGACCAGGCATCTTCAATTTGAGGTACACGTAACATGGTCGAGCTATAAAACGTGCATAAGCAGGCCTACCCAGAATAGCATGATAAGCACTCTGGAAATCCACGACTTCAAAGGTTAACTTTTCTTTGCGGTAATTCTTGGAATCACCGAAAACCACATCGAGGGCGATCTGGCCGAGTGATTCAGCCTTCTTGCCAGGTATAACCCCATGGAAACTCATATTGCTTTCACTGAGTTTGGACATTGGAATGCCCATCCCTTTCAAGGTTTCAGCATAAAGTATATTCAGGCCCTTTGCCACCATCCATCGAGTACCTTAGTCGGCGAGTGCCTTTAACAACTGGGTGCGACCACCAGCAGCTTGCCTCAGGGGTGGCTATCTGCTGGGTGATCGACTGGTCGAATGTAATGGCGATGCGAGACCACTTCAAATAGCTGGGTGTGGCGGGCGACCATGTTCACTTCTCTGTTAATGACTTTCGATGCGACTTTTGCTCTCAACATCAGCAAAATCGCCAGTGGAATTGACGTTGGGGAAACCATCATCTTCTTCTTCTTTATCCTCACCCTTGCCCGACTCCTTTTCCTTCTCCTTGGGTTGTTTCTCTCGGAACTGCTGGATCAGGAGACGACACTGTCGAGTGGTATGTTTAAGGTAAATGAAATTACCCTCTTCATCTTTTTTGGTGTGAATGTGGCATGGTGTAAATCCAACACATCATTTCCATCTTGATCTTTCACTTTCTTGGGGTTCCACGGCCGTTTGGGCTTCCCCTTGAAGTTTCCTTGAGTCACGGCTAAGGCTTCACCAGGAGCAACCGGCTCGGCTTTGCGCTTCTGCTTCCGACTGGAATTCCCTCCTCCCGTTTCTTGGGAAACTGTTTTGTGCTTGCCACTCCGGAGTCGATCCTCCTCTTCACCATTAGCATACTTGGTGGCAATCTCCATCATCCGACTCAGAGACATATCCCCGGTCCGACCGAACTTCAAGTTCAATTCTCGATACTTGACACCTTCCTTGAAGGCACAAACTGCTTGGTGATCTGACACATTCTCCACTGTGTGGTGCAACGTGATCCATCTCTGGATATAATCCCTCAAGGTTTTATTCGGTTTCTGCACACAGGATTGCAACTCTGTTAACCCTGCTGGCCGTTTGCATGTACCTTCAAAGGTTCTAACAAACACTCAGGCGAGTTCATCCCAACTATATATGCTGCCAGGTGCTAACTGATGCAACCACGCTCTGGCCGAGCCCTCCAACATCAGAGGAAGGTGCTTCATGGCCACTTCATCACTGCCGCCGCCAATCTGAACAGCCACTCGGTAGTCCTCAAGCCAAGTGTCACACTTGGACTCACCAGTGAACTTGCTGACTCCAGTCCCAACCTGAAGTTGGGAGGAATCACTGCAGCCCTGATGGCTCTGCTGAAACACTCTGGGCCTGAGACATGCACTCCGCTGCCAGTCGAATAGTCTCTGTCATGACCTTCTCTGTGAGCTCTGTTCCTGTCAACTAGACCCTGAACGAGAATAGATCTCGCATCAAAGCCCGGCTCTCGGGGGTCGACTGGAATCCTTCGCCCACCCTTTGGGAGGGTGTATACATCATCGTCTTTGCCGAGGCACGTATGACCCACTCCTTGGGGGAGGCGTGGGCACTCGACGACGATCATCGTGGTCGAGTCGGTGATCATACTGCTCACGGTTTCTGTACGGATCTCACTGATCTCCATGTCCCTCACGCCTTGGAGGCGATATTGGGCTGTGAGCCGACTGAACTGTGTCTGCCATCACAGATCTGCTATGAATCCTATTCCGCGACTGAGACACTGTTGTGTTCTTCTCTCCCGCTGCCCGGAGTAAAGCCCGGATCTGCATCAAACCTCTGCCAGCTTCTGACTGGGAAGGCTGAATCGACTCTGCTATTTGGGCTGCAGCTGTGAGATTCTGAATCGGAGTTCGGTATACCTGAGTTGGAGGCGGAAAAAGCTGTCGTCGACTGGACTCAGGAATCCGCTGCCGAGCACGCTCGTCGAGTGCGTGCTGGAGGTCTCCAGTCGAGTGTGCTCAGCCAAGTTGGCCAGGCGCACCTCCTCCAAGGCCTGGGCCTCGAGGGTTTCTCCAACGATAGGAGTGTGAAGTGCATCCATGTTACGGCGATGAAGCTCTTCCCTCTACTGTGAAGAGAGGGGCTCAGGGCGGTACTCCTCGTGGATGTGCGACGGATCACCGCCGCCATCGCCACCATCGTCGCGGGGGAAGCCATGAGGACTGCGCGGTCCGTTGACCATCAGGACTTCCACCGCGGGGTCACTACTGTCGCACTCGGATGCCGTCTCGACGGAGCCAGTCGAACAGGCCGTGAGAGTTTCGCCGGGCTCGATTGCGCAACTTGTAGAGGTGACCGGTAGCGAAACCACCGCGTGCCTCACCCACCGCTGGAGCCGCGACCGGCGGAACACTTGCACGGCGAACAGCAGGGCGCGGGGCGCCCGCGGAGCCGACCGATCTTGAGTCGGCGGCTGCGCAGAAGGGCGCCAGCGGACGCTGCGTGTGAAAGTCGTTTCCCCACGGACGAGGCGCCTCGGCGTCGAGTGGAGCCTCTTGGAGCCAAGCGAGTCGTCGGCGAACACAGCAGCGCGAGGCGGATCTCGCGGACCCTCGGCCAATCCTCTGCCGAAACCATGATGATTGGGATCGGAAAAATGCAACTTCTCCAACAAATCGCTAAGACACCTGCCCCATGGTGGGCGCCAACTATCGTGGTACTAAGAATGACAGTAGAATAGGGGGGTAAGTGTGGAGAGGCAAGATCCTAGCTATGGCGAAGTTGTACACACGAGTTTTATGAGTTCAGGCCCTTCTTGGAAGAAGTAACAGCCCTACGTCTCGGAGCCCGGAGGCGGTCGACTGGATTACGTATGTGTGTGTTTATAGGGCTGTGAACCCTTGTCCCAGAGGAGGGGTTGGCTTATATAGAGTGCGCTAGGACCCCAGCTCCCCTCCGTTACACAGGGTTCAATGTACATAAAGAGAGAGCGTTACAGGTAACGTCCGTAATAAAGTGCTATAAATGATCATTAAGTATATGAGTAAACGCCCGACCATTGTTGCGCGGAGTGGCTTTAGGTCTTCTGCACGTCGAGTGGTTTAGTGGTCGAGTGACCTAAACAAGGAGGGGTCTCCGAGCGAATGGTAGGTCGAGTGGATTGCACTCGACTCCTTTGTTGGGCCCCCCTCTATTTACTCTTGAGCTTCTTTGCTTCTAGGACAAGGACCTTAGGTAGGACGTATAGGTCAGGCCTATTACCCTACCCCAGGTCTATGTCCTCATCAGTGTTTGAGGAAATGACGTGGGTACTGAAAATTTTACTACGCAGGAGTGAAATGCCGGGCTATTGAAAATTTTGATGATAGTGCATCCCACACGGTCCGGAGATAACAACCGTGTGTTATGAAAAAGAAAAACCCTCGAGGTGGGCAGATATTTTCGATGCAGGCAGGATTGGGAACAAGAAACATCGCACACGGTCCGGAGATAACAACCGTGTGTTATAAAACAGAAAAACCCTCGAAGCGGGTAGATATTTTTGAGAGGGGGAGCCTCGTGGAGCCCAATGTACTGTGCGGATATGTGCGTGACAGGTGCACCGGCGTGGCACATGGTTAGTTTGAGTGAGCCGTGTCTGTTGCGTCATCCGACTTATCTAATGTTCATAAATTTGGCAAAAATGACGCGGGAGAGGGTCAGAACACGAACACACTTGCATGTGGACCAAATTTATGTATCAAAAGGGTGGTTTGATTTTCAAATACCAAATGCAACCGATGTGGCACCTCTATACATAAGCGCCGCAGTATTGCTTGCTCCCACCCTCTCATGTCGGCACGAAGGGAATCCTAAGCTATGAATGCATGCTCCCTTCCCTCAGCAGGGTTCACCTAGCAAAGTGCAAAGTAGCTAGCAGCCCCCTCCTCCCTCGTGTAGTCGGCACAAAGGAATCCTAAGCTATATATGAATGCATGCCCCCCAACCGAGGTTCACCGTAGCAAAGTGTGAAGTAGCTAGCAGCCCCTCCCCGTGTTGGCACGAAGGAATCCTAAGCTATGAATGCATGCCGCCCAACGAGGTTCACCTAGCAAAGTGTGAAGTAGAGCTAGCAGCCCCCTCCCTGGTGTAGCCGGCGCGAAGGGATTCCTAAGCTATGAATGCATGCCCCCCCCCAACCGAGGTAGCCCCTGAACCAGGCTTCAATGACGATGAGTCCGACACGCAGATTGTCTTCGGCATTGCAAGGCGGGTTCTTCTCTAAATTCTGAGTACCTGCCGAGTAGTGTCCGGCTTCCCATAAATGTTGCACTCCTTGGCTTCCGCGCCTAATAATGGCTATCTTCCACGTGTCGAGCGAATGCGAGAAGTCGGGGCATTTTTACATTTCCACCCTAACCATGTCAGTAAATTGTCTATTTAAGGGGCCGGGGATCCTCGGATCCAGATCACACCATCCCCCCTCAGCGGGTATCCATCGGAGCGCGCCCGGAAAAATCCATCCCATCATGGCCGGCCATCGCAGCTCCACCTCTCGCTCCCGTAGCCCTAAGCCGGGCAATTGGAAGAAGTGTTCTGTCTCCCACAGACAGTTAGTAGAGTTACAGACCCAGGGGTTCCTCCCTTCTGCGTATGTGGTCCCCGTCCGAGCCGGACTATCCACTTACAATGGCGGGGAGCAAGCGGAGAGCTTTCCCAATCCATCTATGGGGGAATGGGTATGCCTTATCCCTTACTTATTAAGGGGACTTGGATTTCCAATCCATCCGTTCCTCCGCGGGCTCCTAGAGTTCTACGGCCTCTAGCTGCATAATTTCCTCCCGCCTCCATATTACACATACGCTGGCTATATAAGCCCTTTGCAAGCTGTTTTTGGGCTGCGAAGCTCATTTGAGCTATGGTGTTGGGGAGCGTAGTAATTTCAATCGCGCCCCTTTTTCCTCAAAAACGATCACGCAAGACCATGGTGATGGCATAGCAGAGAGGGAGAGTGTCCGTCCACGTACCCTCGTGAACCGAAAGCGAGGCGTTATAACAAAGCGGTTGATGTAGTCGTGCGTCTTCACGATCCGACCGATCCAAGCACCGAGCGTCACGGCACCTCCGAGTTACGCACCGTTCAGCTCGATGGCGATCCCGGACTCCGATCCAGCAAAGTGTCGGGGATGAGTTCCGTCGACCTGACGGCGTGGTGGCGATGTTGATGCTCCACCGGCGCGGGGCTTCGCCTAAGCTCATGACGATATGACTTCTCCGCGCGAGGCTTCGCCTAAGCTCATGACGATATGACGAAGTGGAATATGGTGGAAGGGGCACCGCTGCAGCTAAGGAAAGATCCGTAGATCAACTTGTGTGTCATGGGGTGCCCCTGCCCCGTATATAAAGGAGCCAAGGGGGGTGCGGCCAGCCTGGGGGGGCGCTGGAGAGTCCTACTCCCAGGGAGTAGGACTCCCCCTGTCCTAGTTGGAGTAGGATTGGGGAGGGAAGAGGGAAGGCGCCGCCCCCTCTCCTGTCCTATTCGGACTAGAGGGGGGGCGCGCAGCCACCTGGCGGCCCTTCCTCTTCTCCCTTGTGGCCCATGAAGGCCCATATACCCCGGGGTTCGGTAACCCCGGTGTTCGATAACTTCTGTTTTCACTCGGAACCCTTCGAAGTCAAACATAGGCTTCAATATATCAATCTTTATGTCTCGACCATTTGAGACTCCTCGTCATGTCCGTGATCACATCCGGGACTCGAACAAACCGGTGCATCAATACTTATAAACTCATAATGAGCATCGCCGAAGCGTTAAGCGTGCGGACCCTACGGGTTCGAGAACTATGTAGACATGACCTAGAACCATTCTCGGTCAATAACCAATAGCGGAACCTGGATGCCCATATTGGTTCCTACATATTCTCTGAAGATCTTTATCGGTCAAACCGCATAACGACATCGTTGTTCCCTTTGTCATCGGTATGTTACTTACCGAGATTCGATCGTCGGTATCAATACCTAGTTCAATCTCGTTACGGTAAATCTCTTTACTCGTTCCGTAATACATCATCTCACAACTAACTCATTAGTTGTAATGCTTACAAGGCTTAAGTGATGTGTATTACCGAGAAGGCCTAGAGATACCTCTCCGACAATCGGAGTGACAAAACCTAATCTCGAAATCGCCAACCCAACAAGTACCTTTGGAGACACTGTAGTACTCCTTTATAATCACCCGATTCGTTGTGGCGTTTGGTAGTACCAAAGTGTTCCTCCGATGGCAGGAGTTGCATAATCTCATAGTTATAGGAACATGTATGGGTCATGAAGAAAGCATTAACATACTAAGCGATCAAGTGTTAAGCTAACGGAATGGGTCATGTCAATCAGATCATTCAACTAATGATGTGACCTTGTTAATCAAATAACAACTCCTTGTTCATGGTTAGGAAACATAACCATCTTTGATTAACAAGCTAGTCAAATAGAGGCATACTAGTGACATCTTGTTTGTCTATATATTCACACATGTATTATGTTTCCGGTTAATACAATTCTAGCATGAATAATAAACATTTATCATGATATAAGGAAATAAATAATAACTTTATTATTGCCTCTAGGGCATATTTCCTTGATCTCCCACTTGCACTAGAGTCAATAATCTAGATTACAAAGTAATGATCCTCACACCCATGGAGTCTTGGTGCTGATCATGTTTTGCTCGTGGAAGAGGCTTAGTCAGCAGTGCGCAACATTCAGATCCGTATGTATTTTGCAAATCTCTATGTCTCCCACTTGGACTTGGTCCCGAATGGAATTAGGCGTCTCTTGATATGCTTGGTCCTCTTGTGAAATCTGGATTCCTTTGCCAAGGCAATTGCACGATATTGTCACGGAAGATCTTCATCGGTCGATGCACTAGGTATGACACCTAGATCGGAAATGAACTCTTTCATCGAGACTCCTTCATTTGCTGCTTCGAAGCAGCTATGTACTCCGCTTCACATGTAGATCCGCCACGGCGCTTTGTTTAGAACTGCACCAGCAGCAGCTCCACCGTTTAATAAAAACACGTATCCGGTTTGCGATTTAGAATCGTCCGGATCGGTGTCAAAACTTACATCGGCGTAACCATTTACGACTAGCTCTTTGTCACCTCCATATCGAGAAACATATCCTTAGTCCTTTTCGGTATTTGGGATGTTCTTGACCGCTGTCGATGATCCACTCTGGATTACTTTGGTACCTTCTGCCAAGCTTACAGCTAAGCATCGTCGGTCTGGTACACAGCATTGCATACATGATAGAGCCTATGGCTGAAGCATAGGAACATCTTTCATTTTCTCTCTATCTTCTGCTGTGGTGGGCATTGAGTCGACTCAATCTTACACCTTATGTACAGGTAAAAACCTTTCTTTGCACGATCCATTTTGAACTTTTCAAAACTTTATCAAGGTATGTGCTTTGTGAAAGTCAATTAAGCGTCTTGATCTATCTCTATAGATCTTGATGCCCAATATATAAGCAACTTCACGAGGTCTTTCATTGAAAAACTTTTATTCAAGTATCCTTTTATGCTATCCAGAAATTCTATATCATTTCCAATCAATAATATATCGTCCACATATAATATTAGAAATGCTCTGAGCTCCCACTCACTTTCTTGTAAATCTGAGGCTTCTCCAAAGTGCATACAAACCCATATCTTTGATCACACTATCAAGCGTTTATTCAACTCGAGAGGCTTGCACGGACCATAAATTGATCGTTGGAGCTTGCACACTTTGTTAGCACCCTTTGGATCGACAAAACCTTCTGGTTGCATCATATACAACTCTTCTTCTAGAAATCCATTCAAGAATGCAGTTTTACATCCATTTGCCAAATTTCATAATCATAAAATCGGCAATTGCTAACATGATTCGGACAGACTTAAGCATCGCTTCTGGTGA
Source organism: Aegilops longissima (assembly GCA_021605205.1). Classification (NCBI taxonomy): domain Eukaryota; kingdom Viridiplantae; phylum Streptophyta; class Magnoliopsida; order Poales; family Poaceae; genus Aegilops; species Aegilops longissima. The sequence continues at coordinate 218,259,697 of CM038681.1, forward strand.
GAAAGTCTCATCGTAGTCAACCCCTTGAACTTGTCGAAAACCTTTACGCAACAAGTCGAGCTTTGTGAACAGTTATATTACCATCGGCGTCGGTCTTCTTCTTAAAGATCCATTTATTTTCAATGGCTTGCCGATCATCGAACAAGTCAACCAAAATCCATACTTTGTTCTCATACATGGATCCCATCTCAGATTTCATGGCTTCCAGCCATTTTGCGAATCTGGGCTCACCATCGCTTCTTCATAGTTTGTAGGTTCGCCATGGTCAAGTAACATGACTTCGAATAGGATTACCGTACCACTCAGTGCGTATTTTACTCTGGTTGACCTCGAGGTTCGATAGTAACTTGATCTGAAGCTTCATGATCATCATCATTAGTTTCCTCACTAATTGGTGTAGTTGTCACAGGAACCATTTCTTGTGATGAACTACTTTCAATAAGGGAGCAGATCTGATTATCTCATCAAGTTCTACTTTCCTCCACTCACTTCTTTGAGAGAAACTCCTTCTCTAGAAAGGATCCGAATTAACAGCGAAAATCTTGCCTTGGATCTGTGATAGAAGGTGTACCCATGATCTCCTTTGGGTATCCTATGAAGACACATTTTTCCGATTTGGGTTCGAGCTTATCTGGTTGAAGTTTCTTTACATAAGCATCGCAGCCCCAAACTTTAAGCGACAACTTTGGTTTCTTGCCAAACCACAGTTCATAAGGCGTCGTCTCAGCGGTTTTGGCGGTGTCCTATTTAGCGTGAATCGGCCGTCTCTAAAGCATAACCCCAAAGCGATAGCGGTAAATCGAAATAGACATCATAGATCGCACCATATCTAGTAAAATACGATTCTGACGTTCGGACACACCATTTCTCTGTGGTGTTCGGGTGGCGTGAGTTGAAACTATTCCACATTGTTTCAAATGTAAACCAAACTCGTAACTCAAATATTCTCCTCCACGATCAGATCGTAGAAACTTTATTTTCTTGTTACGATGATTTTCCACTTCACTCTGAAATTCTTTGAACTTTTCAAATGTTTCAGATTTGTGTTTCATTAAGTAGATATACCCATATCTGCTCAAATCATCTGTGAAGGTGAGAAAATACGATACCCGGCGTGCCTCAACATTCATTGGACCACAAACATCGGTATGTATGATTTCCAACAAATCAGTTGCTCGCTCCATAGTTCGGAGAAGCGGCGTTTTGGTCATCTTGCCCATGAGGCACGGTTACATAAGTACCAAGTGATTCATAATCAAGTGATTCGAAGCCCATCGGTATGGAGTTTCTTCATGCGTTTTACACCGATATGACCTAAGCGGCGGTGCCACAAATAAGTTGCACTATCATTATCAACTCTGCATCTTTTGGCTTCAACATTATGAATATGTGTATCACTCTTGTCGAGATTCAACAAGAATAGACCATTCTTCAAGGGTGCATGACCATAAAGATATTACTCATATAAATAGAACAACCATTATTCTCGATTTAAATGAATAACCGTCTCGCATTAAACAAGATCCAGATATAATGTTCATGCTCAGCGCGGCACCAAATAACAATTATTTAGGTCTAAAACTAATCCGAAGGTAGATGTAGAGGTAGCGTGCCGACCGCGATCACATCGACTTTGGAACCATTTCAACGCGCATCGTCACCTCGTCCTTAGCCAATCTTCGGCAATCCGTAGTTCTGTTTGAGTTGCAAATATTAGCAGAACCAGTATCAAATACCAGGTACTACTGCGAGTATTAGTAAGGTACACATCAATAACATGTATATCACATATACCTTTGATCACCTTGCCATCCTTCTTATCCGCCAAATACTTGGGGCAGTTCCGCTTCGATGTCGGTTTGCTTGCGGTAAAAACACTCGATTTCAGGCTTAGGTCCAGACTTGGGTTTCTTCTCTGAGCGACAACTTGCTTGCTGTTCTTTTGAAGTTTCCTTCTTCTTCCCTTTGCCCTTTTCTTGAAACTAGTGGTCTTGTTGACCATCAACACTTGATGCTCTTTCTTGATTTCTACCTCCATGACTTTTAGCATTGCGAAGAGCTCGAGGAATTGTCTTAGTCATCCCTTGCATATTATAGTTCATCACGAAGCTCTTGTAGCTTGGTGGCGATGATTGGAGAATTCATCAATGACACTATCATCCGGAAGATTAACTCCCAGCTGAATTAAGTGATTGTTATACCCGGACATTTTGAGTATGTGCTCCTTGTGAACTATTCTCCTCCATCTTGCAGCTATAGAACTTATTGGAGACTTCATATCTCTCAATCCGGGCATTTGCTTGAAATATTAACTTCAACTCTGGAACATCTCATATGCTCCATGGCGTTCAAAAGCGTCGTTGAAGACCGGTTCTAAGCCGTAAAGCATGGCACCTGAACTATTGAGTAGTCATCAGCTTTGCTTTGCGGGCGTTCACAACTTCAAGGCTCGGCATCTGCTGCAGAGCTGTCACCCAGCGGTGCTTCGGGGCGTAATTTTTACGTGCAGCAATGAGGATAATCCTCAAATTCGGACCCGTCCGTGTAATTACTACCATCATCTTTCAACTTTGCTTTCTCAAGGCGCATTAAAATTCAGCGGAACAACAGCACGAGCCATCTATCTACGATAAACATAGACAAGCAAAATACTATCGGTACTAAGTTCATGATAAATTTAAGTTTAATTAATCATATTAAAACCTCCCACTTAGGCAGACATCTCTCTAGTCATCTAAGTGATTCGTGATCAAATCAACTAAACCATGTCCGATCATCACGTGAGATGGAGTAGTTTCAATGGTGAACATCACTATGTTGATCATATCTACTATATGATTCACGCTCGACCTTCGGTCTCGTGTTCGAGGCCATATCTGTTATATGCTAGGCTCGTCAAGTTTAACTTTGAGTATTCGCGTGCGCAACTGTTTTGCACCGTTGTATTTGAGCGTAGAGCCTATCACACCCGATCATCACGTGGTGTCTCGGCACGAAGAACTTTCATAGCGGTGCATACTCGGGAGAACACTTCTTGATAATTTTGGTGAGAGATCATCTTATAATGCTACCGTCAATCAAAGCAAGATAAGATGCATAAAGGATAAACATCACATGCAATCAATATAAGTGATATGATATGGTCATCATCATCTTGTGCTTGTGATCTCCATCGCGAAGCACCGTCATGATCACCATCGTCACCGGTAGCGACACCTTGATCTCCATCGTAGCATCGTTGTCGTCTAGCCAACTATTGCTTCTCGACTATCGCTACTCCTTAGTGATAAAGTAAAGCAATTACATGGCGTTGCATTTCATACAATAAGCGACAACCATATGGCTCCTGCCGATTGCCGATAACTTCGGTTACAAAACATGATCATCTCATACAATAAAATATAGCATCACGTCTTGACCATATCACATCACAACATGCCTGCAAAAACAAGTTAGGCGTCCTCTACTTTGTTGTTGCAAGTTTTACGTGGCTGCTACGGGCTGAGCAAGAACCGTTCTTACCTCGCATCAAAACCACAGCGATACTTCGTCAAATAGACTCCGTTTTAACCTTCTCAAGGACGGGCGTAGCCACTCGATTCAACTAAAGTGAGAGAGCAGACACCGCCGGTCACCTTTAAGCAGCGAGTGCTCGGGCGGTGAAACCAGTCTCGCGTAAGCGTCTGGCGTAATGTCGGTCCGGGCGCTTCATCTCACAATACCGCTGAACCAAAGTATGACATGCTGGTAGGTAGTATGACTTGTATCGCCCACAACTCACTTGTGTTCTACTCGTGCATATGACATCAGCGCATAAAACCAGGCTCGGATGCCCTTTGTTGGGGAGCGTAGTAATTTCAAAAATTTTCCTACGATCACGCAAGACCATGGTGATGGCATAGCGAGAGGGAGAATGTCCGTCCACGTACCCTCGTGAACCGAAAGCGGGCGTTATAACAACGCGGTTGATGTAGTCGTCGTCTTCACGATCCGACCGATCCAAGCACGAGCGTCACGGCACCTCCGAGTTACGCACCGTTCAGCTCGATGGCGATCCCGGACTCCGATCCAGCAAAGTGTCGGGGATGAGTTCCGTCAAGACGACGGCGTGGTGGCGATGTTGATGCTCCACCGGCGCGGGGCTTCGCCTAAGCTCATGACGATATGACTTCTCGGCGCGAGGCTTCGCCTAAGCTCATGACGATATGACGAAGTGGAATATGGTGGAAGGGGCACCGCACGGCTAAGGAAAGATCCGTAGATCAACTTGTGTGTCATGGGGTGCCCCCTGCCCCGTATATAAAGGAGCCAAGGGGGTGCGGCCAGCCTTGGGGGGGCGCTGGAGAGTCCTACTCCCAGGGAGTAGGACTCCCCCTGTCCTAGTTGGAGTAGGATTGGGGAGGGGAAGAGGAAGGCGCGCCCCTCTCCTGTCCTATTCGGACTAGAGGGGGGGGGCGCGCAGCCCACCTGGCCGGCCCTTCCTCTTCTCCTTGTGGCCCATGAAGGCCCATATACCCCCGGGGTTCAGTAACCCCGGTGTTCGATAACTTCCTGTTTTCACTCGGAACCCTTCGAAGTCAAACATAGGCTTCAATATATCAATCTTTATGTCTCGACCATTTGAGACTCCTCGTCATGTCCGTGATCACATCCGGGACTCGAACAAACTTGGTGCATCAATACTTATAAACTCATAATGAGCTGTCATCGAAGCGTTAAGCGTGCGGACCCTACGGGTTCGAGAACTATGTAGACATGACCTAGAACCATTCTCGGTCAATAACCAATAGCGGAACCTGGATGCCCATATTGGTTCCTACATATTCTCTGAAGATCTTTATCGGTCAAACCGCATAACGACATCGTTGTTCCCTTTGTCATCGGTATGTTACTTACGAGATTCGATCGTCGGTATCAATACCTAGTTCAATCTCGTTACGGTAAATCTCTTTACTCGTTCCGTAATACATCATCTCACAACTAACTCATTAGTTGTAATGCTTGCAAGGCTTAAGTGATGTGTATTACCGAGAAGGCCTAGAGATACCTCTCCGACAATCGGAGTGACAAAACCTAATCTCGAAATCGCCAACCCAACAAGTACCTTTGGAGACACCTGTAGTACTCCTTTATAATCACCCGATTCGTTGTGACGTTTGGTAGTACCAAAGTGTTCCTCCGGTAAGCAGGAGTTGCATAATCTCATAGTTATAGGAACATGTATGGGTCATGAAGAAAGCATTAACATACTAAGCGATCAAGTGTTAAGCTAACGGAATGGGTCATGTCAATCAGATCATTCAACTAATGATGTGACCTTGTTAATCAAATAACAACTCCTTGTTCATGGTTAGGAAACATAACCATCTTTGATTAACAAGCTAGTCAAGTAGAGGCATACTAGTGACATACTGTTTGTCTATATATTCACACATGTATTATGTTTCCGGTTAATACAATTCTAGCATGAATAATAAACATTTATCATGATATAAGGAAATAAATAATAACTTTATTATTGCCTCTAGGGCATATTTACTTCACGGAGCCCCTAGGAGGAAGATAACAGAGAGGTCCTTTACCTGATGGGCCGGATACAAATGCTGGCCAAATCAGGATTGATAATAATTGAGGTTATGTCAATATGTATAATGCGGGGGGTGCAGCCACTTCAATATCGGGGTCAACCCATGTGGCACTTCAATGGAGAAGACGATGCCACCCGCTGCGGCCGTAAAGGTCCAGACTCCATCGCTGCTCTAGCGAAAATACTGTCTTATTTATATAAAGGAGAGGAAGAGGAGTTCATCCGCATTAAGCCGCGGGATGGATTCTCCATGTACAACCCCCCAAACTGGGTGAGCTGCTACTTTTTACTCCAGACCTTCCCGCACTCTTTGTCATAAATATTTACCTTGCTATTTCATAGCAGGAACTGCGAAAAGCCGTGAGGGAAGTCCACAGCCCGTCTCCACAACCAGAGGACCCTGATCGGGCCCTCGACCCCGGACTCGAAGAAGATCCGGACACATTTGTGGAACTCGTCGACAGGACGTTCTATCAATTAAGCTGTGACGGTCCTTGGTGGCCATCATAGCCGATTATCCTGGACTACTCCCTGCCTCGCATGTAAGTAAAACCGGAGTCCCAACTTCCAAGAAGGATCCCTATTTTTTTCACTTCACCTACCGCACACATATGGTGTCTTACAGGGAAGGTCCTCGGGACGCCATGCCGAACCCGCGGTGACTCACCAACAAGGGGCACCGAAACCGGGTAGGCTTAAAAGGAAGGTGGTCAGGACTGAGACGCCGTCGCAGAGGTATGAAAAAGAACCCCGCTCCATGGTTGTCGTCTTTTTTAAAATATAATAACGTCCGTGTTTCCTAGCAGGAAAAACACTCGCCGGACAATACGCGGAGAGCCTGCTGGCCACGCCTCCACCAGCCGGGCTCCAGAGTCGGACTTAGAGGCAGACGCTAACGTGGGGCCAACACCAGATGTTCCTCCTACAGAGGATGCAGATAGGCTGTCCGCTACGAATTCCGAGTGCAGAGTGCCATGAATCACTGACGTCGCCGGGCCGTACTCCGCGACGCTTGTTTCTCTCAAGAGGCGTTCGATGCCTTCAACTCAGGAGACGCGTACATTCGAGCTGCTCAAAATGGTCTTGCCAGAGCCACGAACCAGTATGTAAAGGATATACGGGTAAGAAAATCTGATAATTATGTATATCAATAGCCCCTGAGACTTGAAACAGTTGACACAACTGATTTAAGGATCATTATTTGTGTAGGTTTTTACGGAGAAGAATACCCAGTTGTCTCAAGAGCTGGAGGAGTGCAAAGCCCAGCTACGGGCCGCAATTGCCGCAATGAAGGAGTCCGAGAAGGCCCCATCTGGTAACACTTGTTTCTATCAAAAAGAATGACATGTACCGGTTAGTATGCGACATGTATGCAAATCTAACAATAGATTCTGCAGATGATCCCGAAATGAATCCGGAGGTCGTGCGAGGGGATGAGCAACATGCTCAACGACAGTTAAAGGCTGGCGAGCGCGTGCTTAAGCAGGTTAGGCGGGAGAAAAACGATCTCCAAGATGCCAATATCCGGCTGAGTGTTGAACTGAAAGATGTTCGGGCCCAGCTTGCTGACTCCGTAAAGGAGAATAAGAGGCTTCGACGCGTCATTTTTAGTAAGTGCTTAAATGAACTTTTATAGAGTTCGCGAAGAAACCGGCTAACGAGTTATATCTGTAGGTATCTTGACGGGTCGTCCCTTGAAGAGATGCCCGGTCTGCAAGTGATCTTTCGAGAGCTCTCTGGCTGTCTGAACAAGTTCGTCAGGTGATGCAGGGCATTGCCCGAGCCTTGTGGCCATCCGCCTCCCTGCCAGGAGGCATGGGGGAGCTCGTAGAGATGCTCAAGGGAGCGCGGCGGCGCTTCCGATTATGGAAGATATCTGCCTGCCGACAAGGTGCGAGGGAAGCCTGGGCCATGGTGAAGACTCGATATACCAAGGCTGACCCGAACCATATGGCCGAAGTCGGACCTGTGGGGTCTGATAGGAAAGAAATCCCCGTCAGTTTGGTGTATGACCAGGTGAAATTAGCTGCAAAGTATTCCCAACAGGATTGTAGGCTAGACAACCTGTTGGATGGTATAGAAGAAGAATTTAGTCAGTCTAAGTGACCGTGTACTTCAATTGACATATATTGTCCCTAGCCGGATTGTAAATCATTTGTCATGGCGGACCTTTTAAGCCGACCTCCGGACCCGGCGATGCAGGTGTATCCGAGTACCCGCTCGGTTATGTAAAAACGAAGTGCAGCGTGGAAACCAGGCGTAGGGGTCATAAGTGCTTGAACAGACAAGTACCCAACTAGCTATGTTATATTACATGGATAGTAAGAAACATCTTCCAGGGAGAATAGTTTCGTTAAGGGTTCCTTTCACAGATGCGCATGCATTAATGTGCATGCCCGAACTGCAAAAAGAGATGCAGGATATAAACATCTGGGGGAATGTATTAAAATAAGTAAAGTCATCTTCATTCACCGACCGAATATTCCCTTAAGAACGTAGCTTTCGGCTTCACCCAGTCTGAGGTACACATCCGCTGACCGCGGTAACAATGTGAGAGGTGCTCCCCTTATGCCCTAGCAGAATTAGCAGGAGCGTGGGGCATAAACACAAGAGCCAGGCAACCTAGCTTGGCCAAAACTAAAGTCATATCGATGCATATAATGGCGAAGAGAAGGTACATATGGAAAAGTAACACATGTGAAGGGGGCATAGAGCCCGGAACATAGTTATATTAAGTTTCTGTATAAGAAATCCCCAGGTATAATGAGCACGCCTAGCGCGTCAAGATTGTGTAGTCAAGACACATTTTAACCTTTTAAGGCCGTGAAAAAAAGAGAAAAGAAATAAAGAAAAGACAGATAACGGATATATATATAAAATTGATGGAGGTAAGGAGACAAACAGAGAGTCTGTGACTAGGCGTAAAACCTTCGGAGTCTGGCCGCGTTCCATGGGTTTGGCTCGAGTCGATTGTCCGATGCATCCCGCAGACGGTACGCTCCACCGGTCAGAACTTTGTCAATAATGAAGGGACCTTCCCATTTGGGCTCGAGTTTGTTCTTTTTATTCTCTGGTAGGCGTAGAACTAGTTCGCCAACATTATAAGTTTTGGCCCGTACTTCTCTGCTTTGATACCGTCGAGCCTGTTGCTGATAGAATGCGGAGCGGGCTTTTGCCACGTCACGCTCCTCCTCCAGGGCGTCCAAACTTTCCTGCCGATCAAGCTCGGCTTCTTTCTCTTCGTACATGCGCACTCGAGGTGAGTCATGAATGATGTCGCAGGGCAGTATCGCCTCTGCGCCGTACACCATGAAAAATGGTGTGTATCCGGTTGTGCGATTCAGCGTAGTCCACAACCCCCATAGTACGGAGTCGAGCTCCTCTACCCAATGCGTATCCGATTCCTTTAAGGATCGCACTAATCTGGGTTTAATGCCACTCATGATAAGACCATTTGCCCATTCGACCTGACCGTTTGTTTGGGGGTGATAGACGGAGGCATAATCGAGCTTAATGCCCATGTTGCCGCACCAAGTTCTTACCTCGTCGGCTGTAAAGTTCGAGCCGTTATCGGTGATGATGCTATGGGGGACGCCGTAACAGTGTACAACCCCGGATATGAAGTCTATCACCGGTCCGGATTCGGCCGTTTTAACTGGTTTGGCTTCTATCCATTTGGTGAATTTATCCACCATGACTAATAGGTACTTTTTCTTATGGCTTCCTCCTTTAAGGGGTCCGACCATATCCAGCCCCCAGACCGCGAAGGCCCAAGTAATGGGGATTGTTTGGAGAGTGGTAGGTGGCATATGGCTTTGGTTTGCAAAAAGCTGGCAACGGCCTTAGCGTTGGGCGAGTCTGTCGTCTGCTCGGGCCGTCGGCCAGTAAAAGCCTGTACGGAAGGCCTTGCTTACAAGGGCGCGTGCTACGACGTGATGGCCGCCAAGTCCAGCATGAATTTCTGCCAATAGTTGCCGTCCTTCCTCTTCGGAGACGCACCTTTGAAGTACTCCAATAGCGCTTTTCTTATAAAGCTCTCCCTCGTGGACCTTGTAGGCTTTAGACCGCCGCACAATGCAACGTGCCTTGTTTGGGTCCTCGGGGAGTTCTTGCCTAGTTAGGTAAGACAAGAAGGGTTCTGTCCACGGGGCAATGACAACCATAATCACGTGGGCCGAAGGTGTTATTTCGGTGGCAGAGCCTCCGATTACGTCAGAGTGTTCGGGATCTGGCGTTGTTGCCGGGTCCGGACTATTGTTACCGGTCTCTCCTTCCCATACCATGGATGGCTTGAACAGCCTTTCCAAGAAGATATTAGGTGGGACAGGGTCGCGCTTAGCGCCGATGCGGGCGAGGATATCCGCCGCTTGGTTATTTTCCCGGACCACATGGTGGAATTCGAGCCCCTCGAACCGAGCTGACATCTTGAGGACGGCGTTGCGGTAAGCCGCCATTTTCGGATCCTTGGCATCGAAGTCTCCATTTATTTGAGATATTGCGAGGTTCGAATCCCCACGCACCTCCAGGCGTTGTATGCCCATGGAGACTGCCATCCGAAGACCATGTAATAGGGCCTCATATTCTGCTGCGTTGTTGGAGTCTATGTATAGTATTTGGAGTACGTATTGGACTGTATCTCCGGTGGGGGATGTCAGGACGACACCAGCCCCCAGTCCAGCCAGCATTTCTTTAGGGAGTTCGGCTTCTGTCCATTCGGCGACGAAATCAACCAGTACTTGTGACTTAATGGCTCGCCGTGGTTTGTATATTATGTCGAACGGGAGGAGCTCAATATCCCATTTAGCAATCCGGCCCGTAGCATTGCGGTTGTTTATTATGTCGTCGAGTGGTACTTCAGAGGCCACCGTAATTGAACACTCTTGAAAGTAGTGTCGTAGTTTCCGGGATGCCATGAAGACCGCGTATGCTATCTTTTGATAATGTGGGTACCATGATTTGCATGGAGTGAGGACAGTGGATACATAGTATACCGGCTTTTGAAGCAGGAACTTATGTCTGTCCATCTCTCGTTCGACGACGAGCACTGCGCTTACAACTTGGTGTGTTGCCGCTATATATAACAACATTGGTTCGCCGACATTTGGCGCGACTAAGATTGGGTTGGTGGCCAGAACGGCTTTTATTTCTTCGAAACCGGTCATGGCCGCATCCGTCCACTCGAAGTGTTCGGTATGTCAAAGAAGGCGATAAAGAAGTAGTGCCTTTTCTCCTAATCGGGAGATAAAGCGGCTTAAGGCAGCCATGCATCCAGTTAGTTTCTGGATTTGCTTGAGGTCTGTTGGGATAGCCAACTGTGACAGAGCTCGGATTTTAGCCGGATTTACTTCAATTCCTCTATTGGAGACGATGAAGCCTAAGAGCTTTCCGGCGGACACGCCAAGACACATTTTCGGATTGAGCTTGATGTCGTATGTTGGAGATTGTCGAACGTGAGCCTCAAGTCGTCTATTAAGGATTCGACGTGTCTGGTTTTAATGACCACATCGTCTACGTATGCCTCCACTGTTTTGCCGATATGTGTTTCCAAGCATGTCTGAATCATGCGTTGATAGGTTGCACCGACGTTTTTGAGCCCGAAAGGCATGATGTTAAAACAGAAGGGGCCGTATGGGGTGATAAATGCCGTTGCGGCTTGATCGGACTCCGCCATCTTAATTAGATGGTATCCGGAGTATGCATCGAGGAAACACTATGAATCGTGTCCTGCGGTAGCGTCGATAATTTGGTCGATGCGAGGGAGGGGGAAGGGATCCTTGGGGCAAGCCTTGTTAAGGTCCTTGAAATCGACACATAGGCGCCAGGATTTGTCCTTCTTTGGTACCATCACCAGGTTTGCTAGCCAGTCCGGATATTTTATTTCTCTGATGAATCCGGCCTCAAGTAACTTGGCTAGCTCCTCTCCCGTGGCTTGTCGCTTAGGCTTGGAGAAACGCCGGAGAGTCTGCTTGACCGGCTTGAACCCCTTTAGAATGTTAAGGCTGTGCTCGGCCAGCCTGCGTGGGATTCCTGGCATATCTGAAGGATGCCAGGCGAATATGTCCCAATTTTCGCGCAAGAACTCCCGCAATGCAGCGTCTGTTGTGGGGTCCAGCTATGCCCCGATGGATGCTGTTTTTGTAGGGTCCGTTGGGTGGACCTGGAATTTGACTATTTCGTCCACTGGTTTAAAAGAGGTGGACTTGGGTCTTTTGTCGAGTATCATGTCGTCCCTGTCCACTGTGGAGCGCAGCGCAGTTACTTCTTCGGCCGCAAGGGCTTCGGATAACGCCTCGAGGGCTAGTGCGGCGGTTTTATTTTTGGCGCTGAGTGCTATGTCCGGATCACTAGCTAGAGTGATGATTCCCTTGGGCCCAGGCATTTTGAGCTTCATGTACCCGTAATGGGGTATAGCTTGGAAGATCGTAAATGCCACCTGCCCTAAAAGGGCGTGGTATCCGCTACTGAACGGGGCCACTTGGAATGTGATTTCTTCGGACCTATAATTCTCCGGCGTACCGAATACCACATCTAGTGTGATTTTTCCCGTACATCGTGCCTCCCGACTAGGGATGATTCCTCTGAAGGTCGTGCTGGTTTGCTCAATGCGGCTCTTGTCTATTTCCATTTTTTAAGAGTCTCCTCGTAGATGAGGTTTAATCCGCTACCACCGTCCATGAGAACTTTAGTAAGACGGAAGCCATCCACAATTGGACTAAGGACCAAGGCGGCTGGTGCTCGGGCTGTTCGGAATTGAGGCTCGTCACTGGCATTGAAGGTTATAGCCGTGTTGTTCCATGGATTTATTACTGCGACGTGGCAGACTTCGGCAAGACTGTGGAGTGCTCGCTTCCGCCTATTGTTTGAGGCGAAGGTCTCGAAGACTGTCAATACTGTATTGTTATTTTCCATGGGATGGTGCTCTGTGGTATTGTTGATGAGGAGATCCTCACCGCTCTTGGCCACCTGCCGGAGTATCGAACATGCTCTAAGGCTATGTGTTGGTATGGTATCCGGTGTACTGTGAATTTTGCATGGCCCATTGAGCCATCCCTCCAATATAGTTCCACGCCCCGTAGTGGGCTTTGGTTTCTTTGTAATTGGATCGGGTGACTTACGAGAGAACACCCTTTTAATTCGGACGGGGTTTCTAGTGAGAGCCGGGGGATCCCAGAATTTTGCTTGGGTTTTCCAGGCGCTTTCCATCGCACAGTACTTCCGTACTATGGCCGCCAAGTCAGCGAAGTGTGCTATGTCACGGCGACTTATGGCGTTGAGGATTCCCTTGTTCGTGCAATTTTTGCAAAAGAATGAAATTGCTTCTTCCTCGCGACAGTCCTTGACCTTGTTCATTACAAGGAGGAATCTGGACCAATAGTGATGTACTGTGTAACGCCCCGGATTCGATGCGTCAGGTGTCTTCCAGTTATTCGCCGTCGTTGCCATGTCATGTGCTTGCGTGTTGCACTTTGCCATGTCATCATCTGCATTTCATATCATGTCATCATGTGCATTTCATTTTGCATACATGTTCGTCTCATGCATCCGAGCATTTTCCCCGTTGTCCGTTTTGCAATCCGGCACTCCTATGTCTCCCGGCGCCCCCTTTTACCTCTTTTCGTGTGTGGGTGTTAAACTTTCTCGGAATGGATCAACGTTTGTCAAGCGGCCTTGGTATACCACCGGTAGACCGCCTGTCAAGTTTCGTGCCATTTGGAGGTCGTTTGGTACTCCAACGGTTAACTGGGTAACCGTAAAAGCCTCCTTCTCTTTGCAGCCCAACACCCCTCCAAAGTGGCCCATAACCCATCTAACTCCCCTCCATGCTCTCGGTCGTTCGATCACGATCGCGTGGGCGAAAACCGCACCTCATTTGGACTCTCCTAGCTCCCTCTATCTATAAATATGCCTCTCCCTCCGAAATTTCGGGTCCAAACCCTAGCCATCTTCATCCCCGCCGCCGGACATGTCCAGACGCCGTCCCTCGCCCAACCAGGAGCCGCCACCTGTCCGCCGCCGTCGTCCCCACGGCCGCGGCCGCTTGAGCCCATCGCGGGCCCTTGACCAGCCGCGCCCGCGCCGCGCGCGCCATGGCTGAAAGCAACCCGCCGCCCGTCCGCCGATTCCGCCGCCGCCGCCCGCCGCCTGCCCGCCGCCGCCGTCATCTCCGCGCCGCCCGCGCCCGCCCGGCGAGCTTCTTCCTCCGCCGCCTCATCCTCGCCCCGCCGCGCCTGCTGCCATGTTGCCGGCCGCGGCGCCGCCGCCGCCCGGCAGCGCCTCGTGCCAGCCGCCTCTGCCCTGAAGCGCCCGAGCCCCGCTTGGCGAGCTCCTGCGCCGCCGCCGCCCGCTCCTCGGCGCCCGGCCCGATCGCCTTCCCGCCTGCCCATCTGCCCGGCCTCATCGCCGCCGCCGCCCTTCGTCGCCGCCCTCGGCCATCCCGCCGCCGGCCGCCTCCTCCGCCGTCGCCCGGTGGCCTCGTCGCCGGATCTGGGCGGGTGGATGAGATCCACCCGTCCCCGATCCAAACGGCGCACCCGGATCTGTCCGTCCCGATCCGCGTCATCCAGTTTCCCGGAGGTCAAAATTCCACTAAGTCCCGAATCTGTGATATTTTCTTGCCATATTCATCATGCCATAACTCACTGCATATTGCTCCGTTTCGTGCGTGTAATATGTCAAATTGTTCGTCTCAACGAGTAAATCATTTCATCTCATTGCATCATTTACATTTGAGCTCATCTTGATGCCCGAAATGCTGTTAGAAGAGGGCTATGTGATGTTAGTTTGATTCTTATCGAACATGCACTTTTGTCATTTTGCCATGATTGATGTGTGCACCCTATGAACTTGAGTCCTACATGTGTTTTGTAATATGCCATGCCATCCTTACAGGGGTGTATGCCATGTATTTTTGTGATATCTGTGGTGACTAGCACAAGCATGCAAACTAGGCTTCATGATGTTGCTGATTTCAGCCCCTGTTCTGCTGATATTTTTTATGCCATGTAAACTTGATGCTACCGAGAGATCCATGCTTATTTTGAGATACTTCAGTAAGGATGTTTTGAACGTATGGTTATTCTATATCCATCCATGCCCTTGTTTGCAATTATGGAGTGCCATAGCTTGAGTCAATCGAGCTCTACTTTTGCTATAAAATGTTTCCTGGCAGGTTGTTTACATGTTATTCAATTTTTCCAAGGTTGTTGTAGTTGATTCGTGTATGCTATGATGTTGTTCTTGCCATTTATAGCTTCTATGCCATGTCTTATTACTGTTGGTTGCCTTTCCATGGCATTTATTGCTCTGTAGTGAGTGGTTCAAGCTCACCAACATGCCTACTTGTTATCTGTTTATGCCATGCTCCAGTTTTGCACCAAGTCTGAATCTGTTTATGTTTTTGCTATATTCACATGCATGCAACTGTATTTTATGATCCCTTTTGGCTTATGGTCACTAAGGGACTTTTGTTATATGCTTTGAGTAGATCCATGCCATGCCTTTGTTTGCCATGTTAAGTTCCTGTAGCATGTTGTTTGATAACTCTAAACGTTGCAACCTGATGTTATTTCTGCAAAGTCTGAAACTGTTATTATTTGCAATCTTGCCATGTGTGTTTGAGCATGTTCTAGTGATTTCTGGAGATAGCTCAGTGTTCATGTTTTGTAATGCTTTACCTGTACTTCATGCCCATGCCTTTTGTTTTCATATTGAGATGTTGTAGCTTGTTGTTTTGATGCTTGCAATATGCCCAGTTGCTGTTTTGGACAGATTGTTGCTATGACTTGTATAGGGTGTATGTGTTGCACCGTTGCTCCGTTTTGAGTGTGCTCTACATGAAACTTGCTTAGAATTGCATGTAGTTTCATATTATCATGTTGCATCCTTGTTTTGAGGTGTTTGCTTGATGTTTGTATGCATTTTGCATCAATGCCATGTTTATCTTGTTTTGCTCATATTTTCTAGGCCGTAGCTCCGAATCTAATGAACTTTATATGTAACTTGACTAGAATTTCGTGTAGATCATCGTGGTGCATCTTAAATTGCTGTTTAACAACTTGAACATAATGTTTATTCAGATCTGGACCAATTTCGAAATTTGTATATGAGGACTTACCGGAATTGTAATATGTTGTTTCCGGCCTCATTTAAACTTGCCTTGATGTGTTGTTCTTGTCTGCATCATCTTTTGCCATGAGTAGCTTCATGTAGCCTTGTCATGCATCATACTTGGTTGAGCATCATGCCTTGTTCATGTGTGGTGTGTTTACTATGTTGTGTGCTTCTTCTTGTTAGTTCATGTTTCGTTGCGATCGTGAGGATTCGTTCGTCTACGCTTGGTTCGGCTTCATCCGTTCGTCTTCTTCATGGACTCGTTCTTCTTCCTTGCGGGATTTCAGGCAAGATGACCGCTACCTTGGATCTCACTACTATCATTGCTATGCTAGTTGCTTCGTTCTATCGCTATGCTGCGTTACCTATCATTTGCTGCTCAAGCCTCCCAAATTGCCATATCAGCCTCTAACCTTTTGCACCCTTCCTAGCAAACCGTTGTTTGGTTATGTTACCACTTTGCTCAGCCCCTCTTATAGCGTTGCTAGTTGCAGGTGAAGATGAAGTTTGTTCCTTGTTGGAACATGGAGATGTTGTTCCTTGTTGGAACATGTTTACTTGTTGGGATATCACAATATATCTTATTTAGTTAATGCATCTATATACTTGGTAAAGGGTGGAAGGCTCGGCCTTATGCCTGGTGTTTTGTTCCACTCTTGCCACCCTAGTTTCCGTCATATCGGTATTATGTTCCCGGATTTTGCGTCCCTAACGCGGTCGGGTGATTTATGGGACCCCCTTGACAGTTTGCTTTGAATAAGACTCCTCCAGCAAGGCCCAACATTGGTTTTACCATTTGCCTCACCTAGCCCTTTTTCCCTTGGGTTTCGGAGCCGAGGGTCATCTTTATTCCCCGGGCCGGTGCTCCTCAGTGTTGGTCCAAACTAGAGCACCGGCGGGACCATTCCTTGGCAACAGGTTACGTCGGTTCTGACGCTTCGCTCATCCGGTGTGCCACGAGAACGAGATATGTGCAGCTCCCATCGGGATTTGTCGGCACATCCAGGCGGCTTTGCTGGTCTTGTTTTATTCTTGTCGAAATGTCTTGTGGCAGGATTCGAGACTGATCGGGTCTTCCGGGAGAAGAATATCCTTCGTTGATCGCGAGAGCTTATCATGGGCTAAGTTGGGACACCCTGCAGGGTATAAACTTTCGAGAGCCGTGCCCATGTTATGTGGCAGATGGGAATTTGTTAATATCCGGTTGTAGTAAACTTGAAGCAAACTCTTCTAAAATACACCAACCGTGTGCGTAACCGTGAGTGTCTCTTTTCGGGGTTGATCGAGAGGAGAACACGGTTTCTGGGTTATGTCTGACGTAAGTAGGAGTTCAGGATCACTTCTTGATCATTACTAGATGGCGACCGTTCCTTTGTTTCTCTTCTCTCTCTCTCATTTGCGTATGTTAGCCACCATATATGCTTAGTCGCTGCTGCAACCTGACCACTTTACCCCTTCCTTACCCATTTAAGCTTTGCTAGTCTTGATACCCATGGTAATGGGATTCTGAGTCCTCGTGGCTCCTGATTACTACACCACCATTGCAGGTACAGGTTTGCGATGATCATGGCGTGAGAGCGATGTTTGCTTGTGTTGGAGTTCTTCTTCTTCTTCTTCGATCGGGGATAGGTTCGGTCGGCAGCCTGGGCTAGCAGGGTGGATGTCGTTTGAGCTTGTTTATGTTTCATCCGTAGTCGGATGTTGATCTTGTATATGATGTTGATGTATTCTTGTGGCATTTGTGCCTTATGTATGTATCCCTACCTATTATGTAATGTTGATATAATGATATCCACCTTGCAAAAGCGTTTCAATATGCGGGTCTATCCTTGGTGGGACCGTCGAGTTCCTTTTGGATAGGGTCGCATATTGGGCGTGACATACTGTCTCTTGGGGCTCTTGTCTAATGTGGGAAAGATCACTTATGTCTGGGTGGGTGGGTAGATTTAGGTCCAAACCCTGACCCGATCTGGAACCCAGGAGTGGAGAAGTTTCCAAGCTTGGAAGTTCGGGCTCCGGGATGTTGCCCAATAGTTCTGGCCCCATGCCTGATTGTAAGTTCGAAGCTTCGGCCATGTCCTCCCATAGATGGGTATCCGGCTCGGAGAGCTCGGGAATCCGGACATAGTTCATCCTCAAAACAGAGGAAGAATGGCTACATTGCTCCTCCACCACCGCTATCTGATGGGTGACCGACGGAGAGTTAATCTCCCTTTGGTCGGGTTTGAGCCCGATCCGATCATAGTCCTTAGCGACTTCCAGGGCTGAGATACGATCCAAGAGCTCGTTCAAAGAAGAGAGCTCCATTGGGTCCATCTGCTCGGCGATTTCTGAGCCGACGTGGAGGCTGTTTTTGATGACCTGAGAAGTCATCGTCGGTAGCGACGGCGAGCAGCAGTCATGTGAAGCCTCCTAGTCGGAGAGTTTGGCCTGCAGCCAGGGCTCCCCCAGAGGTAATGCTGTCCTTGACGACAAGGCAAGCCATCAAACCTTATCGTGACGGCACAGTGGAACTCTCAGTGAAAGCACAAATGTCGGTGTCAAAACCAACGGATCTCGGGTAGGGGGTCCCGAACTGTGCGTCTAAGGCGGATGGTAACAGGAGGCGGGGGACACAATGTTTACCCAGGTTCGGGCCCTCTCGATGAAGGTAATACCCTACTTCCTGCTTGATTGATCTTGATGATATGATTATTACAAGAGTTGATCTACCACGAGATCGTAGAGGCTAAACCCTAGAAGCTAGCCTATGATTATGATTGTTGTCGTCCTACGGACTAAACCCTCCGGTTTATATAGACACGGAGGGCTAGGGTTTACGAGTCGGTTACAAGAGAGAGATCTACAGATCCGAATTGCCAAGCTTGCCTTCCACGCCAAGGAGAGTCCCACCCGGACACGGGACGAAGTCTTCATTCTTGTATCTTCATAGTCCAACAGTCCGGCCAAAGTATATAGTCCGGTAGTCCCAGGACCCCCTAATCCAGGACTCCCACACAACCCTCCTTTCCCGGCGATGGCGCCCCCTATGGAACTCCAGCCCTCTCGACCTCATCGACACCCACGAGCTCTGCCATGGCTATCACAAAAGCTTGGATGCGTTCTCCAAGATCCTCGGCAGTCACCTTGGCCCAACCAAAGGCCTTAGAATGGGCAAGTTCCGTTCCAACGGCAAGGACCGAGTCAAGCTTGACGACTGGTTTCGATCCCTCGCCCTAGATCAGCTCGAGGAGCTCACTTTTGATGATGGGCATATGGGGTCGCTGCCAACGTCCGCACTCCGCCTCGCGTCCACGCCGCGCATCTCCAAGTTCAGGAAGTGTCATTTCCCGCCCCTTAATCACCTCTATTACTGATGCTAATCACGTGTTAGTTCAAAACGTTTCGAATTCAAATTTGAATTAATGACAAACAACCAAAGTTTTCAAACAATAAAACAAAAATGTGCGGTTAGTGCCAAATATTACATAGGTAATTATTGTGAAGCAAACACTTGTTTTAGAAAATGCTAAAATGCTCTAAAATAAATTAAACCAGAAAAGGGAAAATAAATAAAAGGAAAAGAAATAAAAAAGACAAAAAATAAATAAAGGAAAAGGGAACCCTTCCCTCCCTCGGCCCAACTGGGCCTTGGCCCAGCCAGGCCAGGCCGGAGCCGGCCACCCCACACTCCCCATAACACCCACTACCGAAACCCTAGCCCCCTGACCGCACCACTCCCCCCTCCCAATCCCCTCTCGTTCCCTCTTCCTCCCCATTCTGGATCAGGATCGGGGCACCCGACGCCCTGGTCGCTCGACGCCCCAGCTCGTCCCCGCCGCCTCGCCGTTCGCCGGCGCCGCCCGCGGGACCTCGTCGCCTCCTCGTCTCCTCCCACGACGGCCTACACTAGGCCTCGCCGCCCCCGACGCCGCTGGACCACGTCGTCGTCGCCCGGAACCCTGCCTCAACCATGCCACCTCGCCGAGCTACCTCCCTGTCTCCGGCGACGTCGTCCCCGTCGTCGTCCCCACGCCCCACTGCCCCGTGCCCTACAACCCCGGTGAGGCCACGACCTCCCTCTCCTCCTCTCTAACCGTTCCTGTCGCCCGCTCCCTTGTTTGTTATGGGCTGCACTGCCGCCCACAATCGTCCCCAAGACCGCCGCGCCCTTCCACCATAGCCTTCGCTCGTGCCCCCATCAGACTTCGCCGTAATCGCCGCGTCTGCTTCGCTCGCAGAGCGCTCCTCTGCCGGCTACTCTTGCTGCTGCCGCTGTTTGCCGCCGCCGGTGCTGCTTGCTGCTGCAGCCACCCACGTCCCGCGTGCGCGCCCTACCGGCCATCGTGCTCGCCGCGTCCGACCCCTCCCCGTGCTCGCGAATCTACTACGCTGTCTTCGGCCGCCGCAGCTGCCTCCCCGTGCCCCCCCCCCCCGCTTCGCCATTCACTTCCATCGCCACGCCTCCCGCACCCCCTGCTAGCCGCGCCATGGCCGACCCAGCGACCATACAGCCCCAGCAGCCCAGCTGCCGCTCGTGCGGTGGCCGCCAGCAACCCGCCAGCCTTGCCCCTGGTGGCCTCGGGCTCCCACGCCCAACGCCCAATAACCCGCCCTGTTAGATCCGCCCCGCTAGGCCCCTTGGGGCCTATGACATATGGGCCCCGCCCACAGAACGTATTAAAAAAAGAGAATTATATAAAAAAATAATGAAAACAAATAAAAATGTTAATTAATTAAACAATTAATTAATTAACTTAATTAATTATGTTTAATTAACCAAATTAATAAGTAACCTAATTAACTACTGTTAATTAACTAAACAGTCAATGACATGCGGGACCCACACATCAGCGACCCAGTCAACGCCTCTGTTGACTGCTGACGTCGTGCTGATGAAGTATTTAATTTTCGAATTAAAATAATTTATTTAATCCAGAAAATTGATTAAATCTTTCAAAATTAATAATAAAATAAACCGTAGCTCGGATGGAAAAACTTTGTACATGAAAGTTGCTCAGAACGACGAGACGAACCCGAATATGCAGTCCGTTTGTCTGCCACACGTTCCTAGCATAGCGAACATGCAACAACCCCCCTTCGTTTCATCTGTCCAAAATGCCTAACACCGGGAATACTTTCCCAGATGTTCCCCCCCTTTGCCGGTATCACCTATCCCTGCGTTAGATCACCCCTGGCACCGCGTATTGCCTTGTTATATTTTGTGATGCTTTGTTTGCTCCATACTTACTGTTTCTTCCCCCTCTTCTTCTCCGGTAGACCCACAGAGTATGACTACATCACCGACGACCCTTCTTCCTGTGCAACAGAGCTTCCAGGCAAGCCCCCCCTTGATCACCAGATATCGCCTATTCCTTCTCTCTACTTCTTGCATTAGAGTAGTATAGCATGTTACTGCTTTCCGTTAATCTTATTCTGCTGCATATCCTGTCATTGTTGCTACAGTTTTTACCCTTACCTGCAATCCTAAATGCTTAGTATAGGATGCTAGTATTCCATCAGTGGCCCTACACTCTTGTCCGTCTGCCATGCTATACTACTGGGCCGTGATCACTTCGCGAGGTGATCATGGGCATATGCTATATACTTTATAATGTTACATTACTTATGATACTGTTCGGAGATGAGGGCTGAAGGGGCAGGTGGCTCCATCCCGGTAGAGGTGGGCCTGGGTTCCCGATAGCCCCCGACTGTTACTTTGTGGCGGAGCAACAGGGAAGGTTGAGACCACCTAGGAGAGAGGTGGACCTGGCCCTGGTCGGTGTTTGCGGTTACTTCAAAATAACACGCTTAACAAGATCTTGGTATTTTATCTGAGTCTGGCCACTGGCCTATACGCACTAACTAACTACGCGGGAACAGTTATGGGCACTCGATGTCGTGGTATCAGCCGAAGCCTTCGTGACATCAGCGACTGAGCGGCGCACGCCGGATTGGTCCGCTTAATGCAACTTCCTTTGAAATGGAGGTTGCTAGGTCTGCTTCCGGCCGCCCACGCAACATGCAGGTGTGCAATGGGCGATGGGCCCAGACCCCTGCGCACTTAGGATTAGACCGGCGTGCTGACCTCTCTATTGTGCCTAGGTAGGGCTGCGGCGTGTTGATCTTCCGAGGCCGGGCATGACCCAGGAAAGTGTGTCCGACCAAATGGGATCGAGCGTGTTGGGTAATGTGGTGCACCCCTGCAGGGCAGTTTATCTATTGAATAGCCGTGATCTTGATAATGTGAGGGCGACCGGAGTTGTACCTTGACCTTATGACAACTAGAACCGGATACTTAATAATACACACCCTTCCAAGTGCCAGTTACAACCCGGTGATTGCTCTCTCACAGGTCGACGAGGAGAGGATCGTTGGGTTAGGATTATGCTATGCGATGATACTTGGTGAACTTACCATCTACTCTCTTCTACCTGCTGCAAGATGGAGGCTGCCAGAAGCGTAGTCTTCGACAGGACTAGCTATCCCCCTCTTATTCTGGCATTCTGCAGTTAAGTCCACCGATATTGCCCCTTTACACAGATAATCATGCATATGTAGTGTAGATCCTTGCTTGCGAGTACTTTGGATGGATACTCACGGTTGCTTTTCTCCCTCTTTTCACCCTTTCCATTCTACCTGGTTGTCGCAACCAGTTTTGGAGCTCAGGAGATTGCCGCCACCGTCGACGACGATTCCTACTACACCGGAGGTGCCTACTACTACGTGCAGGCCGCTGACGACGACCAGGAGTAGTTTAGGAGGATCCCAGGCAGGAGGCCTGCGCCTCTTTCGATCTGTATCCCAGTTTGTGCTAGCCATCTTATGGCAACTTGTTAACTTATGTCTGTACTCAGATATTGTTGCTTCTGCTGACTTGTCTATGATCGAGCACTTGTATTCGAGCCCTCGAGGCCCCTGGCTTATATTATGATGCTTGTATGACTTATTTATGTTTTAGAGTTGTGTTTTGATATCTTCCCGTGAGTCCCTGATCTTGATCGTACACATTTGCGTGCATGATTAGTGTACGATTGAATCGGGGGCATCACAAGTTGGTATCAGAGCTGACTTCCTATATGAATCCCCCTTCCATACTCCGTGGTCGAAGTCGAGTCTAGACATTGCAAAACTTTTACTAACATGGTTGTGTGTCTTACGGGCCCACTTCGCCTTTGGGTGGTATTAGGATCTTTTACTCCTCGATCTTTACTCCGGGACTCTGATCTCTCTTCGATCCGGGTTAAAATGAAATTACTAACTCTAACATTAGGATATCGTGATCACATCCACCCAGAGAGCCCCTTATTACAGATGATCGCCTGCTGCACCAGAAGATTCCGAAGGTACTCTACGATGTTCTCTCGAGATTTTGTGCCTGTCGTTTTTGCAATTCCCTATTACCGATATATCCCTTTGGATAAATACATGCACTCGCCGTTCATACCTTCATTCGAAGCTGCTCTTGTTATTACTAGATATCACGAAATATTTTCCAATATCTCGAGAATCTTTTTTGCCTACTGTTAGCTCCTTTGAGCATGAATACACCTGCAAATAATTCCTCAGACTTATCGAGAATTCGTTCATCCCTAGTTGATCGTGTGTTTCACAAAATTCTTTGAAATGCTATTCGGTCTTCCGAAAGTCCTCAGCAGCCTATTGCTCTTGAAAATCTTACTTGCTTGCATTATGGTTAATTCCACAAGTCTCGTAATCTTATTGACTTCCCTTGTCATTATCATTTGGGTCCGTTGATTCAATATGTGGTGAATTCTCTCAATCCTCAACCAGGTCCTGGAATTCATCCGGCTCAGATGTCATTTTGAACAGGAGCTGGTTCTCGACCAATCAAATTGTTGTCGATTGTGCCCCTAAGTCTATTCAACTTATCCACCCTTGAACAGAGCGTCTGCTTCAGATTCTTCGATTTGGAATCATAATTCCTTTGCAATTAAGCTTCGAATTATTCATATGATTCCATAACCTGTTGCATTTGCATTCTTTCCTCTTCTGGTTGAGTACCGATACTCACATCAGATCCTTTGTGGACCATCAAGTCCTTTGTTGGATTGTTATCCGACAGTGTCCTTCATACTTAATCACCTTGTGAGTTATTTCCCTGATACATATTGCCTTTGGTAAATTGTATCCTCTCCCTTTGTCAACCATGCTCTACTTTCGAGCTTGTATTATTTACTCCTGAAGTTTATGGTATATGTTTCTACGATGCCCTGATGGGTTGAACCTATGCCTTCCTTAATCTGTGTGAACCCGAAAGATTTCACGGGTCATACTTATCTGGTATTGTACCAGGTAAACTTTTAACAATTATTGTCATTTTCGAAAAGCGAGAGGTGAATGGAAGGTTATACATTGTAGAAGTGGGAGTCGACCTTGAACTTGTGTTCATGCCCATGGACACGATGTAGATCCTATCATGGAAACTTCTTGTAATAATATCTATTTCCTTCATATAAGTTCATCTAGTATCCATGTTTGGTCCCTTCCAACCGTGGTTCCGACCATGATTGTTCTCCTTTGATTCCCTTTCTCAGACAAGATGAAGTACTTGTCTTCTTTAGATCATTTCACGTGTCCACCGTCTACTCTGCTCTACCGTCGAGTATTACACTCTGGTATCTCGAGAATATCACCGAACTACATAACTTCTTGTGAGTTCTTCATCAACTATTATTTCTCGATGATTTCAGTTTTCTCTGGGTTTTGAGTTGTTTGTCACTCGAAACACCGATAACTGAATCGAGTCTGCTCTACGGTTCAACTACTCTTTGTAATCCTTATTACCTGCGAGTTGTACTCGCTGATGTCATTCCCAACCGATTGGCTACATCATCGTCATCATGTTAAAGCTTAAACTGTGCAACCTGGTCCTTATTCCCAGAGCAAAACTTTCAATGATGAGCTAAGCTTACGTCGATCTTCCTTGTCTTATCGTTTCACCTCAAACAACAAGCTTGATTCCGAGTTTGTGTCGTATCCGTGGTTTCAATAAATTTTCACTCCATCATTCCTTTAACTTGATGTCGTCGCTGATTGATTACATCTTCATGAAATCTCTCGACAAATGTGTCGTGATCATCATCAACCTTATGAGCTCTTCCAGGATATCAATCGAATTCATGATGAGAAATACCATCCTTGCCCTCGATGATTTGTGTTATCATCGGCCAGTTTATTGCCTTCCCTCCAACACAAACTTGTTTGTGTTTTGTGTTATACCTTGAGTTCCCTGCTATCCAGCATTTGTTCTTCTTTACCTTGGAATATTACCACCTTTTATGTCAAGAATGTCGTGGGAATTTTACCACCTCTTGAGGATTCTTGATATAGTAATATCTCTCGCCATTTGCGTTCATTTCTTGGTCTCCGTGTTGTTTCTAACCGGAATACCGAAAAATGGGTTGTGATGTGTAAAATTCAAAACTTCTAGCAACGCTATTGATTGTAAGTTAATGAATGATAGCTTCATTCTTTGTATTGAATATTGGATCACCATTCTAACATTGATCATGCTACCTAGGGCCATATTTCGGGCGCATCATTCAACCAATGTTTAATGGTGTATGTTTTTCATCGAGCATACATCATTATATGATTTGATATGACAAATGTTATCTCCTTGTTCACATAATTGTGGAAATCCATCTTTTGGAAGTCTCGATGAATTATCGCTGAGTTCATCAACTACCTCGTTATCCCTTCATTGGGTTAAGGATGAGCTCTTGTTTCGAAACTCGCCTCCATAGTACATTTCCCGAGAATCTTACAATGTCGTCTCGTCAATTTATTTTGCACCTTTTCTTCTCAGGCATCCTGAGCCTGAGGTATCCCGACACCAGTCAGATCTGAATCTCGGTCAGATATGATGGTTGGAACATATTTCCAAGAGTTATAACATTGGTCTTTTTACGACCCAGAAAGGTGATGTCATGCCTAGCACGCCTGTCCGTAGGACCTATTGTTATAGTTCCCTTCTTAGCAAGGTTAGCGATTCTTCCATGAGGAAATCATAAGACTTATTCTATAAGCTATTCCTGATGGATCCTTTGTGCATCCAAATTCTGACCCTTACTTGATGGCCATGTCAATGCTATCTCGAAGCATGTCTCTGGTACTCTGATTTTTCAATAAGAACATTTGAAGCACAATGCTAAAATTTTCTTGATAATTTATCCTAACACTGTTGTATGGGTAATGTCATGAAATTTCACTCCCCTCACCTAACGGGTTCTCTACTTAATATCCTATCATGCTTAACATGCTCTGCTTGTCCTTGGGAAGGATATACCCCTGAAATATGTGTTTAAACACATTTTCCTTTCCATTGTTCTGTTTGATCGGATAATCGTATTTCCTTTCCATTGTTTTGTTTAACATTTCTTGTAATCCGACTTAACTGAGCAGTGAGAATTCCCTGCTTAGGTAGGCACCTTGTCATACCACTCTGTCAGTAAGACCCTGTTAATATTGTTGATAACATTCCGGTAACCACCGATGGACGAGAACTTTACCTATTGGTCTACCTCGTTCAACGAGCAGGAAGATGGTTCTCTTTGTCCCTCGCCCTTGGTACCGACGTTGCCGACATAATTGATAGACTATCCTCTGACATGCCTTGTTATCATGACTGTGCAAAATATCACCACCCCTTCTACTTTTAACCCACATGGTGGGCCCATAACCCACAGTTCCACAAGATCGAAACCTAACTCTCCTGTACACCTTGTTGTCAAAGTTATTCCTCATGCTTGACTTTGTATGTAATTCCCAGGCCACCTGCCTAGTGATATATTCTGGTATCAGATGCAATGCTTATTCACATTGCTCTAAACCCCCTTCAACACTTCGTTTCAGGCAACGAACGATTGCCTATGCGCTTGAAAACTTCTATTTTGCACCTTCTTACTTGGCTCTCGATATTTTCTTAAGTTTCAATTCGAGAGTTACTTTCCGCCACCTTCCCCGATGTTATTGACCAGATAGTCAACCTTGCAGAGGTCCGTTCTCCCAGAATACCCACCCTTTATTCTTTCGTAAGTGCGATGGAATTCTCGAAGGAAGAATGCCGACTTCATCACGATGACCTAAAGCAGAGAATTGAAGACATCAACGTAATGGATCGACCTCTTTGAGAAGAGCAACCAAGACCGAGAAGATCCGTTAGAATTTCACAACGACAAATTTCCCCCTTACACCACCTCTAAAATCTCGGGACGAGATTTCTTGTAGTGGAGGAGAATTGTGACGCCCGGATAATCAAGCTATAGTAAACCTCTGCTAAAGATGCCATGTCACCTCTGTTATTGATCCTAATCACGTGTTAGTTCAAAACGTTTCGAATTCAAATTTGAATTAATGACAAACAACCAAAGTTTTCAAACAATAAAAAAATATGTTTGGTTAGTGCCAAATATTACATAGGTAATTATTGTGAAGCAAACACTTGTTTTAGAAAATGCTAAAATGCTCTAAAATAAATTAAACCAGAAAAGGGAAAATAAATAAAAGGAAAATAAATAAAAGAAAAGACAAAAAAAGTAAAGGAAAAGGGAACCCTTCCCTCCCTCGGCCCAACTGGGCCTTGGCCCAGCCAGGCCAGGCCGCTAGCCCAGCCGTCCACCCCACACTCCCCATAACACCCACTATCAAAACCCTAGTCCCCCTGACCGCACCACTCCCCCCTCTCGATCCCCTCTCGTCCCCTTTTCCTCCCCATTCTGGATCGGGATCGGGGCACCCGACGCCCTGGTCGCCCGACGCCCTAGCTCGTCCCCGCTGCCTCGCCGTTCGCCGGCGCCGCCCGCCGGACCTTGTCTCCTCCCACGACGGCCTGCACCAGGCCTCGCCGCCCCCGACGCCGCTGGACCACGTCGCCGTTGCCCGGAACCCTGCCTCAACCATGCCACTTCGTCGAGCTGCCTCCCCGTCTCCGGTGCCGTCGTCCCCGTCTTCCTCCCCACGCCCCACTGCCCCGTGCCCTACAACCCCGCTGAGGCCACGGCCTCCCTCTCCTCCTCTCTAACTGTTCCCGTCGCCCGCTCCCGGAGACTGCTGCGGCTGCACTGCTTTGCCCGCGCGCGCACGTCCCCGCACCGCCGCGCCCTTCCAACCGTAGTCTTGGCGCCGCCCGCCCCCATGCGACACTTTCGCCGTCGCTGCGTCTGCGCCGCCGCAGACGCGCTCCCTCCCCAGTGCTTTCCGCTTTGCCGCTGTTTACTTGCCTTGGCCGGCCTTCTTCTTGGTGCAGCCACCACGTCCCCGTCGCGGCGCGCCCTACCGGCCACCGTGCTCGCTGCATCCGGCCCCTCCCGTGCTTTCATGGCTGCTGCGCCATCTTCAGCCGCCGTAGCTGCCTCCCGTGCCCTCCCCCCGCCGCCATTCACCGCCATCGCGCGCCTCCTCACCCCCCCTGGCGCGCCATGGCCGACCCAGTAGCTGCCCTGGCTCCGCGCCCTGCTTGTCGCTCGTCTGTGGTGGCTGCAACCAACCCTTGACCTTGCCCTGGTGGCCTCAGGCGCCCACGCCCAACGCCCAATAACCCTCCCTATTAGACCCGCCCCGCTAGGCCCCTTGGGGCCTATGACATATGGGCCCCGCCCACAGAACATATTAAAAAAAGAGAATTATATAAAAAAATAATGAAAAATATTAAAAATATTAATTAATTAATTAGTTAAACAATTAATTAATTAACTTAATTAATTATGTTTAATTAACCTAATTAATAAGTAACCTAATTAACTACTGTTAATTAACTAAACAGTCAATGACATGCGGGACCCATACGTCAGCGACCCAGTCAACGCCTCTGTTGGCTGCTGATGTCATGCTGACATCGTGCTGATGCAGTAATTAATTTTCAAATTAAATTAATTTATTTAATCCAGAAAATTGATTAAATCTTTCAAAATTAATATAAAATAAACCGTAGCTCGGATGGAAAAACTTTGTACATGAAAGTTACTCAGAACGACGAGACGAACCCAAATACACAGTCCGTTCGTCTGCCACATGTTCCTAGCATAGCAAACATGCAACAATCCCCCTTCGTTTCATCTGTCCAAAATGCCTTCCCGGATGTTCCCCCCCTTTGCCGGTATCACCTATCCCTGCGTTAGATCACCACTGGCACCGCATATTGCCTTGTTATATTTTGTGATGCTTTGTATGCTCCGTATTTACTGTTTCTTCCCCCTCTTCTTCTCCGGTAGACCCCGAGACCGACGTTGATGCCACTGAGTACGACTACATCACCGACGACCCTTCTTCCTGTGCAACAGAGCTTCCTGGCAAGCTCCCCTTTGATCACCAGATATCGCTTATTCCTTCTCTCTATTGCTTGCATTACAGTAGTATAGCATGTTACTGCTTTCCGTTAATCCAATTCTGTTGCATAGCCTGTCATTGTTACTATAGTTGTTACCCTTACCTGCAATCCTAAATGCTTAGTATAGGATGCTAGTATTCCATCAGTGGCCCTACACTCTTGTCCGTCTGCCATGCTATACTACTGGGCCATGATCACTTCGGGAGGTGATCACGGGCATATGCTACATACTTTATACTGTTACATTACTTAGGATACTGTTCGGAGATGGGGGCTGAAGGGGCAGGTGGCTCCATCCCGGTAGAGGTGGGCCTGGGTTCCCGACGGCCCCTGACTGTTACTTTGTGGCGGACCAACAGGGCAGGTTGAGACCACCTAGGAGAGAGGTGGGCCTGGCCCTAGTCGGTGTTCATAGTTACTTCAAAATAACACAATTAACGAGATCTTGGTATTTGATCTAAGTCTGGCCACTGGCCTATACGCACTAACCAACTACGGGGGAACAGTTATGGGCACTCGACGTCGTGGTATCAGCTGAAGCCTTCGTGACGTCAGCGACTGAGCGGTGCCCGGATTGGTCCGCATAACACAACTTCCTTTGAAATGGAGGTTGCTAGGTGTGCTTCCGGCCGCCCACGCAACGTGCAGGTATGCAATGGGTGATGGGCCCAGACCCCTGCGCGCTTAGGATTAGACCGGCGTGCTGACCTCTCTATTGTGCCTAGGTAGGGCTGCGATGTGTTGATCTTTCGAGGCCGGGCATGACCCAAGAAAGTGTGTCTGGCCAAATGGGATCGAGCGTGTTGGGTAATGTGGTGCACCCCTGCAGGGAAGTTTATCTATTCGAATATCCGTGATCTTTGGTAACAGGACGACCTGGAGTTATACCTTGACCTTATGACAACTAGAACCAGATACTTAATAAAACACACCCTTCCAAGTGCCAGTTACAACCCGGTGATTGCTCTCACACAGGTCCATGAGGAGAGGATAATTGGGTTAGGATTATGCAATGCAATGATACTTGGTGAACTTACCATCTACTCACTTCTACCTGCTGCAAGATGGAGGCTGCCAGAAGCATAGTCTTCGACAGGACTAGCTATCCCCCTCTTATTCTGGCATTCTGCAGTTCAGTCCACCAATATTGCCCCTTTACACAGATACGCATGCATATGTAGTGTAGATCCTTGCTTGCGAATACTTTGGATGAGTACTCATGGTTGCTTTTCTCCCACTTTTCCCCCTTTCCATTCTACCTGGTTGTCGCAACCAGATGCTGGAGCCCAGGAGCTTGCCGCCACCGTCGAGGGCGACTCCTACTACACCGGAGGTGCCTACTCTGACGTGCGGGCGGCGGCGGCGACCGGGAGTAGTTTAGGAGGATCCCAGCAGAGGAGGCTGCGCCTCTTCGATCTGTATCCCAGTTTGTGCTAGCCATCTTATGGAAACTTGTTAACTTATGTACGTACTCAGATATTGTTGCTTCGCACGACTCTTCTATGATCGAGCACTTGTATTCGAGCCCTCGAGGCCCCTGGCTTGTATTATGATGCTTGTATGACTTATTTATGTTTTAGAGTTGTGTTGTGATATCTTCCCGTGAGTCCCTGATCTTGATCATACACGTTTGCGTGCATGATTATTGTACAATTGAATCGGGGCCGTCACATTCTACCACGACTGAAGCACCTCGAGCTCGTCGCCGTCTGCCTCTCAAAGGGTGACATGGAGCGCCTGCACCGTGGCTGTACTGCACTCGAGTACCTTCGTCTTCAGGCAATCAATGGGTTGAGTACCTTCCACATCACCTACATGACTCTCCGGACTATTTATGTGTGTTGCTGGTGCGGCAGGAAGAAATCAAAAAAGGTGGACCACGGTATGGTCATCCAGGACACACCTGCATTTGAGAGATTACTTGTAGTTGACCAAGAAGGTCCAACAAGAATCAATGTCATTTCTGCGCTGAAATTTACATTGGTGGGCTACTCGTCTGACAAATACTCCGAACTTGTTATTGGATCCACACCCATTCAGGTACAACAGCCGCCTTCTATCTCTCCTACAAATTAACATTATTTCTAATTTTGAAGATGTTTGTTCGTCTGTCATTCAGCAAATGATTCCGACAAGCTTGACCCTGAAACTGCGCACAGTGAAGGTCTTGGCACTAGAATCTATCGGGCCCGACCTGGAGCAAGTTGTCAATTTCCTGAGATGCTTTCCGTGCTTGGAGAAGCTATATATCGAGGTGATGTTCCTTTCCTGTTAAATGTTAACCATAAGGGAGTTCAATTTGTGACACCTTTTTCCAAGTTTACAATGACAATGTACTACGATTTCTGAAGGTTCTTTTGGAGGAATTGAGTACATACATGCCCCCCCATATTGGTTTGCTTGATCCATATGGTTACAATCAATAAGCATTTCTCCTTTGGATTCATCTGTACTAGTTTTATTAGGGAACTTTTCATCCACTCCAACCTCTTGTGAAGAAGGCTACATTTTTCTAGAATGTAATCAAATGCCCATGTTAATCATATCAGATCGAAGATGGCATGTTAGTGCATTTTACAAATCCTGCAAACCAAATAGCTAGTCCTGTAGTAATGTTCAAAACTGCATGTAGGCACTAACACGTTTTCTTCTTTTGCAGATAAGATTAGGCCCAGTGGTGGATAATGTGATACAATATAACAATCACGTCGAATGCCTAGATCTGCATCTCTCCCTCCTTCCCCAAAACGGCCAGGGATTCCACCGGAAGCAGAGAAATGGCAAGCGTCGTCACAACAATATGTAGATGATTAGATCCTCGTTTCTCCTACTTTAATATGAAGTAATTGCTTTCTTTGGTGTGTGGAAATGTTACGTGTGTAGTCACTTGTGTAATTGTAGCTTAATTTGGTTATGCAATGCTGTCTT
Organism: Aegilops longissima; assembly: GCA_021605205.1. Lineage (NCBI taxonomy): Eukaryota > Viridiplantae > Streptophyta > Magnoliopsida > Poales > Poaceae > Aegilops > Aegilops longissima. The sequence goes on from CM038681.1 coordinate 218,291,652, forward strand.
TTTAAGTATATATGTTGATGCTGTAGACAGAGCGTAGATGTTGTGCAGACAAAGAAAATCACATCGCACATGGACTAAACAATGGAACCCGTCGGTGATATTTTCATCAATCACTCACAATTGTATACCAGCAATCGTTTGCTCACAACACACACGGCTTGTTAGCAGTAATCGTCTGTGTTGTTATCGGTCTTTGCACACGTCTCCGATTACAGACCTGTTTGCCTCGTATCACACACATCTTGTTCATTTGAACCGTTTCTATTCTCATGTCTCAACGCAAATAGTTCATCCGAGTGAACCGCATGCCGTATATCGCACACACCTTTGATCTGGCTGACCGTTTCTTGTGTGTTGCATAATCACAAACAGTTCATCCGAGTGAACCGTATGCTGTGTATCACTGTAACGCCCCGGATTCGATGCGCCAGGTGTCCGCCAGTTATTCGTCGGTGTTGCCATGTCATGTGCTTGCGTGTTGCATTTTTCCATGTCATCATCTGCATTTCATATCATGTCGTCATGTGCATCGCATTTGCATACGAGTTCGTCTCATGCATCCGAGCATTTTCCCCGTTGTCCGTTTTGCATTCCGGCACTCCTATGTCTCCCGGCGCCCCCTTTTACCTCTTTTCGTGTGCGGGTGTTAAAACGGTCTCGGAATGGACCGAGGTTTGTCAAGCGGCCTTGGTATACCACCGGTAGACCGCCTGTCAAGTTTCCGGTCATTTGGAGGTCGTTTGGTACTCCAACGGTTAACCGGGTAACCGTAAAAGCCCCTTCTCTTTGAAGCTCAACACCCCATCCAAAGTGGCCCAAAACCCAGCAAACTCCTCTCCATGCTCTCGGTCGTTCGATCATGATCGTGTGGCCGAAAACCGCACTCCATTTGGAGTCTCCTAGCTCCCTCTACCTATATAAACACCTCCCCCTCCGAAATTCGCGGTCAAATCCCCCCGAAACCCTAGATCTCTCCCTCCGCGCCGCCGGACATGTCCGCCCGGCGGCGGACGCGTCCGCCATCGCGCCCAGCCACTCCGGGTGCGCCACGTGTCCCTACCGCCGCAAGCCACCGCGCCCGCCGTCGCGGCCCCGCGGGCCAGCGCAGCCCGCCCAGCCAGCGCCGCCGCCCGCGCCCGAAACCGCCCGTGCAGCCCGCCTTGCCTGCGAGTTCGCCGCCGCTGTCCTCGGCGCCGGAGCGCGCCGCCGCCCGTCGGACCCACCGTCGCCGCCGCCCGGCCGCCGCCGGCGCCAGCGCCGCCCAGCCTCCGCCGCCCGCGCCGCGCTGCCCGCCGCTGCGCCGCCGCCGCCCGCCGTTCGCGGCTGCCGCCTCCGCCGCCCTCGTCGAGCCAGGTCGCCTCCTGCGGCTCCACCCCTCGCCGAGCCGCCCGTGCTCCCTCGCCGCCCTCGGTCTCCTCCGCCACCGCGCCCTCCTCCGTCCTCTCCGCGATCGCTGAACCCCTAAAGTCGCCGGGCGGTGGCCACCGGATCGGGATGAGATCCACCAGCCCCGGCAACCAAACGCCTCCGCTCCGTCCCGGAACGCCTCCGTCCACATTTTCGCAGGGTATTTTTTCCACTAAGTCCCAGATTTTTCAGCATCATGTACCCATGTTCATCATGCCATAACTCCCTGCATATTGCTCCGTTTCGTGCGTGTAATATGTCGAATTGTTCGTCTCGACGAGTACATCATTTCATCTCATTGCATCATTTACATTTGAGCTCATCTTGATGCCCGAAATGCTGTTAGAAGAGGGCTATGTGATGTTAGTTTGATTCTTATCGAACTTGCACTTTTGTCATTTTGCCATGATTGATGTGTGCACCCTATGAACTTGAGTCCTACATGTGTTTTGTAATATGCCATGCCATATTTACAGGGGTGTATGCCATGTATTTTTGTGATCTCTGTGGTGACTAGCACAAGCATGCAAACTAGGCTTCATGATGTTGCTGATTTCAGCCCCTGTTCTGCTGATATTTTTATGCCATGTAAACTTGATGCTTCAGTGAGATCCATGCATATTTTGAGATACTTCAGTAAGGATGTTTTGAACATATGGTTATTCTCTATCCATCCGTGCCCTTGTTTGCAATTATGGAGTGCCATAGCTTGAGTCAATCGAGCTCTACTTTTGCTATAAAATTTTTCCTGGCAGGTTGTTTACATGTTATTCAATTTTGCCAAGGTTGTTGTAGTTGATTCGTGTATGCTATGATGTTGTTCTTGCCATGTAGAGCTTCTATGCCATGTCTTCTTACTGTGAGTTGCCTTTCCATGCCATGTATTGCTCTGTGGTGAGTGGTTCAAGCTCACCAACATGCCTACTTGTTATCTGTTTATGCCATGCTCCAGTTTTGCACTAAGTCTGAATCTGTTTATGTTTTTGCTATATTCACATGCTTGCAACTGTATTTTCTGATCCCTTTTAGCTTATGGTCACTAAGGGACTTTTGTTATATGCTTTGAGTAGATTCATTTCATTCCTTTGTTTGCCTTGATAGCTTGCTGTAACATGTTGTTTCATAGCTCTAAGCATGTTAACCTGATGTTATTTCCTGATGAGTCTGAAACTGTTATTATTTGCAATCTTGCCATGTCCTTTTGAGCATGTTCTATTGATTTCTGGAGATAGCTCACTGTTCATGTTTCGTAATGCTTTACCTGTACATCATTCCCATGCCTTTTGTTATTATATTGTGGTGCTGTAGCATGTTGTTTAGGTGCTTGCAATATGCCTAGTTGCTGTTTTGGTCAGATTGTTGTCGTTGACTTGTATAGGGTGTATGTGTTGAACCGTTGCTCCGTTTTGAGTGTGATCTATATGAAACTTGCTTGGTTTTGCATGTAGTTTCATATTGTCATGTTGCATCCTTGTTTTGAGGTGTTTGCTTGATGTTTGGGTGCATTTTGCATCAATGCCATGCTTAACTTGTTTTGCTCATATCTTCTAGGCCGTAGCTCCGAATTTAATGAACTTTATATGTAACTTGACTAGAATTTCGTGTAGATCATTGTGGTGCATCTTAACTTGCTGTTTAACAACTTGAACATAAGGTTTATTCAGATCTGGACCAATTTCGAAATTTGCATATGAGGACTTACCGGAATGGTTATATGTTGTTCCCGGCCTCATTTAAACTTGCCTTGATGTGTTGTTCTTGTTTGCATCATCTCTTGCCATGAGTAGCCTCATCTAGCATTGTCATGCATCATGCTTGGTTGTGCATCATGTCTTGTCTATGTGTGGTGTGTTTACTATGTTGTGTGCTTCTTCTTGTTAGTTCCTGTTTCATTGCGATCGTGAGGATTCGTTCGTCTACGCTTGGTTCGGCTTCATCCGTTCGTCTTCTTCATGGACTCGTTCTTCTTCCTTGCGGGATTTCAGGCAAGATGACCGTCACCTTGGATCTCATTACTATCATTGCTATGCTAGTTGCTTCGTTCTTCGCTATGGCTGCGCTACCTATCACTTGCTGCTCAAGCCTCCCAAATTGCCATGAACCTCTAACCTTTGTCACCCTTCCTAGCAAACCGTTGTTCGGCTATGTTACCGCTTTTGCTCAGCCCCTCTTATAGCGTTGTTAGTTGCAGGTGAAGATGAAGTTTGTTCCTTGTTGGAACATGGAGATGTTGTTCCTTGTTGGAACATGTTTACTTGTTGGGATATCACAATATATCTTATATAATTAATGCATCTATATAATTGGTAAAGGATGGAAGGCTCGGCCTTATGCCTGGTGTTTTGTTCCACTCTTGCCGCCCTAGTTTCCGTCGTATCGGTATTATGTTCCCGGATTTTGCGTCCCTAACGCGGTCGGGTGATTTATGGGACCCCCTTGACAGTTCGCTTTGAATAAGACTCCTCCAGCAAGGCCCAACATTGGTTTTACCATTTGCCTCACCACCACCTACATTTCCCTTGGGAGTAATTAACCCAAGGGTCATCTTTATTCAGCCCCGGGCCAATGCTTGTCTAAGTGTTGGTCCAAACTAGAAACCCTTTGCAGCGCCACCTCGGGAAACTTGAGGCTGGTTTTAGTTATACGGACTACTCATCCGGTCGTGGCGAGGCGAGATCTGGCGTGGCTACTATCAGGGTGTCGGCACGCCGGGAGGTCTTGCTGGTCTTGTTTTATTGCTGTCGAAATGTCTTGTAGCCGGGATTCCGAGACTGATCGGGTCTTCCCGGGGAGAAGGAATATCCTCCGTTGATCGCGAGAGCTTATCATGGGCTAAGTTGGGACACCCCTGCAGGGTATAAACTTTCGAGAGCCGTGCCCGCGGTTATGTGGCAGATGGGAATTTGTTAATATCCGGTTGTAGTAAACTTAAAGTAAACTTTCGAGAACCGTGAGTGTCTCTTTTCGGGGTTGATCGAGAGGAGAACACGGTTTCTGGGTTATGTCTGACGTAAGTAGGAGTTCAGGATCACTTCTTGATCATTACTAGTTGACGATCGTTCCTTTGTTTCTCTTCTCGCTCTTATTTGCGTTGGTTAGCCACCATATATGCTTAGCCGCTGCTGCAACCTCACCACTTTATCCCTTCCTTTCCTACTTAAGCTTTGCTAGTATTGATACACATGGTAATGGGATTGGTGAGTCCTCGTGGCTCACAGATTACTACACCAACAGTTGCAGGTACAGGTTTCGCGATGATCTTGACGCGAGAGCGATGTTCCTTGTTTTGGAGTTCTTCTTCTGCTTCTTCTTCGATCAGGGGATAGGTTCCAGGTCGGCAGCCTGGGCTAGCAGGGTGGATGTCGTTTGAGCTTCTGTTTATGTTTCATCCGTAGTCGGATGTTGATCTCTTGTATATGATGTATTATTGTATTCATGCGGCATTGTATGCCTCTTGTATGTATCCCCATCTATTATGTAATGTTGATGTAATGATATCCACCTTGCAAAAGCGTTTCAATATGCGGGTCTATCCTTGGTGGGACCTTCGAGTTCCTTTTGGATAGGGTCGCATATTGGGCGTGACAATCACACACGCCTTCATCTGGCTGCCCGTTTCTTTTGTTCCTCCTCATCGCAAACAGTTCATTGAACTGAACTGTATGCCCTTCATCGCACATGCAAATAAAACCTGAACCGTGTTTGATGCATCCGTCATCGCAAACATTTTATACATTTCTGACGGTTTTCATACAGCACAGTTTACGATTATTGCATCGCACACAGCTTCTCGAAGGGTCTTTGATCGTAGTGTCGCATTAGCAGCATCCTGCAGTAGTGGTACACGCACTTGGCTGCAAACCTGAGGTGAGGTTCATCCAGTTGCCGCATCCAGACCCCGTGCCAGGATACGGGACTTGTTCTCTGGGCATCCTGCTTCATCTTTTCATAGTAGGGGTCGATGATGGCCGAGGCGAGTTCGACCAGGGAGTCCTTCTTCGTGCTACCCCAGACCGTGTAGTGGTCACACGTTTCGACAAGGTTCTTGCAGGCCAAGCCCATAACACTAAGCGCTTTTACATCGTTGGCGGTACCCACCATGGCGAACTTGTAGTCAGTGCTGTTGACAAACCTGTTGAAACGGTCGCAAGGCTCTGTGGCCATGCGGTAGTGGTAGATGAGGCGCATGCACAACTGGGCGACGACAACCTTCTGATCTATGTCGGAATGACCGGTGGTGTACTGGAGGTCGATGCCGACCACCTTGTACTTGTCTCCAGCAAGCAACTGCTCAACGTTGTTGATGTAGTCATCCACCACGGTCGGGTCGATGGTGTACACCACTGATAGATCCGTCTCCCTCGTGTGGGTCTCCACTCTATGCTCGCCGAACTCCATTGGAGCGCCGCCGGACATCCCCTCTCTATGTGTGGTCGTGGGTGTGCTTGTTGTGTTGTGGGGCGTGATCGAAAGGTTGAAGAGACTAAGGTTATAATGGCCACGGAAATTAAAGGGGAAGCCGGACGGCCAGGAATATCGGCAGGCCCTGATGGCATTTCTAATTTGCAGCGCGTAACTCCAGCATGCCACACGTAACTGCGTCGCGTGGCAACGCGCGTGGTGCAACCGCATGCATACGGGGCCCCCGACGTGATCGTTCGCACGCCCAACCGTTGGCAGAGCGCGCGCTGAGGGACGCGAGCAGAGCACTCCGCGGTCGCCTCAAAGGCGAGCAACCATATATATATATATGCATATAGTAGTTGAACACGCAAGGAAAAGTTGTCCACAAGCCGAGCGCGCCGACGGACGCGAGCAGAGCACGCCAACGGACACGAGTAGAGCGCACCAACGGACGCGAGCAGAGCGCGCTGCGGTGGCTAACGGCGAGCATAGCGCGCTGCGGCGCCTAACGGTGGGATATGCCTCTATTCAAGCCAATCAAAATAAGACTGGAACGGACATGTCTGTATTGAGCAAAGGGATCGCACATGTCTGTATTGACTGGAACGAGAATGCAATAGCAAAATAAGAAGCCACGATGTTGCGATCGCAGTGGTGGTTATAGGAGGCAAGAAGAAAGATGCATCCATCAACATACAACCTCCTCCTCCTCAACTCAGTGCGCCAGCCGGGCCACCGACCGGCGGCTATGGAGCAGCGGCTTGTGTGGCGAGGTCAAGGTGCTTCTCAACTCAGGCATCCAAGGCTTCCAGCCGGCTGAAGAAGGCCAACGTCATAGCGTCCTCACTGGCCTTGTAGATACCTATGTACACGATTCGTTCGTACACATAGATGTGTAGGTCGACGGTTTCTTGCAGGGCGAGGCGCCTCGCGGCGAGTGCGACCTCCAGGTGGACATTCTTCGTGGCGTCGGCGGGCATTCGCAGGGCCACCAGTGCTTCAAAGAGGTTCCGACCATGGAGGCCTATTAGGGTGGCAGGCAATGAGGAGCCCGGGCGCGCGGGCTTGAGGAGTACGGCGATGGCGTCCGCGAGCTTCTTGATGGTGGTGAACCTATTGGTGGTGCGAACGATCATCTGGTCCAACTGAGAGTCGTAGCTGGCGTCGACGGCGGCCATCCACCAGTCGGTCGCCAACACCGTATGGAAACGATCCACGGTGCCATGCTGCAGGCCGGCATCGTGGACCATCTGGCACAGCCGCTGGCTGCTCGCGCGCATCACCGCCATGGGTAGTGTAGGTGCTTAGGCAAATTCTTAGGTGCGTATGATGTGGTAGATGCATTGGAATGGAGGGGTGCCTTTATATGAGTGCAAACTGCGTTGCATTCACATCGTGCTGCCTCTTTTCCCGGTCCTCCCATTAATTCCCTCATGCATTCACACGATGCTAATTGAAGGAGGATGCATCATTGGCCGTTCAACATTTCGAGAACAGCTACCCTCTCCCTCATCTGCATTAAAGCCGTATCGGGAATTGCGCCGCCCGCTGTCAAATCAAACAGTACTGCGCCGCCCCGCTAGTGATTCACAGGGGTCATCCAAAAGAACCGTTTGTGTTCAAGAGATGCACAAATCCTGCTCTCACTTTGCATATGGGTGTTCTATCTGAAACCATCATGCTTGTTGTGAGAAGCTCTGGTTTGTGAGAAGCATATACCAAAACCTGCCCCAAATGGGACAAAAACTTTACCACGGCATGTTGATGCCCCTCCATGATAGCATGCCAAGTTTCATGAATTTCAGACGAGTTTTGGATTTACTAGAATTTAAAAACCAGGTATCTCAATGTTTGCGGCCGAGTGATAGTGGTAGGGTGTTTGACATTCATTCCCATTTCTTGCATGGGACCTAAGCATGCACCCAAGGACAAAGATTTGATTTTTCAACCAATTTATATGCATTGGAGCATGTGCATGTAGTTCAAATTTGAATTATGCACATAAATGCATTGAAAACTCACTTAATGCATAAAAATGTCCAAACGAACCCCGGAAAATCACAAAAGATAACACAACACTCCTGTTGTTCTATGTTGACACAAGAAAAAAAATTGAAAGCAATAAGAGGCAATGGATATCGTTTCGCCCCCAAAGTTGGGGTGTTCCCTACCGAAACCAACATGCTTGTTGTGAGAAGCTCTGGTTTGTGAGAAGCATATACCCAAACCTGCCCCAAATGGGACAAAAACTTTACCACAACATGTTGATGCCGCTCCATGATAGCATGCCAAGTTTCATGAATTTCAGACGAGTTTTGGATTTACTAGAATTTAAAAACCAGGTATCTCAATGTTTGCGGCCGAGTGACGGTGGCACGGTGCTTGACATTCATTCCCATTTCTTGCATGGGACCTAAGCATGCACCCAAGAGCGGATCCATCGGCGCTTGCCTGCTGTCGACACGGCATCGCAGCTGGGTACACGTCCCATCAGTACCCCCATTCCTCACCAGGAGTGGGCAGAGGCCCTCAGCGCCGTACTTGCACCGGACGCCCGCCGCGCCGTTCGCATGGGTGCCGCCATTCGGCTTGTCCGCGTCCCGCTGGATGCCAACGCGCTGGTCCGTAGGTTCGACCGCCTACTTGGCCCAAGTGTCCACCTGGGCACGATAGAGGAATATGGCCGTCGCATCCTCGAGCTGGTGATCTCCGATGAAATAGCCAACTTGGAGCTCGAGATCGCGCTCCAGATGTACCGCGAGCGTGTCGACCGCTTGGACGAACACCTGCATGAGTTCAGGCAGAGCCAAGAGCTACCGTAGGCAAGGGCTGCTGGTCATGGTCTCATGGACGCGTTTTATTTTGTTGAGTCGTTTCAACGTGGATAGCTATGTATTCACAGCAATCATAGTATTCCTCTATTTATTGCTCTGTTTCAATGTGTGTACTTTGTTTTCCATTCTTATATGTTCTGTTTCAATGTGTGTATATACGTTTTCCATTCTATATATGTGGATGATAACAGCTAGATTCAAATTAGTATACAAAAACAGATAGAAAATGGAATTCATATATATATATATATATATATATATATATATATATATATATTAATTGTTCATTAGTTCATCACAGAATATATATATATATATATATATATATATATATATATATATATATATATATATATATATATATATAATATCATCACATATACGTGATGATACTTAACTACTAGGTACAATGCATAAAATTGAAAGCGAACAATACTAAAACTAATAATCCCTCACAGGGCCAGTATTCCAGCAGCCCTCGCTTGACAGCTCCACAGTGCGCGGCATCTTCCAGTGCCGAGGCAGTACTCCGCCTCCTCGCCTCCTGGCGCTTGACGTACCGATATGCCTCTTGCTGGTGGACGCGCGTGGACGATCTTGCCATTTCGTTGGGCGCCCGCCGGAGCTCCTCGTCGGTGGCACGCTGGAGCTTATCGGCCCACCTCCACGCAGCGACGAGGCGCTCAGCGCCTATGACCTTCCTCGTGAAGTACCCGTCTTCGTACACCTCCTCGGCACGATGACGCGCCTGCCCCCAAAGCTCCGCCTCCTCCATTTTCCTGGCGGCATCACGGGCTTCACAGGCCGCCTGGTACCTGGCTTCCTCCTCCACCATCTCCTTCTTGAACACCACTTGCCTGGCTTTCTCAGCCGGCGGCAGCGACTTCCACAGACAAAGATTGTACTGGCCCCAAAACCAATCCAAAGTTGGGGGGTCCGGCGCAACCTCGTCAGGCGGCGCATAGGGGTCCTCATCGCTGCTAATCGAGTGAGCGTTCTCGGGGGGCGGCGACTCCTCGTCGGCGCGTGGGCAGACCGGCGGCGCCATGGCAGAGATTTGAGAGAGAGAGATAAAGGGCGAGCGAGGGGAGGATGTAGATGAGAATGCAGGCGGGACGACATGAGCAAGGTAGTATTTATTGGCGGCCGGAATCTAGATCGACGTGGACAGTACACACGCCGGTCACCGGAATTAATGAGTACTGTAGTTTGAATTACAGACGATTCCCGCAACAAAATCCGTGTGTGAACATAATAGCTGATGGTTTCCAATACGGAACCGTGTCTGATTAATGATCCCCGCCACTCACCTACCAAACCTCGAGCCGCGAGATAGAGTGGCAATCATGTGCGGGCCGGTTCTCTTGCCAGATCTTTACATTTTCTTTTTTGAACACCAGATATTTACATCGTCTGGTGATTTTTTAACTCGCACACAAGTACACAAAAATATGATTTTTTTCAAACCGTTATGGTTAGGCATTGCATCTAGATGTAGTTCAGATTTGAACTACGGTCATTAAATGGCTAGAAAATCACTTAAATGTCTTTAAAAGGTCAAATGACCCCTGCAAATTATCAAATTTTCACATGACAGTTGTATTAGTGCACGCTAAACGTAGAAAAAAAATTGAAGGCCGTAAGAGGAAGCTATCTCCCATTCGTCATCAAACATGCATTGTTCCCACTCGGAACCACAGACCTTCTAGTGAGTTGCTCCAGTTTGTGAGGGGTGTGTGTCCAAACTTATGTCTAACAGGCCAATTTTTTAACCACATCATTGTGACGCCCCCGATTCAATTGTACACTAATCATACACGCAAACATGTACGATCAAGATCAGGGACTCACGGGAAGATATCGCAACACAACTCTAAAAAAATATAAGTCATACAAGCATCAAAATGCAAGCCAGGGGCCTCAAGGGCTCGAATACAAGTGCTCGATCATAGACGAGTTAGCGGAAGCAACAATATCTGAGTACAGACATAAAGTTAAACACGGTGCCATAAGATGCCTAGCACAAACTGGGATACAGATCGAAAGAGGCGCGGGCCTCCTGCCTGAGATCCTCCTAAACTACTCCTGGTCGTCGTCAGCGGCCTGCACGTAGTAGTAGACACCTACGGTGTAGTAGGAGTCATCGTCGACGGTGGCGTCTGGCTCCTGTGCTCCAGCATCTGGTTGCGACAACCGAGAATAAAGGAAAAGGGGAAAAGGGGGAGCAAAGCAACCGTGAGTACTCATCCAAAGTACTCGCAAGCAAGGATCTACACTACATATGCATGGGTATCTGAGTAAAGGGGCAATATCGATGGACTGAACTGCAGAATGCCAGAATAAGAGGGGGATAGCTAGTCCTCTCGAAGACTACGCTTCTAGCAGCCTCCATCTTGCAGCATGTAGAAGAGAATAGATGGTAAGATCACCAAGTATCATCGCATAGCATATCTAGCACTTGGAAGGGTGTGTTTTATTAAGTATCCGATTCTAGTTGTCATAAGGTCAAGGTACAACTTCGGGTCGTCCTGTTACCGAGGATCATGGCTATTCGAATAGATAAACTTCCCTGCAGGGGTGCACCACATTACCCAACACGCTCGATCCCCTTTGGTCGGACACACTTTCCTGGATCATTCCCGGCCTCGGAAGATCAACACGTCGCAGCCCCACCGAGGCACAACAGAGAGGCCAGCACACCGGTCTAAATCCTATGTGCGCAGGGGTCTGGGCTCATCGCCCATTGCACACCTGCACGTTGCGTGGGCGGCCGGAAGCAGACCTAGCCTCCCTAATATAAGAGAAGACGTTCCAGTCCAATCCGGCGCGCGCTGCTCAGTCGCTGACGTCAAGAAGGCTTCGGTTGATACCACGACATTGAGTGCCCATAACTGTTCTCGCGTAGTTTGTTAGTGCGTATAGGCCAGTGGCCAGACTCAGATCAAATACCAAGATCTTGTTAAGCGTGTTGTTTTGAAGCAACCGCGAACGCCGACCAGGGCCAGGCCCACCTCTCCCCTAGGTCGTCTCAACCTGCCATGTCGCTCCGCCACAAAGTAACAGTCATGGGCCATCGGGAACCCAGGCCCACCTCTACCGGGATGGAGAAACCTGTCCTTTCAGCCCCCACATCGGAATCACTTGCGGGTACTCTACGAGCCGACCCGACTTTAGTCACCACATGAATCATATAATGTATACAGGTATATACTCGTGATCACCTCCCGAGTGATCACGGCCCGGTAGTATAGCATGGCATACGGACAAGAATGTAGGGCCACTGATGGAATACTAGCATCCTATACTAAGCATTTAGGATTGCATGTAAGGGTAACAACTGTAGCAACAATGACAGGCTATGCAGGAGAATAGGATAAACCGAAAGCAGTAACATGCTACACTACTCTAATGCAAGTAGTAGAGAGAGAATAGGCGATATCTGGTGATCAAGGGGGGCTTGCCTGGTTGCTCTGGCAAGGAGGGGTCGTCAACACCGTAGTCATACTGGGTAGCAGCGACGTCAGTCTAGTAGTCTACCGAAGAGAAGAGGGGGAAGAAACAATAAATGCAATGCAAATAGATGCATATCAATGCATGGCAAGACAAGTAACGGTGCCAGGTGTGCCCTAATGTAGTAAGAGGTGATACCGGCGAAGGGGGGAAACATCCGGGAAAGTATCCCCGGAGTTTCACGTTTTCGAACTGATGAACCGAAGGGGGAAAGTTGCATGTTTTCTATGCTAGGGATGTGTGGCGGACGAACGGGCTGCATATCCGGATTCATCTCGTCGTTCTAAGCAACTTTCATGTACAAAGTTTTTTCATCCGAGTGAAGGATTATTTTATATGATTTTCTAAAATTTTAATTATTTTTAGAATTTATTTAATTATTTGAAATCAACATTATCTAGAATAGTGTATTTTGACGTCATCATGATGTCAGTAGTCAACAGGGCGTTGACTGGGTCAAACTGACGTGTGGGTCCCGGCTGTCATACTCTATTTATTCTAATTAGGTTTAACTAAGTTAACTAGTGATTAGGTTAATCTAATCAGGATTAATTAAGTTAGTTAATTCTTTAATTAATTAATTAATATTTTATTTATTTTTAGTTTTTAATTATTATTTTTATTTTTTAGTTCTTTTTTTAACTTCCGTTCTGGGGCTAGGCCCACTGTATGTACATGGGGCCTTTGGTTGGGCGGCCAGGCGTGGTAGCGTGGCGCCAGCCCATTAGGCCGCTTGCCCAGGCCAGGGGCGGGATTGGCGGGGTGTCGTCGGTCATTGCAACGAGCGGCCGCAGCCGTCGGGGAAGGAAGGCGGCCACGATCGACCCGGTGCGGCCAAAGCCTGAGGCTGCGGAGGCAACAAGCGGCCTGTGTGTAGCAGCAGCAGCAAGCTGGGCGAGAGGGAGCCATGGGGCGCTTGTGCGGTGAGGGGCACCAGCAGTGTCGAAGCCATGGCCTTGATCTGGTGCGAGCCGCTGGCGATGCTGTGGCGAGCAGCGACGACGACGCAGCGGCGGCGGCGGCAGCAGCGAGCTTCTGGCGGAGCGTGCAAAGCCAGCAGCGGCGTCATCTTGCGCCGTGGCTGGGCGGCTGCAGGGCACGAGTCCCAGGCGGGACATACGGGAGCGCGTGGGCGAGCTCCGGGGACGAGCCGGGGCGAATGGGGCGCGAGCACGGTGGTTGTAGGGCGTGGGCGAGGCCGTGAGCACCGACGGTGGGGAGCGTGGGCGCTGTGTCGAGTGCAACTAAGCGCGCAATAGGGTGCCTGGGTAGCAGCATGCATGCGGCGTGTCTGGTGGTCGGCATGGTGGCGGGGGCGGAGGAGGCTGGGCCTCACCTGCAGGCGAGGGTTCGGGCAGCGGGCGTGGGGAGGTCGACGGGGACGACGGCGATGTTGGGGAGGAAGTCCGGCGAGGTAGTGGCGGGACGAGGCGGCGATGGGTTGGTGTCCCCGGGCGGCGACGTCTGGTGCCCCGATCCGATCTGGATCAGGGGGGAGGGAGAGCGAGTGTGGGGGGAGTGGGGGTGTCGGTGTGTTAGGGTTTGGCCTGGGAGGGCCATATAGGCCGGGGGGTTCGGGTGGGCCGGCCTGGCTGTTGTCTTTGCTTGATTGGGTTGGTGGCTTCTTTGGGCGGAGCCCGATGGGGGGTACTTTCTTTTCTTTTTTGTTTTGTTTTCTCTTTTTGTTCTTTTCTTTTATTTATTTTCCTTTCCGTTTTAATTCACGTTAAAATATTTAGGCATTTTCTAAAAAAGTATTTTCTTCACAATAATTATCTATGTAATATTTGGCACTAACCAAACATTTTTGTTTTAATGTTTGAAAACTTTTGTTGTTTGCCATATTTTGAATTTGATTTTTGAACCGGTTTTTGAACTAACAAGAGATAAGCAATAGTAACAGAGGTGACGTGGCATCATTAGCAGAGTTTCACTGTAGCTTAATTATCCGGGCGTCACAATTCTCCTCCACTACAAGAAATCTCATCCCGAGATTTGAGAGATGGAGTAAGGGGGGAAGGTTTTGTTACAAAATTCTAACGGATCTTCTCGTTATTGTTGCTCTTCTCGGAGAGGTCGACCCATTTGTAGGATCGAAAGTATGTCTAGAGGGGGGGTGATTAGACTACTTGACCAAATAAAAATCTAGCCTTTTCCCAATTTTAATTCTTGACAGATTTTAGCAACTTAGCACAAGTCAAGCAATCAACCTACACATGCAATTCTAAGAGTGTAGCAGCGGAATGTAAAACAATTGCATATGAAGGTAAAGGGAGGAGTTTGAGGGAGCAAACGCAATATTGACACAGAGATTTTTTATCCGTGGTTCCGATAGGTGGTGCTATCATACATCCACGTTGATGGACACTTCAACCGACGAAGGGTAACGGTTGCGCGAGTCCATGGTGGGCTCCACCCATGAAGGGTCCACGAAGAAGCAACCTTGTCTATCCCACCATGGCCGTCGCCCACGAAGGACTTGCCTCACTAGGTTAGATATTCACAAAGTAGGCGATCTCCTTTCCCTTACAAACTCCTTGGTTCAACTCCACAATCTTGACGGAGGCTCCCAAGTGACACCTAACCAATCTAGGAGACACCACTCTCCAAGAGGTAATAGATGGTGTGTTGATGATGAACTCCTTGCTCTTGTGCTTCAAATGATAGTCTCCCCAACACTCACCTCTCTCTCGTAGGATAGGATTTGGTGAAAGATGACTTGAGTGGAAAGCAACTTGGGGAAGGCTAGAGATCAAGATTTATGTGGTTGGAACAGAATATCTTGACCTCAACACAAGTGTAGGTGGTTGTCTCTCATAAAATGTATGTTGGAAGTGTAGGCATGTTCTGATGGCTCTCTCCACGAATGAAGAGTGGGTGGAGGGGTGTATATAGCCTCCACACAAAATCTAACCGTTACACACAATTTACCAAACTCGGTGGGACCGATTCAGAGAACTCGGTCAGGCCGATTTAGTTCAAAATGTGAACGTTAGGATTTTCGATTGGACCGACATGTCAACTCGATGGGACCGATGTCATTAGGGTTAGGGCATAACGTAATCTCGGTGAGACCGATTACACAAACTCGGTTGGACCGATTTTGGTAATAGACTAACCAGAGAGTTGGTCAGGTAAACTCGGTGGGACCGATTCGCTCATCTTGGTTGGACCGAAACGTTACGAAAGGGAAACAGAGAGTTTGCATTGCAATCTCGGTGGGACCAATCGCTCATCTCGGTTGGACCGGAACATTACGAAGGGAAACAAAGAGATTACAATCCCATCTCGGTGAGACCGAGATCCCTATCAGTGAGACCAAAAAGACTAGGGTTTGTGGCAGTGGCTATGTGAAGTGAACTCGGTGGTGCCGGATAGATCAAATCGGTGGGGCCGAGTTTGACTTTTGTTTTTGGACATATTTGGATGTGAGAAAGTAGTTGAGGGTTTTGGAGCATATCACTAAGCATTTTGAGCAAGAACCTCATTAAGCAACACCTCACCCCCTCTTAATAGTATTGGCTTTTCCTATGGACTCAATGTGATCTTGGATCACTAAAAATAAAATGTAGATTCTTGTGCTTTGAGCTTGAGCCAATCCTTTTGTCCTTAGCATTTTGAGGGGTCCACTTTCTTAACCCATGCCATGCCAATCATTGAGCTTTGTTAGCGAGCATTTTTCTCCTCTCCGCCTTCTCACGAGCCACCCTTGTTCGAGCCCAGAAGATGGCGCGCCTCTCCTAGTCCGTGCCCCTCGGGTACCATGATACAAAGCGCCAGGTCAGGGCCAGGGTGGACGGCGAATCTTTTAGCACACTTCCTAACGAGTTTTTGCAGTTCCTGAGTGAATGCAGGCCACCAAGGCAAGATGGACACGAGGAAATAAGCGCCTCGTAAGGAAGAGGGCGTCCTGAATGCACCAGGTTAAGTTTTATTTGTGCAAAATAACAACACGGCACAAGAATAACACGCACACTGCAATAACCAAGGAACCACATTTCGATACACGCCCCTCTGGTCCCATACTGGTTTCATTTTTTATGCAGGAAAAAAGAGCGAAACAAAGCGGCGTTGCACCGATCCGCGGAGGTAGGCCCCTAGCGACGCCCCGAGCCTAGCTAGACCCTTCCTCGCGCTTCACGGAGGCGCGGCGACGAGATGACCCGCTACCGCCTTCGAAGCGGGCGCACCGGCTGGTCGTAGCCACCACTGCTGGAGCTATCGCCGGAGGAAGAGCCGCCGTAGCTGGAAGAGACATGGTCGCCGCCGAGGGCAGGCTCGCCCTCATCCTCGTCGCGACCGTCACCAAGGCCGAGCACCTCCTCACCGTCGTTCGTCCCGGGGCAACACCCGACGCGGCGACCATCTCCCGCGAACACCCTCACATAGAGGGTCGATCCACCATCATACTTGAAGTGGAGGGTGCACCGCCTTCCCAGGCCGCGCGCAAACGTCGGCCAACCACGACCCAAGAGGCCTTGCTGCTGCAGCCATCCGCCTGCAACCAGAGTCCGCCTGGACCAGGGGCCGGCAGTTCATCGACGAAGAAGCGCGGAAGCTGGAGCTAGTTGCCAGCCGGGTTCTCCGACCAGACGACGAACTCCGGCGACACCTCCGCTGAATGGAAGCATGGACGGGGAGGCCGCGCCACCATAGCACGCCTCCCCTCGTCAGCTGGACCACCATGACTAGGACGACCCCGTTTGCGTGCCGTGGCGCTATCTCGATAGTGGGCCACGACGGGGGACGCGGCGTGCTTGCGTGGACGGCCGCGTCCGCGCTTGGGCGCCGGGGAGCCGGGTCCCTCGCGAGGGGCCTTTCCCATCTCGGCGGCGGAGAACTTCCTTCGTGGCGCCATTGGTGGCACTGCAAGCAACGGAGCGAGGAAGAAGAAGCAAGCAAGCAAGGAAGATATGGGCGACGGGGGCTCCGCCCCCTCCCCATTTATAGAAAGAGAAGGCCAACCGGCGCCTCCCACGATCGCAGGTAATGATGGTTTCCTTGCATGTCGCAGGGACTTGTCAAGTCGAGCAGTTGCCGAGGCAGCATGAGGAAGCGGAGAGGCCCACGTCCAATAAACCGCCACGCGTCAACCGAAGCCGCGGGCTTTTGGGGCCATGATTGCTCCGACTTGACCCTTGGCCGCTGCAAGCCAAGCCCAGCGCACCTTGGGCGGGGGCTCTTGTCGGCGTTACGGGAATGGGGTCCCCAGACTTGCCTGCCTGCGGCCCACGGCGTGGCTAAGCCAGCAGGCCGTATGGCCCATCTTCATCAACAAGGCATCCAAGACCCTCGCGAGGGGCCAAGCATCGCGAGGCGAACGACACAAGACCTCCTCGGGAGTGGCCTAGTTAGGCAGGCTCATGAGGAGCGGAGATATCAAGGCGGGGCAAACCTCACGAGGCTCTCGTGACGTGAGCCATGACGATCAACACCAGGCGGGCGCCAGCGCGCGCAGCGTCCTTGTTTCCTCTTTGGTGCTAAGGAGGCCAGCGCAGGCGAGGAGTACCGACGGATCAGGGAAAGGTTGCTATATCGGTGCAACGAGACCAAGACCAGAAGGACGGCAAGAAGGAGGTCATCGTCGAGCCCAAGACGGCGTCACCACCAGAACCTTTTGCAGGCGAAGACCGCTTTTGTTAGGATAGCTTGTACTAGTTGTCCCCCTTCAAATTTGCCTGCCGTTGTTGGCTCCCTTCCCGCTCAATATTTGGGAAGAGGACCAGGGCCTATATAAGTTGAGCTAGCCACCACAGTGGGGGCATTGAGCAGTTCACCCAGCTCTCACCCGCTAAGTCACCAAGCACAAGAACACCTCAACCTCAGGAGGCTGTTCTTCCCACTGTACTGTTCATCATCAGCCCAAGAGGCAATCCATCACCACCACCTTTGGGTAGGGTATTACACCACAACAGTGGTCCGAACCAGTATAAATCCCGTGTCTCTTTGTGTTGTGAGTTCGTCGAGTTTGTCCGCGAGATCTTAGTGAGCTAGGGCGTAGATCGGTAGGAGGGAATGACTTCGCGCACACCCCAGTGTTCGAACCTTAAGGGTTTGCCGGAACCCCACATCCGACATTTGGCGCCAGGTAGGGGTGCGTTGGAGCTCCTCTCCACCAACCTGCGCCCCGCGCCGCCGCACTTCGCCCCCATGGCAGGTGCCCTGCCATCCACCTCTGCGGCCGACACCAACAGCGGGGCATCTGGGTACCGAGCCCTAGCCCCGCCCTACGACGAGTGCGGTGGCCGACCAAGTTCAAGACCGAGATGCCGCTGCGTTACGACAACGCGGCAGACCCGACGCCGTTCCTACTGGCGTACGAGGAGGCTGTCCTCAAGGCCGGAGGCGACAACAAGGTCATGGCCAACTGGTTCCCCATGGCCCTCGCCGGCGAGCCGCGCGCCTGGCTGCTCAACCTCCCGGGATCCACGGTGGCCTCCTGGGGGGAACTCCGCGACATCTTCACCGCTCGCTACGCAGTGTCGGCACACCATGCAGTCGCGGCCCTGCTGGGCGGCTCTCAATCACCACCTTCAGACCGCCACGTCAAGCCGTTCCTCCGTCAGATCGGGGCCACATCGAAGCACCCCGGGGCTCCGCCGGGTTGGGCCGCGCCAGAGGCCGACCTCACCTTCGGGTCAGAAGACCACCCCGACTCCACCGCCGGCTCCGGAATGCTCCCGATGCTCTGCACGCCCACCATCTGCAACATGGCCGTTACCAAGACCCTCATCGACGGCGGTGCTGGCCTCAACTTGATCTCCGTATAAGCCTTCAGCCTTCTTCACGTGCCGCTTGAGCGGCTCGGCCTCAGCAAGCCCTTCTCGGGAGTGGGTGGTGGAGCTGCTCACTCTCTGGGGCAGATCCGCCTCCCTGTCACCTTCGGCACACGCGACAACTACCGCACCGAGTTGGTGGACTTCGACATCGCCCGCATCGGTCTCCCGTACAACGCCATCCTCGGGTACCCGGCTCTCGCTCAGTTCATGGCGGCGACTCACCCGGCCTACAACCTCATGAAGATGCTAGGAAGCAAGGGCGTCCTCACCATCAAGGGGGACACTAAGGAGGCTGTGATGGCGCTCAGGCTCGCCTTCAAGACCGCGGCAGCAGCACAGCCCGCCGGCGCCGGTACCCCCGAGGCCAAGGAGGCCGCGCCTACCAAGAAGAAGCAGCTGTTCACCCAAGACAAGGCGGAAACCAAGCAGGTGCCGGTCAATGATGACGGGTCTTCAGGAGCCACCTTTACCATAGGAGCCCGCCTCGACCCGGGACAAGAAGAAGCCTTGGTGAGGTTCTTGCGCGCGAACAAGGAGATATTCGCGTGGGAGCCTAATCAGCTGGTAGGGGTCCCGAGGGAGGTGATCCAGCATCATCGAAGGGTGTGCCCCAATGTACGCCCCGTGAAGCAGCAAGCAAGACGGCAGTCCACTGAGAAGCAAGCCTTCATCGTCCAAGAGACTCGCAAGCTGGAGGCGGCGAGTGCCATCCGAGAAGTTCGATATCCCGAATGGCTGGCGAACCCCGTCGTAGTGCCGAAGAAAGGCGGGAAGGAACGGATGTGCGTCGACTTCACCAACCTCAACAAAGCGTGCCCCCAAGATCCATTCCCACTCCCGCGCATCGACCAGATTGTCGACTCCACCGCCGAGTGTGACCTGCTGTGCTTCTTGGACGCGTTCTTAGGGTATCATCAGATCAAGATGGCGGTGGAAGATGTGGAGAAGACAGCCTTCCTGACACCATGTGGGGTGTACTGCTACACCTGCATGCCCTTCGGGCTGCGCAATGCGGGCGCGACCTTTCAGTGGTTGATGCACATCGCCCTGGGGCAGCAGCTCGGGAGAAACACAGAGGCCTACGTCGATGACATAGTGGTAAAGTCTCGCGAGGCGAGGACATTGATTCAAGACTTGGAGGAGACCTTCGAGAGCCTGCTCCAAGTGAACTTGAGGCTTAATCCGGAGAAGTGCGTGTTCGGCGTCCCCTCCGGCAAGCTGCTGGGTTTCCTCGTATCCCACAGAGGGATCAAGGCGAACCCAGAGAAGATCAAGGCCATCGAGGACATGAGCCCACCACAGACCCTCAAAGAGATGCAGAAGCTAGCAGGGCGGGTGACCGTGTTAGGGCGTTTCATCTCCAAACTGGGAGAGCGCACCTTGCCCTTCTTCAAGCTCATGAAGAAGAAGGGCCCGTTCGAGTGGACCCCGGAGGCCGACCAGGCCTTCCAAGACCTCAAGAAATACCTCACCGGCCCCCCGGTGATGGTGGCACCATGGCCTCTCGAGCCTCTGGTACTCTACCTTGCCGCCACCCCGTACTCCACCAGCGCGGCGCTGGTGGCGGTTCGGGAGGAGCGCCAAGCTAAGGGCGCGCTGCGCCGAGCCGGAGCTGAAGTGGCGCAGGGTCAGGAAGGCGCAGCAAAGGCATCAGCGGTGGAAGATCAAGCTCGGCAGGGCAACATCGCAGAAGCTCCTGAGGACAGTCAGGTCTCAGGAACCCCTCCACCTCAGGATATGCCCCGATCTCCGCAGGACCCGAGCCTCGACAGTGTGCCAGCCCTCGTCGAGCACCCGGTGTACTTCGTCAGCACCGTACTACGGGACGTGAGGGCACGCTACCCCATGCCCCAGAAACTCCTGCTCGCACTCCTGGTGGCCTCACGCAAGCTGCGACACTACTTCCAGGGCCACCCCATCAAGGTTGTCTCAGCCTACCCATGGAGAGGGTACTCAGGAACCCTAACTCAGCCGGAAGGGTTGCTGAGTGGAACGTCGAGTTGCCAGCATTCTAGTTGGAGTTCAGCACTAACAGGGTCATCAAGGGGGGCGCGCTCGCTGACTTTGTGGCAGAATGGATGGATGCCCTGACACTTGAGGAAGGAGAAGACCGGTCCACCTCCCCAGGAAGCGAGGCTCCAGACGGCTGGGTCATGTATTTCGATGGCGCCTTCACGCACCAGGGCGCGGGGGCTGGAGCAGTGCTCATCTCGCCCACTCAGGACAAGCTCTACTACGCTGTGCAGCTCAGCTTTCAGCACGGCGAGAAGGTCTCCAACAATATCATAGAATACGAAGGCCTCATAGCTGGCCTGAAGGCTGCGGCGGCTCTAGGGATGAAGCGCCTCACCGTCAGAGGCGACTCGCAACTCCTCGTCAACTTCTCCAACAAGGTGTACGAGCCGAAGGACGAGCATATGGAGGCCTACCTCGTGGAGGTGCGCAAGATGGAAAAGCAGTTCTCGGGCCTGGAGCTGCAGCACGTGCCCCGGGGCACCAACAAGGAAGCCGACGACATCGCCAGGAGAGCATCCAAGTGGCAGCCGCAGGAGCCCGGTGTCTTTGAGGAGCGGCTCTTCAAGCCATCAGCTACGCCACCTCTTTCAAGCATGACTCAGCTTTGGGAGGAGCTCCCACAGCCTCCGGCCACGGGAGCCCTAGCCTATGGCCCGACCTCAGGAACTCGGCTGCTCTTGGCGCTCGAGCCCCAGGAGGAATGCTAGACCAAGGAACTCAAGGAGTACCTGACGCACGGGACGCTGCCGGAGAAGGAAGAGGACATGGAGCACGTGGCCCGGCAAGCCACGGCATATTGTATCCTTGACGGCGAGTTATACAGGAAACGACCGAACGATGTCACGCTGCGCTGCATCTCCAGCGATCAAGGAAGGGAGTTGCTGATTGACATACACGGCGGGGACTGCGGACACCACTCGTCATCATGGACCCTCGTCGGCAAGGTGTTCCGCAGTGGATTCTACTGGCCTACAACACTCAACGACGCAGCCGAGCTGGTGAAGTCCTGCGAAGCTTGCCAATTCCACGCAAGCAAATCCATCAGCCTGCTCAGGGCCTCCAAACCATCCCGCTCACATGGCCGTTCGCGGTCTGGGGGTTGGACATCCTAGGCCCGTTTCCTCGGGCACCCGGGGGCTACCGCTATCTCTACGTCGCCATCGACAAGTTCACCAAGTGGGCGGAAGTGGAAGCCGTCTGTACCATCCCAGCCGGCTCTGCTGTCAAGTTCGTCAAGGGCCTCGTGAGCCGCTTCGGGGTCCCCAACCGCATCATCACAGATAACGGCTCGCAGTTTACTAGTAACCTTTTCAAAACCTATTGTGCTAACCTTGGAACATAGATCTGCTACGCTTCGGTAGCGCACCCCAGGAGCAATGGCCAGGCCGAACGCGCCAACACGGAGGTCCTGAGGGGCCTCAAGACCAGGACCTTCAAGAAGAAGCTGGAGGCTTGCGGCAGGGGCTGGCACGATGAGCTCCAGTTCGTGTTGTGGTCCATCCGCACCACCGCCACCAAGCCAACAGGGCGAGACTCCATTCTTCCTCGTCTACGGAGCTGAAGCAGTCCTCCCTCACGAGGTCAAGCATCGCTCCGCACGGGTCCTAGTGTTCGATGAAATGCAGCAGGACGCCACGCGGAGGATGGATCTCGTGCTGGGGGAGGAACGCCGTCGCGAAGCTGCATGAAGGGTGGCAAGGTACCAACAAGCGCTGCGGCGATACCACTACCGCAACGTCCGCTCCAGGACGCTAAAGGTGGGTGACCTCATCCTGAGGCGAGTCCTCTCTAGGGAAGGGTTGCATAAGCTTTCACCAATGTGGGAGGGCCCGTTCAAGGTCGTCCACATCTCCAGGCCTGGCGCCGTGCGCCTGGAGACACAAGACCGGGTACCTGTCCAAAACGCCTGGAATATACAGCACCCATGAAGCAAGGCCCGGAGCCTGTGAAGAAAGGCCCAGAGCCTGTGAAGAAGGCCCGGTGCCTGTGAAGAATCGTCGCCCGTGACACTCTCACGTAATAATGATTTGGGGTTGTACATGCCCCGGAGTCTCAGGAGTGCTGGCCTCAGGCCCTGGCGCTCCCGCCCACGCCTAGTGGCAGCACTTAGCTCCGCGCTGGTGAGAAGGCTTGAAGACTAGATTAGGTGCCAGACGCGGCTTTTCATTTGCTTTCCGTAGTTGGCTCACTTTTCCTTAATCGAAGTTTGCTTTTGGTGTTCCTTGCTGATTCGATTCCCTCGCCTCTTACCGCATTTTCCGGCTCTGGTTTGCTCGTGTTCTCTCTCTCGCATACCTCGCGAGGGGGCTAGGCAGGTGCCCTCACGAGCATTTTTCTCCTCTCTGCCTTCTCGCGAGCCACCCTTGTTCGAGCCCAAAAGCTGGTGCACCTCTCCTAGTCTGTGCCCCTCGGGTACCGTGATACAAAGTGTCAGGTCAGGGCCAGGGTGGACGGCAAATCTTTTAACACACTTCCTAACGAGTTTTTGCAGTTCCTGAGCGAATGCAGGCCATCAAGGCAAGATGGACACGAGGAAATAAGCGCCTCGTAAGGAAGAGGGCGTCCTGAACGCACTAGGTTAAGTTATATTTGCGCAAAATAACAATACGGCACAGGAATAACGCGCACAGTGCAATAACCAAGGAACCACAGTTCGATACACGCCCCTCTGGTCCCATACAGGTTTCATTTTTAT
Source organism: Aegilops longissima (assembly GCA_021605205.1). Lineage (NCBI taxonomy): Eukaryota > Viridiplantae > Streptophyta > Magnoliopsida > Poales > Poaceae > Aegilops > Aegilops longissima. The sequence continues at coordinate 218,315,297 of CM038681.1, forward strand.
GTAGGAAAAAAGAGCAAAACAAAGCGGCGTTGCAGCGATCCGCGGAGGCAGGCCCCTAGCGACGCCCCGAGCCTAGCTAGACCCTTCCTCGTGCTTCACGAAGGTGCGGCAACGAGATGACCCGCTGCCGCCTTCAAAGCGGGCGCGACGGCGCGGCGGCTGTTCGTAGCCACCACTGCTGGAGCTGTCGCCGGAGGAAGAGCCGCCGTAGCTGGAAGAGACACAGTCGCCGCCGAGGACAGGCTCGCCCTCATCCTCGTCGCGACCGTCACCAAAGCTGAGCACCTCCTCACCATCATTCGTCTCGGGGCAGCACCCGGCACGGCGACCATCTTCCCCAAACGTCCTCACATATAGGGTCGATCCACCATCGTACTTGAAGTGGAGGGTGCACCGCCTGCCCAGGCCGCGCGCGCGGGCGAACGTCTTCCAGCCGCGGGCTAGGGCTATGTTGCCCGCGGCGGAAGTCTCGACCGCGACCCAAGAGGCCTGGCTGCAGCAACCATCCGCCTGCAACCAGAATCCGCCTGGACCAGGGGCCGGCAGTTCGTCGACGAAGAAGCGCGGAAGCTGGAGCGATTGCGGCGGGTTCTCCGACGACGCAGCGAACTCCGGCGACACCTTTGCTGAATGGAAGCGTGGACGGGGAGGCCGCGCCACCATAGCACGCCTCCCCTCGTCAACTGGACCGCCATGACTAGGACGACCCCCTTCGCGTGCCGCGACGCCACCTCGACAGTGGGCCACGGCGAGGGACGCGGCGTGCTTGCGCAGACGGCCGCGTCCGCGCTTGGGCGCCGGGGAGCCGGGTCCCTCGCGAGGGGCCTTTCCCTTCTCAGCGGCGGAGAACTTCCTTCGTGGCGCCATTGGTGGCACTGCAAGCAATGGAGCGAGGAAGAAGAAGCAAGCAAGCGAGGAAGAGATGGGCGACGGGGGCTCCGCCCCTCCCCATTTATAGCAAGGGAAGGCCAACCGGCGCCTCCCATGATCGCAGGTAATGATGCTTTTCCTTGCATATCGCACGGACTTGTCAAGTCGAGCAGTTGCCGCCGCAGCGTGGGGAAGCGGAGACGCCCATGTCCAATCAACCGCCACGCGTCAACCGAGGCCGCAGGCTTTTGGGGCTCGCGATGCTCCGCACTTGACCCTTGGCTTCAACGCGAAGCCAAGCCCGAGCGCACCTTGGGTCCGGGGGATACTGTCGGCGTTCTGGGAATGGGGGTCCCCAGACTTGCCTGCCTACGGCCCATGGCATGCTAAGCCAGCAGGCCGTACGGCCCATCTTCGGCAACAAGGCATCCAAGACCCTCGCGAGGGGCCAAGCCTCGCGAGGTGGACGGCACAAGACCTCCTTAGGAGTGGCCTAGATTGGCAGGCTCACGAGGAGCAGAGATATCAAGGCGGGGTAAACCTCACGAGGCTCTCGTGACGTGAGCCATGACGATCGACACCAGGCGGGCGCCAGCGCGCGCAACGTCCTTGTTTCCTATTTGGTGCTAAGGAGGCCAGCGCAGGCGAGGAGTACCGAGGGATCAGGGAAAGGTTGCTATATCGGTGCAACGAGACCAAGACCAGAAGGACGGCAAGACGGAGGTCATCGTGGAGCCCAAGACGGCATCACTACCAGAGCCTTTTGTAGGCGAAGACCGCTTTTGTCAGGATAGCTTGTACTAGTTGTCCCCTTCAAATTTGCCCGTAGTTGTTGGCTCCCTTCCCGCTCAATATTTGGGAAGAGGACCAGGGCCTATATAAGTAGAGCTAGCCACCACAGTGGGGGCATCAAGCAGTTCACCCAGCTCTCACCCGCTAAGTCACCAAGCACAAGAACACCTCAACATCAGGAGGTTGTTCTTCCCACTGTACTGTTCATCATCAGCCCAAGAGGCAATCCATCACCACCACACCGGAGTAGGGTATTACACCACAATGGTGGCCCGAACCAGTATAAATCCCGTGTCTCTTTGTGTTGTGAGTTCGTCGAGTTCGTCCACGAGATCATAGTGAGCTAGGGCATAGATCGGTAGGAGGGAAAGACTTCGCGTGCACCCCAGTGTTCGAACCTTAAGGGTTTGTCGGAACCCCACATCTGACAATTACACACAATTTACCAAACTCGGTGGTACCGATTCAGAGTACTCGGTCAGACCGATTTAGTTCAAAATGTGAACGTTAGGATTTTCGGTGGGACCGACATGTCAACTCGGTGGGACCGATGTCATTAGGGTTAGGGCATAACGTAATCTCGGTGAGACCGATTACACAAACTCGGTTGGACCGATTTTGGTAATAGACTTACCAGCGAGTTGGTCAGGCAAACTCGATGAGACCGATTCGCTCATCTCGGTTGGACCGAAACGTTACGAAAGGGAAACAGAGAGTTTGCATTGCAATCTCGGTGGGACCGATCGCTCATCTCGGTTGGACCAAAACATTACGAAGGGAAACAGAGAGATTACAATCCCATCTCGGTGAGATCGAGATCCCTATCAGTGAGACCGAAAAGACTAGGGTTTGTGGCAGTGGCTATGTCAAGTGAACTCGGTGGCGCCGAATAGATCAAATCGGTGGGGCCGAGTTTGACTTTTGGTTTGGGACATATTTGGATGTGAGAAAGTATTTGAGGTTTTTGGAGCATATCACTAAGCATTTTGAGCAAGAACCTCATTAAGCAACACCTCACCCCCTCTTAATAGTATTGGCTTTTCCTATGGACTCAATGTGATCTTGGATCACTAAAAATAAAATGTAGAGTCTTGTGCTTTGAGCTCGAGCCAATCCTTTTGTCCTTAGCATTTTGAGGGGTCCACTTTCTTAACCCATGCCTTGCCAATCATTGAGCTTTCCTGAAATATTTATCTTGAAATAGCATTAGCTCAATGAGCTATGTGTTGTTAGGAATTACCAAAACCACCCAGGGATAGTTGCACTTTCAATCTCCCCCTTTTTGGTAATTGATGACAACATATAGATCAAAGCTTCGAAAAATGATCATAAGATTGAAAAACATCGTCGCTTTGAGAAGTATGTGATAAGCAAGAGCTCCCCCTAAATTTGTGCATTATTTAAAATTTGCTTTTGAATGCAAATGCACAATCGATTAGGATCATGGGTTACTCTTCCATGTCACATACCTCTTGGTGGAGTGCACAAAATGATATAACTTAAAACCATGCACTCATCACCAAGCAAGTGAATGATCATATAAGGATATGAGAGATAATATCATCCAACAAGCACTAAGGTAGCATATGATCAAACACATGATCAGACAAGTATCTCACAAGGACATAAAGTATCTCACACAAGCACACAATCAAGAAGTTCAACCAAAATAGCAAGAGAGATAAAAAGCAACTCTCTCTCTCTCGAAGCCTATGATCTATACATTTTCCCCCTTTGGCAACAAGTTACCAAAAAGTTCAAAATGCATAGTGCTAAACGTCTCTTAGGCTTGATCTTCGGGAGGTGGTGTAGATAGAACTCTAAGGATGAAGGCATCCGTTGATGTAGTTGGAGCTGGTGGAGTGGCTGCTGGAGGTGGCACTGGAGCTGTAGCTGCTGGTGTTGATGCTGTAGCTCTAGAATCTCTCACTGGTACTGCAGCAGACCTCCGTCCTCTAGGCACTCGCTCAAATGCATCAGTAGTTGCCTTGCCTTTCTTCTCTTCCGCTTCCTCCTGAAGCTGCTCAACGGCTGTTTGAATCTCAGTTACCTTTAGATCAAGATCATAAAATTTGGTTTCTATGATCCTCTCCAAGCTCTCCTGGTTTTGAGTCAGGGTGGCCAAGCCCTTCTCAATCCTCAGTGTCGATTGGATCAGATATGCAAGTTGATCTTGCTTTCTCTTCAGGAAAACTTGAGATGCCTCTTCAACACTTGTCATCTTGGCAGCTTTCTCAGTCTTTGCTTTGGTTCTCTTCTCATATGCTTGAACATATGTGGGGTCTTCTTCATTCATCACGACAGTGTTGTCTTCAAAATCAGGATGCAAAGGAAGGTGCTCCTTGTCCAACAGATATGTTCATGTGCCCATCTTGGAGTTGATGAGCACCTGAATGTGTGGAGCATACCCACAGCTTCTCTTCTGATCAGCAGCTGTCCTCTTGATTGTTTCTACAATCAAACTCATAACCTTGAACTTCTGAGGCACATCAAACAAGTGTAGCAAATTGATAGCATGTCCTCTGATCATCTTGTGATCTCCAGACTTGGGTAGCAATGTGTGCCTAAGGATCCAGTTAATGGTAGGCAGACCAGACAACAAGAAGTGTACAGATCCAAGCTTGTGAGTCTCCAAAGCTTTATCTGGGATCTCCCTGTACATGTGTGCCATAGTGTTGTGGTCTTTCTTCTTGGTGGCATACACATCCAAGTCATCTTCATGTTCTTCAGGGGCATTGATCAGCTTGGCCCATTCTTCAACTATGGATTGGTACCTAGTACCTTCTGACATCCAAACTATCTTCCCATCTGGGTAAAAGTGAGCAGTGGAGTAAAATTGCATGATCAGCTCATCATTCCATTTTGTGAGCTTCTGAGCCACAAATTTATCAACTCCACATGATTTGAAGCTGTCATGAACTCCTGGAAAGTGATCTTCATTTTCTTTGATGTATTCCCAGTCAACCCATCTCATGTCACAGACAATGGGCTTCTTGTCAAGTTGGATAGTCCCATAGAAATCTTGTTGTTCCATTGTGTGAAACCTGTAATCAACTGCTGTCCTCCTCCTCACAGCATAAGGATCAGACCGTCTCCATAGTCTCAGTCCAGCATCTTTTCTGATGTGCATATCTTCAGCCACTGGATGAGCATTATTGTGGTCTGGAATCTTAGGCTTCAACTTTCTCAAAACAAGTGAATCATCTTCTTCTTCTTCAGCTTCAGGCACTGGGGCCTTGTTCTTTTCTTCAGCAGGTATACTTCTGGTGTTTCTCTTGGGCTTTCGGGGCTTTTGAGTTTGAGCTTTGGGAGCAGACTTGGGCTTAGATGGAGCAGCCCCTGACTTGATTGCATCTCCCATAAGCTTCTGAGCTTTGGGTGCTGGTGCAACACCCTCTTCCTCTTCCCCTTCAGAATCTCTCTTCATTGAGGGCTTGCCAAGAACTCTGGCATTAGTGGTTCTTGCCCTCTTCTTCTTCTTGTCCTCACCAGCTGCTTCTTCTTCAGATTCAATGGTGAACTTCATAGTTTCACCTATGGCAACTTTCCTTGGCTTTGACATTGGCATCCTCCTTGCAGGTGCCTTCTTGTTCAGTCCTGGCTTACTTGCAGCAGCTGTGCTATACTCCTTTTTTAGCACCTTTTTCCTTGAAGTGGCCTCATCCTCAACAGCCACATAATCCTCATCCTCAGAATCTGAGGTTCTCTTCTTCCTGGATCTGGTTGCTGCCTTTGGCAAGTTGCTTGGAGTGCTCCTGCTTCCATCATCAGAAGTGCTAGAGGGATCTGAGCCCTCACTCATCTGCACATGTTCCTCTGACCTGTTCTGACTGTCACTTTGATCAGACATCTCTACAAACTAGCAGACCCTGTGAATTGATGTAGATGAGGTAGAGTAGATGAGCATCACAAAGTGCAGAGTTTTTGCAAAACAGGTGACTTAAAAACTTAGTTTTAGTTCTTCACAAAAAGCATTTTGGATCTACCGATTTGTAAACTCGGTGATACCGAAGCAGCTTTTGGAACCTAAACTAGTGAACTCGGTCAGACCGAGTCACAGTTCGGTGGCACTGAGACTGCTAGGGTTTCACAGAGAATCGAACTCGGCCACACCGATTTGCAATTTTCGGTCAGACCGAAAACACATGTGCAATGACCTAAGCCAAATCGGTGAGACCGATTTCTACAACTCGGTCGGTCCGAGATGAGTTCAGCGGAGACCTAACCCTAAATTTTCAAATCAAATCTAATCTACGGGATGCTTTCGCTGGACAGGATGATTTCATACATGGCAAGAATCATGGCAAAGCAATGTGCTATGAATTGGAGTTAAGGAATAGCACAAAGATCAAGTTCATACCCTACTTCGGCGGTGAACTTTCTACGGCGGCAACGGCGGGGCAGATTGTCGTTGACGGTGGCGGAGACCAGCGGCGGGAGGTCGCTGGTGGTGAGAGGACGATCCGGAGACCCGAGGAGGCAGAGCAGGTCACGCGCTGGTGAAAGGTTTTGGAAAAATTTCCAAAATTTGACCCGTCAGTATATATAACCTGACCCTGTCGGTGTGACCGAGTGGAACAACTCAATGGCACCGAGATGCAAAACTGTGAGCGGTTACTGCAACTCAGTGTGACCAAAAAGTTCTAATTGGTTGCACCTAGATTGAAAACCTAAATCAACTTAGTGATCTCGGTATGACCGAAAAGGGTGAATCGGTCAGACCGAAATGCACAAAGAGGTTTTGGAAGTTTAAGTTTATGATGAATCGGGGACTCCGAGTGCTCCTCACACAGAGTGGTTCGAATCTGACTTGATCAAACTTTGTGATGCAGCATGAAAAGAGTTTGAGACGAGGAACGCATAGATAGCTAGAGGGAGTACTTAGGCATTCTTGTCCATCCATTTAGCAAAAGAGAAAAAGCCAAACAATCAAAGCAACAAATGGATATCCTCGAATGAGTAAAATATGCATCCAACATGCTCACACAATAAAATGACAAATGAAATATGTGACAAAGCATGCACAAACACTCTAGTATCTGTCAAGCAATTTGGCGATGACAAGGTCATCTATATATGAGTATATTGACTTAGGAGTCAAATGAGAACATTTTATCATAGGTCATACTCATCGTTTAAGCACAAGTGGGTTTACCACTTTTACATAAAGCATTGTTGTGCTCACACCATTAGAGTTTAGATGTGATATCTCCCCTAAGAGGGATGAACTAACCTTGGGTTTTGTCGATGATGACTTCATGTAGGTGTTGAAGATGTGGATGCTCAATGTTGACGTAGATCATTCGGAGCAGTCCATTGGAGTGAGTTGCACTTTCAATACCTACACGGGTTAGTCCCACAAGGAACAAGCAAGGATATCCATAGACATAGAGTGTTGTTCACACCAGATGATGTCCATGAAAGCATTAGGTTACCGTGTCCCTTGTCTTACCAACAAGAGGGTTTGTGACTCCTTGAACTAGTGCAAGATATGGAAGTTGTTTGCACTTGTCATTGCCGAAATGATAGGAGTGAAGTATGTTGGCGGAGTCACCCTCAAGAACTCTCTAGTTCTTCTTCTTCAGGATCCACACCATCATGATGGGAATCCTTGGAGTTGTAGTCATACTTGATGAAGTGGAACTTGATGTAGTCTTGGGAACCCACTTGACCAAGGCCTTAGGAGCTTCTTCAAATGCATCAATCTCCTCTTGAAGCTTGTCCTTGCCTTTTTTCTGGTGGTCTTGTGGTGGAAGATCATCTTGAGCTTGTGTTCCTTGAAAAGAAGTAGGATCATACTTCTCTTGTTGAGGAACTAACTTCGTCTTGGGGTATTGATCTTCTTCCCACTGAACTCCATTGGCATTGAACTTTCGTTCAAAACCAACACCTTGATTCTTCCGGTGTCTTCCTTGCTTGCGTACAATTTCCTCAAATTGCTTACTTCCGGCAAGACTCTTGTAAACACCTTTCTCTATAATTCCCTTCAATAAGCTATTTTCTTGCTCAAGTGTAACTTGGCTAAGAGAATCATTAGTGGAATCAAGAGAACTACTAGAAGCAACATCATTGGATTTAGCATGATTGTTGTTACTACTAGAAGAAGAATCTTTCTTTCTTTTGTTGCTAGATTTAACTTGTGGCATGTAAGTAGACAAGAGTAAACGCTTGGCAATGTAATAAGAACTTTTCTTGCGAAGATCATCACTGATTGCTTTTAAGAACTCATGCTCTTGCTCAAGGTTGAGCTTTTCAAAGCATAGCTTCTCATGAGTCTTTAAAAGTTCTCGATGATCTTCCAAGGTAGTTTCATGAGCTAACTTGAGAGTGTTTAGTTCTTTAGTTAGACGCTCAATCTTCTTCTTATCATCATCATTTGTTTTATCTTGATTAGCATGATCATTAGCAAGTTTATCATAGTTTTCATAACTAGAGTTGTCAACAAGTAAATCATCATCTCCTAGCAAATCATCTTCATCACTATTGAAATCAACATACTCGGGGTGTGTTACCTTTGGACCTTTGGCCATGAAGCATCTCCCAATTCCTGCATTTGGTGAGTCAAATATGTCGTAGGAGTCGGTTGACACAAGTGCTAAACCAGCAACACCTTCATCTTGAGTATATTCGGAGTCGGCGTGATAAATTCTTTTGGAGTGATGGTCGGAGTTGGAACCGGATACCTATTCACCAACATGAGCTTGATGTCTTTGTTTTGCGTAGCTCCTTGATGACTTGCCCTTCCTCTCCGAATCCTTGCTTCTCCGAGAGGGTCTTCGTTCATAACGATCATCTCTACTACTTCTCTCTCTTGGCGGTGATTCTTCTCTCCTACTCCTTCTTTTGGGAGAATCTTCTCTTCTTTTGTAGGGAGCCGTACACTCATTGGAATAGTGTCCGGGTCTTCCACAATTGTAGCAATTACGCTCATGACTAGAAGATCTTTTTTCATTGTAGGACCTTGACTTGGAACTTCTTTCCTTGCTTCTACTCTTGTAGAACTTGTTGAAGTTCTTCACCATTAGGCTCAATTCTTCATTGAAGGTTTGTTTCTCACTTGATGATGTGGGAGCATCACATGAGGCTTTGTAAGGACCACTTGACTTGTTGTGGAGCTCTTCCTTATCCTTGAGTGACATCTCATGAGCAACAATTCTTCCAATGACTTCTGTTGGCTTGAGATCTTTGTAATTGGGCATCATTTGGATCAATGTGCACACGGTATCATATTTTCCATCCAAGGCTCTTAGGATCTTCTTGATGATGAATCTATCAGTCATCTCTTCACTTCCTAAGCAGGCAATCTCATTTGTGATGAGAGCAAGCCTAGAGTACATTTCAGCGACACCTTCACCATCCTTCATTTTGAACTTGTCAAGTTGACTTTGAAGCACATCCAATTTGGATTCCTTGACGGAGTCGGTACCTTCGTGCATATCAATCAAAGTATCCCAAATTTCCTTTGCATTCTCAAGACGGCTGATTTTCTTGAATTCTTTGGGGCACAATCTGTTGAAGAGAATATCACAAGTTTGAGCATTGTATTGCAGCATCTTCAACTCTTCCGCAGTAGCTTCATGGTTCGGTTCTATCCCATCAAAGAATTCAGCTTGCAAGCCAATACACACAATAGCCCAAACGGCGGGGTTATGTCCAAGAATATGCATTATCATCTTATGCTTCCAAGTAGCAAGATTAGTACCATCAGAGTAAGGACCTCTACGGTGGTAATTTCCCTCGCTAGACGCCATACTCTCCTAGGTTGCGAAACCAAGGCTATGACCACCAAAAGCTATGGAAATCAAAGCAAATGGAGACCAAAGATCTGATACCACTTTTAGGATCGAAAGTATGTTGATACGTCTCCAACGTATCTATAATTTTTGATTGCTCCATGCTATATTATCTACTATTTCGGGCAATATTGGGCTTTATTTTCCACTTTTATATTATTCTGGGACTAACCTATTAACCGGAGGCCCAGCCCAGAATTGTTGTGTTTTTGCCTATTTCAGTGTTTCGAAGAAAAGGAATATCAAACAGAGTCCAAAAGACCTGAAACTCCACAGAACCTATTTTTGGACCACAAGAAGCCCATTGAGTACTGTGAAGCTCACTGGGAGTCCCGGGCTGCCCACGAGGGTGGGGCGCGCCCCTACCTCGTGGCCAGCCCGAAGTCCACCGACATCCTCCCCGCACCCATATATACTCGCACCCTAAAACTTCCAGAACGAAGATTGGATCAAGTTCCGCCCGCAAGCCTCTGTAGCCACGAGAAATCAATCTAGGCCCTCTCCGGCACCCTGCCGGAGGGGGCCATCATCACCGGTGGCCATGGAGGAGTATCCCGGAGGGATCTTCATCACCAGGAAGGCCAAGGACCAGAAGGTGGAGGCCATGAAGGAGGAAGCACAAGGGGGAGAATCTCTACTCCTCTCTTCCGGTGGCGCCGGAGTGCCATCGGGAGGGGAATCATCGCCACGGTGATCGTCTTCATTAACATCACCATCATCATCACCATCCCCATCTCTTTTACGCGGTCCACTCTCCCGCACCCCGCTGTAATCCCTACTTGAACATGGTGCTTTATGTCACATATTATGATCCAATGATGTCTTGCCATCCTATGATGTTTTGAGTAGATACCTTTTGTCTTTGTGTTGATTGATGATCTAGATTGGTATGAGTTGTATGTTTTATTTTGGTGCTGTCCTATGGTGCCCTCCGTGTCACGCAAGCGTGAGGGATTCCCGATGTAGGGTGTTGCAATACGTTCATGATTCGCTTATAGTGGGTTGGTGAGTGACTGAAACACAAACCCGAGTAAGAGGGATTGTTGCGTATGGGAATAAAGAGGGCTTGATGCTTTAATGCTATGGTTGGGTTTTACCTTAATGATCTTTAGTAGTTGCGGATGCTTGCTAGAGTTCCAATCATAAGTGCATATGATCCAAGTAGAGAAAGTATGTTAGCTTATGCCTCTCCCTCATATGAAACTGCAATAGTGATTATCGGTCTTGTTAATAATTGCCTAGGACAATTCCGCACACCGATCCACCATTATTCCACACTCGCTATTTATATTATTTAGTAATATAATCTAACTTTATGATAACAGCATCTACTTTTATGTTTTAGCTCTCCGATACCATGCAAAGTTACTCTCTTTATACCCACAACGTAGTTTTATTTCTCGTTGCTAGTTGGAAGCAAACGTTTGGTACACGTAGAGTCTTATCGGTGGCAGATAGGGCTTGAGAGAATATTGATCTTACCTTTAGCTCCTTGTGGGTTCGACACTCCATACTTATCACTTCCATCTTTGGAAAGTGCTACGATGATTCCTTGCAGTTGGGGATTATCAAGCTCTTTTCTGGTGCCGTTGCCGGGGAGCAATAGCGTGGGGTTGATATTCTCGTGTGTGCTTGTTTGCTTCCTTCACTAAGTAGATTTTGTTTTTCCTTTTTGTTTCTGTTTAGTTGTGGGTGAAACATACAAAAAAATTTAAAAATGAAAATACAAAAAAATTATTACTTGCCTCTCATGCCTAAAAAGTTTTTCAAAAAGAGAAGTGATTGGAAGGTTTTGCATTGAAGAAGTGAGGGTTGACCTTGAGCACTTGTACTCATGCTCACGGAAACAATGTAGAATTTTTCATGGAAGTTTCTCTGTAAATAATTATCCCCTTGTATATATTCATTGTATTATAAAAATAATGTGCCAAGCCTTGGTTTTAGGATGATTAGATTGCTTGTTTACTATGTGCAAAACAAAAACAGAAACTTCGGCTGTAGTGCGTGAATTTTCATTTTTTTACTGGAAAGTCAAATGGGTCTGAAACTTTTTGCACATTACTTCTGTACAAATTTTTCAAATTGTCAAATTTAGTTTATAATTTTAGGAGTTACAGAAGTTTGCTAAACTTCCAGATTACTACAGATTGTTCTGTTTTTAACAGATTCTGTTTTGCATGTGTTGTTTGCTTATTTCGATGAATCTATGAGTAGTATCGGAGGGTATGAACCATAGAGAAGTTGGAATACAGTAGATCTAATATCAATACAAATAAAGAATGAGTTCATTACAGTACCTAAAGGTAGTGATTTTCTTTATTACACTAACGGATCTCACAACTTTTTGTTAAAGTTTTGTGTGGATGAAGTGTCTGAAGGTCGAGGAGCTATCAATATGAGAAGAATAAAGAGAGGCAAGAGTTCAATATTGGGAATTCCCAATGCACCCAAGTAAATATTCCAAGGATACTCAAGCATCTAAGCTTGGGGATGCCCCGGTTGGCATCCCATCTTTCTTCTTCAACAATTATCGGTATACCTCGGGTTTTGTTTTGTTCACATGATTTGTGTCCTTTGTGTTTTTATTTTTCTTCTAGAACCATGCTAGCATGAGATAGACCTTCATTTATTTATAGAATACTTCATGTGCTTCACTTAAATCTTTTAAGTATGATCTTATAGAATTGCTCTTTGTGCTTCACTTAAATCTTTTGAGTATGGTTTTATAGAATGCTTCATGTGCTTCACTTATACACTTTGAGCTTGGATATTGGTTAGTTGTAGAATGCTCCATGAACTTCACTTATATATTTTGGAGTATGAATAATGCTATCATTTAAAGTGTGTTTGGAAGAGTGTCAACTTTAGGAATTAGTGATCCCACTATTTTTGGAGAATGTTGAATCTTAGTGTGATATTTATGAAAGTGGATTTGGAAGAGTGTCAACTTTAGCTAGTAATGACTCCACTATTTCCAAAGAGGTTCCAATTGAGTATGAGAACAAATTTTCTATCCATGATGCTACTGAAAATTATTATGAAGGAGGAATACATGCTTGTAGGAGTTGCAAAAATATTAAGTTTCCTCTCTATGTGCTTAAAGTTTTGAAGTTATATTTGTTTTGCCTTCCTATGCTAGTTGATTCTTGTTCCCATAAGTTGTGTGCTCACAAAATCCCTAGGCATAGGAAGTGTGTTAGATTTAAATATGCTAGTCATATTCTTCAAGATGCTCTCTTTGTGTTTCAATTCCTATCTTTAAAGTGAGCATCATTGAAATCATCATGCCTAGCTAAAAGGCATTAAAGAAAAGCGCTTGTTGGGAGACAACCCAATATTTACCCTTACTGTTTTTGTGTGTTTACATGATTAAGCTACAGTAGTAATCATGTTTTATATCTTTTGTTTCAATAAAGTGCCAAGTAAGACCTTTGGGAAGACTCGGGTGAAAGTTAATGTGATCTTGCTGTAAAAAACAGAAACTTTGCGCTCACGAGAATAGATGTCATTTTTTACAGAAGAGTGCTTTTGAGTTGATTCTTTTAGAAGAATGTTAATAGAAAAATTCCTCACATCCACCAATTTATTTCATAATTTTCGTAGTAGTAGAAATAAATTGGTTACTACAGACTGTTCTGTTTTCATACTAACCTATCTCACGAAGTTTGGCTAAGTTTTGTGTGATTGAAGTTTTCAAGTTTTGGGTGAGATATCGATATGAGGAGAATAAGGAGTGGAAAGACCCTAAGCGTGGGGATGCCCAAGGCACCCCAAGGTAATATTCAAGGAAGAATCAATCGCCTAAGCTTGGGGATGCCCCGGAAGGCATCCCCTCTTTCGTCTTCAAAACTATCAGTATACTTTACTCGGAGCTATATTTTTATTCGTCACATGATATGTGTTTTGATTGGAGCGTAATTTTATTTTTTTAGCATTTGCTTGCTGTTATTTAGAATAGTGTTTTGCATCTTTATTTTCAAAAAAAATGTCAAGGATAGCCTTTACCATGCTTATTTTGCTAGTATACATGTTGCTGTTTGAAAACAGAAAGTTTACCGCTGTTGTAAAAATTCCCTAGAAAAGTCAGAGCATGATATAATGTTGAAACTTTTTGCATAATGAGCTCTGATAAATATACTACAGTGGGAATTTTCTCTCATAATTTTTGGAGTTAGGGAAGTATGATGAATCTTGCATTCTTTACAGACTATACTATTTTGACAGATTGCTGTTATGTTTGCATTGTTTGCATATGTTTGCTTGTTTAATGATTCTATTTAAGGATAGAAGTATTAAATATGCAGATTCATTTAGTATGAAATGTTGAATAATAATTTTAGTGGTTTGTTACAGTAGAAAATGATAAGGTTTTGCATTGGTTTATACTAACCTATCTCACGAGTTCTTGTTGAGTTTGGTGTGGATGAAGCTTTTGATAAAAAGAGAAACCATGATATGAGAGGAATTAAGGAGATATAAAAGTTCAAGCTTGGGGATGCCCAAGGCGCCCCAAGATATTATCCCAAGAAGTCTAAATCATCTAAGCTTGGGGATGCCCCGTTAGGCATCCCACCTTTCTTCTTCAGCAACTATCGGTTAGTATCGGTTGAGCCTAAGTTTTTGCTTCTTCACATGAGTTGTGCTATCCTTGCAATGTCATTTTATTTTGTTTTACTTGCTGTTTGAATAAAATCGTTGTATCTGAAACTTTGAATAGAAAAGGAACCCTCCCATGGCTAGTTAATTATTTGACTACTCAGTGTCTTTCACTCATATCTTTTAGAGTAGTTTGTCATTTACTCATGTGCTTCATATATATCCTACGAGTAAATGGGGGAATGAATTGGATGTCATAAATCTGAACTTTTATATGTTTCATTTTCTTATAACATGGTTAGTGATGACTTCACACATAGAAATTATGAGGCATAAAAGTTGTTGAGAATTGGCAAACGTAGTTTTGGTCATCGTTGCAATTAATAGGAAGTAATAAGGAAAGAGAGGTTCACATACAAATATATTATCTTGGACATCTTTTATGATTGTGAAGCACTCATTAAGTATGACATGCTAAAAGAGTTGACGTTGGACAAGGAAGACAATGTAATGGTTTATGTTTTCCGACATCTCAGTTAAAGTATATTGTCATTGACCTTCCAAACATGTTGAGCTTGACTTTCTCCCTCATGCTAGCCAAATCCATTGCACCAAGTAGAGATACTACTTGTGCTTCCAAATACCCGTAAACCCAATTTTGCCATGAGAGTCCACCATACCTACCTATGGATTGAGTAAGATCCTTCAAGTAAGTTGTCATCGGTGCAAGCAATAAAAATTGCTCTCTAAATATGCATGACTTATTAGTGGAGAGAAAATAAGCTTTGTACGAACTTGTTGTGGAAGTAATAAAAGCGACAGACTGCATAATAAAGGTCCACATACAAGGGGCAACATAAAGTGACGTTCTTTTGCATTAAGATTTTGTGCATCAACCCTAAACGCGCATGACAACCTCTGCTTCCCTCTGCGAAGGGCCTATCTTTTACTTTATGTTTTTACTCTATGCTTGAGTCAAGGTGATCCTCACCATTCCCTTTTTCATTTTATCCTTTGGCAAGCTCCTTGTGTTTGAAAGATCATGATATATATATCCAATTGGATGTAAGTTAGCATGGGCTATTATTGTTGACATCACCTAAAGGTGAATACGTTGGGAGGCAACACAATAAGCCCCTATCTTTCTCAGTGTCCGGCTAAAACTCCATAACCACAAGTATTGCGTGAGTGTTAGCAATTGTAGAAGACTATATGATAGTTGAGTATGTGGACTTGCTGAAAAGATCTATTCTTGACTCTTTCTGATGTTATGATAAATTGCAATTGCTTCAATGACTGAGATTATAGTTTGTTAGTTCTCAATGAAGTTTCTGAACCATGCTTGACATTGTGAATAGATTGTTACTTGATCATGAAAAGTTTCATGAGATAAGCTGCTATTATGACACATATTGATGCTAGAAAAAGTGATTGGAATTATCACTGATCAAACTTAAGCACTAACTAGCATTCCGCATCAAAAATTATCTTTTTATCATTTACCTCCTCGAGGACGAGCAGGAATTAAGCTTGGGGATGCCTGATACATCTCCAACGTATCTATAATTTTTGATAGCTCCATGCTATATTATCTACTGTTTCGGGCAATATTGGGCTTTATTTTCCACTTTTATATTATTTTTGGGACTAACCTATTAACCGGAGGCCCAGCCCAGAATTGTTGTTTTTTGCCTATTTCAGTGTTTCGAAGAAAAGGAATATCAAACGGAGTCCAAAAGACCTGAAACTCCACGGAACCTATTTTTGGACCAGAAGAAGCCCATTGAGTACAGGAAGCTCACCAGGGGAGTCCCGGGCTGCCCACGAGGGTGGGGGGCGTGCCCACCCCCCTGGGGCACGCCCCCCTACCTCGTGGCCAGCCCGGAAGTCCACCGACGTCCTCCCTGCACCCATATATACTCTCGTACCCTAAAACTTCTAGAACGAAGATTGGATCAGAAGTTCCACCGCCGCAAGCCTCTGTAGCCACGAGAAATCAATCTAGGCCCTCTCCGGCACCCTGCCGGAGGGGGCCATCATCACCGGTGGCCATGGAGGAGTATCCTGGAGGGGTCTTCATCACCATGAAGGCCAAGGACCAGAAGGTGGAGGCCATGAAGGAGGAAGCACAAGGGGAGAACCTCTCCTCCTCTCTTCCGGTGGCGCCGGAGTGCCATCGGGAGGGGAATCATCGCCACAGTGATCGTCTTCGTCAACATCACCATCCCCATCTCTTTTACGCGGTCCACTCTCCCGCACCCCGCTGTAATCCCTACTTGAACATGGTGCTTTATGCCACATATTATGATCCAATGATGTGTTGCCATCCTATGATGTTTTGAGTAGATATCTTTTGTCTTTAGGTTGATTGATGATCTAGATTGGTATGAGTTGTATGTTTTATTTTGGTGATGTCCTATGGTGCCCTCCGTGTCGCGCAAGCATGAGGGATTCCCGCTGTAGGGTGTTGCAATACGTTCATGATTCGCTTATAGTGGGTTGGTGAGTGACTGAAACACAAACCCGAGTAAGAGGGATTGTTGCGTATGGGAATAAAGAGGGCTTGATGCTTTAATGTTATGCTTGGGTTTTACCTTAATGATCTTTAGTAGTTGCGGATGCTTGCTAGAGTTCCAATCATAAGTGCATATGATCCAAGTAGAGAAAGTATGTTAGCTTATGCCTCTCCCTCATATGAAACTGCAATAGTGATTACCGGTCTTGTTAATAATTGCCTAGGACAATTCCGCACACCGATCCACCATTATTCCACACTCGCTATTTATATTATTTAGTAATATAATCTAACTTTATGATAACAGCATCTACTTTTATGTTTTAGCTCTCCGATACCATGCAAAGTTACTCTCTTTATACCCACAATGTAGTTTTATTTCTCGTTGCTAGTTGGAAGCAAACGTTTGGTGCATGTAGAGTCGTATCAGTGACAGATAGGGCTTGAGAGAATATTGATCTTACCTTTAGCTCCTCGTGGGTTCGACACTCCATACTTATCATTTCCATCTTTGGAAAGTGCTACGATGATTCGTTGCACTTGGGGATTATCATATGTCTAGAGGGGGGGTGATTAGACTACTTGACCAAATAAAAATCTAGCCTTTTCCCAATTTTAATTCTTGGCAGATTTTAGCAACTTAGCACAAGTCAAGCAATCAACCTACACGTGCAATTCTAAGAGTGTAGCAGGGGAATGTAAAACAATTGCATATGAAGGTAAAGGGAGGAGTTTGAGGAAGCAAACGCAATGTTGACACGGAGATTTTTTATCCGTGGTTCTGATAGGTGGTGCTATCGTACATCAACGTTAATGGAGACTTCAACCGACGAAGGGTAGCAGTTGCGCGAGTCCATGGAGGGCTCCACCCATGAAGGGTCCACGAAGAAGCAACCTTGTCTATCCCACCATGGTTGTCGCCCTCGAAGGACTTGCCTCACTAGGGTAGATCTTCATGAAATAGGCGATCACCTTGCCCTTACAAACTCCTTGGTTCAACTCCACAATCATGACGGAGGCTCCCAAGTGACACCTAACCAATCTAGGAGACACGACTCTCCAAGAGGTAATAGATGGTGTGTTGATGATGAACTCCTTGCTCTTGTGCTTCAAATGATAGTCTCCCCAACACTCAACTCTCTCTCATAGGATAGGATTTGGTGGAAAGATGATTTGAGTGGAAAGCAACTTGCGGAAGGCTAGAGATCAAGATTTATGTGGTTGGAATGGAATATCTTGACCACAACACAAGTGTAGGTGGTTCTCTCTCAGAAAATGTCTGTTGGAAGTGTAGGCATGTTCTGATGGCTCTCTCCACGAATGAAGAGTGGGTGGAGGGGTATATATAGCCTCCACACAAAATCTAACCGTCACACACAATTTACCAAACTCGGTGGGACCGATTCAGACAACTCGGTCAGGCCGATTTAGTTCAAAATGTGAACGTTAGGATTTTCGGTGGGACCGACATGTCAACTCGGTGGGACCGATGTCATTAGGGTTAGGGCATAACGTAATCTCGGTGAGACCGATTACACAAACTCGATTGGACTGATTTTGGTAATAGACTAACCAGAGAGTTGGTCAGGCAAACTCGGTGGGACCGATTCGCTCATCTCGGTTGGACCGAAACGTTACGAAAGGGAAACAAAGAGTTTGCATGCAATCTTGGTGGGACCAATCGCTCATCTCAGTTGGACCGAAACGTTACGAAGGGAAACAAAGAGATTACAATCCCATCTCGGTGAGACCGAGATCCCTATCGGTGAGACCAAAAAGACTAGGGTTTGTGGCAGTGGCTATGTCAAGTGAACTCGGTGGTGCCGGATAGATCAAATCGGTGGGGCCGAATTTGACTTTTGGTTTGGGACATATTTGGATGTGAGAAAGTAGTTGAGGGTTTTGGAGCATGTCACTAAGCATTTTGAGCAAAAACCTCATTAAGCAACACCTCACCCCCTCTTAATAGTATTGGCTTTTCCTATGGACTCAATGTGATCTTGGATCACTAAAAATAAAATGTATAGTCTTGTGCTTTGAGCTTGAGCCAATCCTTTTGTCCTTAGCATTTTGAGGGGTCCACTTTCTTAACCCATGCCATGCCAATCATTGAGCTTTCCTAAAATATTTATCTTGAAATAGCATTAGCTCAATGAGCTATATGTTGTTAGGAATTACCAAAACCACCCAGGGATAGTTGCACTTTCACCATTACATTGATGTCTTCATTTCTCTGCTTCAGGTCATCATGATGAAGTCGGTATCCTTTCTCCAGGAACTCCATCGTACTTACGAAAGAATAACGCGTGGGTATTCCGGAAGAACCTACCTCTGCAAGGTTGACTATCTGGTCGATAACATCGGGGAAGGTGGCCAAAAGTAACTCTCGAAGACTTAAGAAAATATCGAGAGCAAGATAAGAAGGTGCAATAAGAAGTTTCAAGCGAATAGGCAATCATTTGTTGCCTGAAACAGAGTGTGAAAGGGGTTCAGAGCAATGGTCATAAGTATTGACTCAGATACCAGAATTGGTGATCTCTCGAAAGGTGGCTCGTGAATTACATACAAAGCCACGCGTGAGGAATAATTTTGGAAACAGGGGGTACAGGAGAGTCAGGTATCGATCCTGTGGAACTGTGGGTTATGGGCCCACCACGTGGGTTAAAAGTAGAAAGGGTGGTAATGTCTTGCACGATCATGTAAGCAAGGCATGTCAGAGGATAGCCTGTCAGTTATGTCGGCAACAACATCGGTACCAAGGGCAAGGGACAAAGAGGACCATTTTCCTGCTCGTTGAACAAGGCGGACCAATAGGCAAAGTTCTCGTCCATCGGTGGCTACCGGAATGTCATCAACAATAGTAACAGGGTCATGCTGACAGAATTGTACCCGAGGTGTGCACATAAACAGTGAACTATTACTTCTTAGATCATATAGACCACAAGAAAGATTAAACAAAACAATGGAAAGAAAAAGGTGTTTAAACACATATTTCAGGGATATATTGTTCCCAAGGATAAGAGGGCATGATATACGTGACAGGAGATCAAGGATATGACCATTTAGATAAAAGGGGTAAGAAGAATCATGATATCTACCTATACAACGGTGTTTGGATAACTGATCAAGAACCATTTAGCATTGGGCTTCAAATGTTCTTGTTGAAAATCGGAGTACCACATACATGCTTCGAGATAGCATTGACATAGTCACTAGGTAAAGATCAGACTTTGGATACACAAAGGACCCGTCAGGAACATCTTATAGAATAAGTCTTACAATTTCCTCATGGACGAATGACTAACCTTGTGAAAGGATACTATAGCAATAGGTCCTCCGACCAGGTGTGCTAGGCATGATATCACCTTACTGGGTTATATAAACACCAATGCTATGACTCTTGGAAAATGTTCTAACCATCATATCTGACCAAGTTTCAAATCTGATTGGTGTCAGGATACCTCAGACTTAGGATGCCTGAGAAGAAAAGGTGCAACACAAATTGACGACATGTCATTGTAAGATTCTTGGGAAATGAACTATGGAAGCGAGTTCCGAAACAAAAGTTCATCAGTAAACCAAGGAGAGGGCAAGGAGGTGGCTGATGGACTCATCAACAATTCATAGAGAATTCCAAAGGTTGGATTTCCACAATTATGTGAACAAGGAGATAACATTTGTTAGATCAAATGATATAATGAGGAATGCTCGAGGTAAACATACCCGATTAAACATTGGTTGACAGACGCACCCTAAATATGGCTTAGGTAGCATGATCAATGTTAGAATGGTGATTTGATAACCAATGGTCTAAGAATGAATTATCGACCATTAACTTCAAAGCAATAGGGATGCTAGAAGTTTTGAATTCACACATCATAGTTAAATGGCTAGTATCCCGGTTAGAAACAACACGGGGACCAAGATATGAATGGAGATGGCGAGAAGTATTACTATATCAAGAATTCTTAAGAGGTGGTGAAATTCTCACGACATTCTTGACATAAAAGATGGTAATACTCCAAGTTAAAGAAGAACAAATGTTGGATAGCAGGATCTCAAGGTATAACGCAAAACACGAACAAGTTTGCGTTGAACGGAAGGAAATAAAGTGGTCGACGATAACACAAATCATCGAGGGCAAGGATGGTATTTCTCATCATGAATTCAATTGATATCCTTGGAGAGCTCAGAATGTGATGATGATCACGACACATTTGTCGAGAGATTTCATGAAGATGTAATCGATCGGCGATGACATCAAATTTAAGGAATGATGAAGCGAAAGATTATTAAAACCATGGGTACGACACAAACCTGAAAGCAAGCTTGCTGTTTGAGGTGAAACGATAAGACGAGGAAGATCGACGTAAGATTAGCTCATCGTCGAAATTTGTGCTCTCGGAAGAAGGACCAGGTAGCACAATTAAAATTAGCATGATCATGAAGTAACCGATCAGGCTAGGAGTGACGTGATGGAGTATTAAACGTCTCAACGACAAAGTACTAGGAGTATTGAATCACAGTGTTGATTCGATTCACTAATCGGTGTTCCTGGTTGACGACAACTCAGAACCCGTGGAGTGACTATGACGGGGAAAGCTACTACTTTATCATAAATTCACAACATGTAGTGCAATGGGGTGATATCCTCGAGATACCAGGGGGTAATACTCGAAGGTAGATCAAAATAGAAGTTGGGCAGGCGTACTGATATGAGAAGATAAGTATTTTAACTCGTCGAGAAATGGGATAAAAGAAGGACAATATGGTCGAAACCACGATTGCAAAAGACCAAATCTCAGATATAAGATGAACTTATACCAAGGGGACAATTAATTTTAAGAGAAGCTTCCATGGTAAGATCTACATCATGTCCATGGGCATGAACGTAAAGTTCAAGGTCGACTCCCACTTATCTAATGCATAACCTTTCATTCACTTCTCGCGTTCGATGAGGTTGTAGTGTTGAAATTTTATCTGCCAAAATACTAGAAGACTATGACTCATGAAAACTTTTCGGGTTCACACAGATCAAGGAAGGCATATGTTCAACCCATCGGGGTATCTTAGAAACATATACCACAAGCTTCTAGAATAATTATCACCAGCTCGAAAGCAGAGCATGGTTGGCCAAATCAGATAATAGTATTTACCAATGGCATTACGTATCAGGGAAAGAACTTCCAAAGTGATTGAATATGAAGGACGATCTCGGATAAAATGCAGCAAAGGATCCGGTGGTCCTCAAGGGATCTGATGTGAGTATCCGTACTCAACCAGAGGAAGAAAGAATGCAAGGACATCAGATATAGAAACCCACTGAGTAAAGCTCAATTGCATAGGAATTATGAATTCCAAGTAAAGGGATCAAAAGCAACGCTCTGATTAGGGATGGATAAGTTGAATAGCCTTACGGGTACATTCGACGGCAATTTGATTGGTTGAGATCCAGCTCCTGTTCAAAATGACATCTGAGCCGGAAGAATAAATTCCAGGATTCGCCTCAGGATTGCAAGCATTCGCAACATATTGAATCAACGGACTCAAAATGATAATGACAAAGGATGCCAATAAGATTACCAGACTTATGGGTTTAATCATAATGCAAGCAAGCAAGAATTTCAAGAGCAATAGGCTATTGTGGATTTTTGGAAGATCGAATGGTATTTCGAAGAATTTTGTGAGACATCTAAACAACTAGGGATGGACGGGTCCCCGGTAAGTGCGAGGAATTGTTCGTTGGGGTATTAACGCGGAAAAGAGCTGCAAAGCAGTAGGCTCAAAGGATTCTCGGAATATCGGAGAATCTTTCAGGGTATCAAGAAATAACAAGGGCAACAGGGAACGAAGGTATGCACGACAAGCGTAATTAGTTATCCATAAGGATTTATCGGTGGTCGGGGATAGCAAAAGCGATGGGCACAAAGTCTCGAGAGAACATCAGAGAGTATCTTCGGAATCTTCTAATGAATCAAGCCATCATCTAGAAAGCAGGGGCTCTCCAGGAGGAAGTAGTTATGAGAACCTAGAGTCAGAGTTAGTAAATTCATTTTAACCTGAATAGAAGAGAGATCAGAGTCCCAGAGTATAGGTCGAGGAATAAAAGATCCTAATACCACCCAATGGCGACGTGGGCCCATAGGACACACAGCCATGTTAGTAAAAGTTTTTCAGCGACTAGACTCGACTTCGGCCAAGGAGTGTGGAAGGGGGATTCCTACAGGCAGTCGGCGCTGATACCAACTTGTGACCCCCCTGATTCAATCATGCACTAATCATACACGCAAACATGTACGATCAAGATCAGGGACTCACGAGAATGTAACATCCCAAATTTTCAATTTGTAATGTTATACATAGATCATCTTTGCATACCATATTTTTGTTGCATTGTTGGCTCGATCCTAGAAATTCTACGCAACTCAAGGACCCACGGAGAGAGTTGGGAATTTCGTTATTTTCATATTTGAGTTTTCTCAAATTTTAAAAAAAGGGATCATTTGATTTTATTTATTTTATCTTCAATTATTTCTACTATCAAAATTTGAGAGAGGGAATAAAATGACTTTCCCAAAATAAAGAAATAATGAAGATTTAATAATAAAGTCAAATAAGATTTTATTTTGGAGTTTTTCGGATTTTTATTTGGATTTAGGAAAAATGCGCGTTTTTCAAAATTGCATTTAGGCCCCAAATAAATGTTCATCTTGTCCGGCTTGATTTTAGAAGCCAGGGAAAATTTATTTTGGGATTTTTGGAGTCTGTTTAGTTTTTTTCTGCGCGGAATTATTAAAAAAAAGCAACCGACCTACAGGCCGTGTCCGTCTAGGACTCCCGGCCCGCGAGGCTTTATAAGCCGGCCCACCCGGGACCAAACCCTAGCCAGCCCCCGACCCCTTGCGCGCCTGCCGCCGCCGCCGCCCGCCGCCGCCGCAAATCCGCCGCCGCCTCGCCGGACCCGCCGCCCGCAACCGCCGACCTCGCGGACCCCGCCGACCTCGTCGCCCTTACGCTCGCCGAGGTCCGCCTCCGCCTCGACATCCGTGCCTTCTGTTTTTTTAAATCGAACGGTTTTCTTCGGTTTATTTTTTAGTTCGGTTTTTTTATTAGATCGGTTTTTTCTTCGGTTTAGTTTAATTAGCGAACGTTCGTTCGTTCGTTTAACGAACGTGTTCGTCAGATAAGGTTTAGTTAACGAACGTTCGTTCGTTAACCTGTTCGTCGTTTTTCTTTTTATCGGATTTAATCCGCGATTTTTCTGATCGCGATTTCTGATCCGATTTTCGTTTTAGTATAACTTTTCGCTCGTTTATCGGAATCAGGCGGTTCAAGCGCCTGGAGTTTCGTCTCGAAACCCTCTTTCTGAATAACCAACTTAAACAAGTTTTTGCTTCTGTAAAATTTGACCTAGATCCAGATTAGTAAAACGAAGCTGTTTTCTTTCGCCGTTTGATTTCCATTAGTTCGTTTGATTTGATTCTTTTTGCAAACCGGAGTTCTTAAGTTGAACTATCTGGTTAGATCTTTTATTCGAGTTTTACCTGTGCATTAGATGAGTACTTATTGTATGGTTGTTTGTTTGTCTGCGATAGAATACCCGGAGTGCACCGCCTATTACTTCGAGTCTCTAGGTTTCGCGGATCATCAGCAAGGCAAGTAACACTTTGACCATATCCCTTCTCATACCCAGTTTTTATTGCATTAGATCAATCCTCAAACATTGCATGATTAGGATCTAATTAAACTGTGGGTTATGGGAAGTAGTTGAGGTAGTACCTATTACCTGTTTTGTTTTGTTTTTTCAAACCCTTGGGAGTTACTTCTACGTTTGCTTATTATGCCATGCTATGCTAGTAGACGTGGATTGGGTGAGTGTATCCATGATAGATGTGAGATTGCTAATTAATGGTTTATTTAAGGTGGCAACTTAAACACACATCTGGGTGGATTGAGGTACCTGGTTTCCAGGATTTGCCTGTTTTTCTTCGGACCGCCACCCAGGCCCAAAGGGATCATAAGATTATTCATGCTAGAAACTTCCGTGTGCAGCCACATGCTACTATGGGCTCTAGGATAGTTTACTAAGTCGTGCGAACTCTTACAGTGGTAGACTAGCTGATGTAGGGGTTGTAGGTTGGTACGGTCTACCCGTTACGTAAGGTGCAAGCGCTTCTGAAAGACTATGTCTCGGTCATCCGTTTCTCAAACACCATGTAGTGCGAGAAATCAAACGGAGGAGATCGAGTCATGTGGGGAAAAGTGCGCAAACCTATGCAGAGTGTAACAAACTAATCATGGTTAGCCGTGTCCCGGTTATGGACATCTTGAGTATCTAGTACTTGGATATCATGTGAATCTCGTCATGTTACTCAAATTAATATTGTTGGGTTGTTAATGAGTACTTTTAATTGGGATTGAGAATGCTGTCAACCATTCTCAATGTTTAACAACCACCATGATAGTTAAACAAATTTTATTCCTTTGTAGTAGGAAAAAATTGGCTTTACGCAAAACTGTAACCATAGAGCTTTCCACCAGCCAAATATGCATGTAGTATAGCTTATTCCATTATTATTCTCTATGTGTTACATTGCCAGCATATTCCATGTGCTGACCCGTTTTTGGGCTGCAACGTTTCATGTTGCAGACTTTTCAGACGACGAGTAAGGTGCTTAGGTCGTGGTTCTATACTCAGTGATGCCGTTGGAGTTGATGGACTCGCTTATTCTTCCAAGCCTTCCGCTGTTATCGTATTTAGATGGCCTTAAGCCATGTTTATTTTGTTAAGTTCTCTCTTGAGACATTCGATGTAATAAGTGTGTGACTGCTACTCTGTTATAAATCCTTCAAATCTTGTGTGGTGTCGGCACATCGATCCAGGATGACACTTGAGCACGAGATCGATTATTTGAGGTCTGGTCGCTACAAAGATGGTATCGAGCACACGACCGTGAGGACACGCCACTAAGCTAAAGCCCTAGATCACTACTCTTTCTTCTCATTTCTGACTCCTCATCTTTTCTATTCTTTAGGATGGAGGATGCAAGGAACAAGTTCACACAACC